>CM057821.1:22571257-23171257 GCA_030067965.1 Latrodectus elegans | reverse complement strand
CTTTGTGCATTTTCCAATATTTAATTACGCTTAACATAAGTTTAATAAATTCTTCACAATTTGGAAGCTTATTTGTGATTTGAGTCATTTCGTATTGTTTACGCGTTTCTTTATCTAGTTTTTGAGAAATAATATTGATTAGCATTAATTCGGATAATTTATTCAATTCTAAATCTAAGAATTTCAGCGCTCTTAAATGTTTTAAAATATTGTACGTAAATTTTCTCAATTCTTTTGATGGGATTAATGAGTTTATTTCACGAAAGATAAAATTGAATTTATATATGAGTCCGCTATACATTTCTTGTTCTCATACCTTTCTTCAAGAGCTGTGAAAGTGTCATCTGTTGTTTGAATGATTGGCTTTTAACGTAAATAAAAAAGTTTCTCATTTAAATCATTTTTGTTAACGATCAATAATCCAATCTTCATAATTACCATAAAATATTGATAAAGGTATTTTAAGAAATTTATAATCATAGATGAATTATTGCATTCATTTTATTTCTTATAAAAATCATTTATACTTTTCAATAGAGAAATAAAGAATTTCTATCGAAGCTTTCTTGAATCTCCTTTAAGTTGTTTAAATGTTCATCAGTATTTACTTCTTCTAGTAAGGCACAGTATTCATTTCATCAGTACACTTGTTTATAGCTTTAACGTTATCTAGCTTTTGTAAAAGTTCTACAGATGTTTATCAAAATAATGGAAACACTCTAGATTTTGAAGGAATCCTTTATTAATATGGCGTAGGACCGTCTTTCACATGTAATACAGATTGGATTAACCTAAATCGAAAAGTTCAAATTATGATTAGTGTTTAGAGTAATATCGTATTATTCTTCATGGAAATATTGTGAAAGTGAGAGATGCCGGTGGAGGATATCGATTCCGGATTGAAAGCTTTAAAATAGATCACAACGGTTAGATTATATCGAGGTCTGGGGTCTGTGCGATATTCCACTTTATCCTCATGTTCATCAAACCTTGATTGGACAACTCTAGCTGCATGAATGGGCACACTATCATCTTAGAAAATTCCATCTCCTGCAGGAAATAAAGTTTTCATTTTAGGATGGACCTGGTCAGCTAAAACTTCTCTATACTTCTCCCCAGTCATCCTTCCTTTCAGGGTTACAACTGGACCAGCAGAAAACCATGACACGGCTGCCCATACCATCACCAATCTACCTTCGTGCTTGACAGTTGGAAGAAGGGAATCATGATCATACGCTTGTGCAGGTGTTCTCCAGACATGCACCCGTCCTGTTGTGGGGAAAAGTATGAAACATGATTCGCCTGACCATATAACAGTCTTCCACTTATCCATCGACCAGGTTTTGTGGTTGTGGTACCACTCTACAAGACGTTTAGCATTAGCATCTGTGACAAGTAGATTGGGAATTGCTGTTCTGCCGTATATGTTGTCTTTATGAAGGTATATCCTAACTGTAATTATTGACACTGGAGAATTCAGATACCGATTGAGCTCTGCGATCACTTTGACTGCAGTTGTTTTCTTTTTAGACATTACAATCTGCTTTAATACCCCATCGGTCTCTTTCACTCAGCTTCTCCTTCCGTCCACTTTGCTTTGCTGAGCTTGTCTTTCCGTGCTGTGTGTAAGCTGTCATGACCTTAGACACCGCACTTCTAGAAACGCCTAAAAGCTGAGATGTTTCGGTCACTGTTGCTGCAGATAGTCGGGCTCCTACAATTTGGCCTCCCTGAAAATCTGTGAGGTCTGACATTTTACGCGTCAGGCAGAAATTTAAAACGTAGACAACTCTGCTAAAACTCACTCATTCTACCTATTATATGAATTTTTTATATAAAAAATAATCTGGTAGCTAAGATTATATTTTAATGCTTGTGAAGCGAATTCTTAAATGTCCCTTTTATTCACAAGTGTTTCCATTATTTTGATAATCACCTGTATAAAACGTTGTTTTCCGAGATAATCCATAATAAAAGATTCTAATCTTACCATTTTTTTGATGTCATTACACTCCCGATTAAAAACAGTTATTTGTTGCTTTGCCATAGTTTTATTTACTCGTCTGCGATGATTGATTCCGGATCGCTAGGATCAAATATAGGAGCCGTCATACAGACTAAAGAATTCAAAAGGACTGCAGTTTTAAAAATTTTTTTGTTTTTTATTATGTGATATTTGGGAAATTAGTTTCTAGTTCTTAGCCTTTTAATACTTCTGAGGTAAGTAATTGTAATGAAATATTCGATATTTTGAATTTAAAATAGCACAGGATTGCATAGGTGAAGTTCAAACGCGATTGTATTTGGTAACCGGATATTGTGCGTAATTTAAGTTGGCGAGATAGCTGTCCAACACTTGGCGGGATACTTGGAAAGCGCGACTAATCTGCACTGTTCCCAGTTCTTAAACACAATTAAACTTTTACACAATTTATCATATTATGTAGAACTTCAAAATAACTTTCGTTCAGGAGGTGAATTAAGAAACATTTAATGATGAATCTCTAAAATTATATAGTATAAACATACACTTTAAACATCACATTTATGTATTTCTAATAATTTTCTTCTTGGAGTGACACTAAAATAAGTGAATACTATTTAAACTTTTAAATATTGAATCAAGACTTATTCAAAATAAATAAACAGACAATTGTTTAAAAATAATAAAATTAAGGCGACAATGTTGCACTTAACATGAGTTTTGTGAAGCAACCCATAAAATATTTTTATATATATAATACAGTTTATAAAATTTAAAACTAAATTTTCACAAACTAAGTATTTTAATTTAATATTTTCCATACATATAATTTATTTATCAATAGTTATTAATTTTCATATTTGTGATACATTCTTATAAATTACAATAAAGCTTCAATGTAATTATCTCAAGCTTTTAAACACTATAAAGCAGTTGTTGTTACTTATCTCAGAATGTCTACTTAGGCTACACAACCCCCATAAAACCAAAAAATGTGATGGGTCCCGAAGGATATCGTCTTTTTTTAAAATTTAGGCAGGTTAAGATATGTCCAGAGGAAGCCATATTGACGGAACACCAAGGACAATCTGGAAATGTCCTTTGTCCCAGCTGAAAGGTGATTCCTTTCATGTGCTTACTCAGATCGCGGGAAAAAGCAGTTTGATAAGATCTTATCAACATAAAGCAGTAAAAAATTTATGAATTTGTTTTTAGTCTTTTTAATCACCTTTAACCAAATGATTTATCATTATTATGGTTATGCTTTTTTTGTTCACAATATTGAATATTTGAATGCACAAACTTTTAAGTACATTATTTTAACTAAAATTTGAAAAATTTTATGATGTGATTCGAATTTCAAAATTATTATAATTCTTTTTAAAGATGTGCAACAAATTCGAATGTTCCATCAACAATTTACGAGTAAAAGTAATGTATACAAATGAATGTGCTAAAATTCAATAAGGTTTATCTTACATTTTTATTTATCAGGTAACTATATTTGCTATTTACATTTTGTTGATTTATGAAAAAAATCTTTAATAACAAAATAAAAATTCTAAACAAATCTAAACCTGTGGCATGACTGCCTAAATAAAAGCCTACAGTGCCCATGTTTTCTGGACCAAGGGGTGCAAAGCAATTGTTCCAGTTAGATGGACAGCTTAACATGAAACTTCCAGTAATCAGTTCCTAACCATACTTGGTTGGTGCTCAGTTAATCAATCCACTAAAGTGCTGAAAAACTAGTCAATGTTTCACAGTTGAATCAAACCTCAGACATGAGCGTTGGGAGTGCTAGATTTGGCGAGAAATCACATAGTGGGGGATATCATACTTACACCAATGTTTTATGTAGAACTAAATATAAAATAAATGGAATGCTAATTTTAACGTTCGTAAGTAAGTTTACATTTATATATTTTTCATGTCAAATTTGATTGAGATAACGATTGTAGTTGTGTGGAATATTTATAAACCCTCTGTTATGTTTAAAAGAAGCATTATTGGAATTATCAGGTATATTTGCACTCTGTTTTAGAGTTAAAACCCCAGCAAGGTCAAGTTTTTTATTTATAAAATGATTAAATGTGTTTAAAATTTGATATTTAACTTGTGTAAAAAAAATTAACTTGCATTGACAATCTTGCTTGAATTTTTGACTGATTTTTCTTATTCATTTTTTATAAGTATTAATATTTTTTGTTGAACAAATGATGTGAAGATGGTTATTTTTTTAAGAAAATTTACGTTAGTATTCCTCTGTCTAATTAATTGCAGATGATTGTGAGTGTATGAATGTTGGCCCTCAGAATTGCAACTAATATCCTAGCAATGCAATATTTACAAAAATAATGCAATAATTCACAAAAATAAATCCTAAACTTATGAGATTTTTATCTAAAAGTTTATAATGGTACTGTTTTAAAAAATCTTGAAATAGTTATATCACTAATATTTTCCATTAATTTTTTATTTGCCAACAAATAAATTTCATTCTTTTTGAATGAAGCATTGAAATTTATATGATTTAATATAATTTATATATTTTAAGAATTATTCACAATACCAATATTATTGAATAAATTGCCTTTAACATCAACTCACTATTAACTCACAGGGAAAACTTCCCCAGTAAGTTAAAATTTTTAGTTGAATTAATGTATTTGTTTTTCTAGTCATAAATTGTTTGACAATAAAAAAATTTAATAGTTAATGTTCAATGCAATTTTTTTCAATTGTACATTTTTAAAGTGTGTTATGATTATTACAATGTATATGTATTAAATGTTATACAAAGGTTACTTTCTTTTATATACCAGAAAAAAAGATGATTTATTATTATTTTATTTATTTTTTGAATGAAAATACTGATATTTGCTGTTTGTTCATTTTGAGTATGTTATTCAACAAAATAATATTTTCAAAGTTTTAATGTAATGTGTAAAAATCTTAATAAACTAAACACTTTTTTTATTTAATGTTATACTTTTTAATTTAATTAATAAAAATAGTTTGTTCATTTGTATTCTCTTTTTTTCATTTAATGGTCTCTAACCACTTAGCAAATGAAATTAATTAGGTTATTTTGCACTATTACTCTTCTTTACATCAATTAATTATTTCAACTTTCAAACTTTAAAAATTCAAAAATCATATAATTTGTTATCATGGAGTAACATATTGAAAAGTGGATTTATAAATGTATCATAAAAATTATATCAAAGTTCATCTTTTTGTAAAACAAGGAAAAAAAAAAAAACACTGAGTTATTAGCGGAATGTTTAGCAGTCTTGCCTTCAGTTCAACAGGCCTGTAGATCAAATCCCACCTTAGCCATGTGTGTTTTATAGTGTTTCGGAACCCATTAGGTTCCAGTCTAATCAGTGCTCATGTGTAAAAAATAACTGTTGAATGATAAACCAAATCAAACCAAGAAGAAAACAAAAAATCAGAGCAGTTTTAGAAATTTATAAATGAGAATAAATTTTTGTATAAATAACTTAAAGATACATTAAATTTCTATAAAAAAATAAAAGCTTCATATGGTTAATTTATACACATTTTTTTTATTTAGGATTTATTTACTGCATACATTATAATTCAATGACATAGTAAAAGTTATTTCATAATTTAAATGAGATTAATGAAAGGTTACCTAATTTTAAGTTGGATGCAATTTACAAATTTGTTTTCGTAAACATCTAAAACATTAAACAAAATTCAAGAATACTATATAAAGAGTTCTTAATAAATATATTTCTAAAAGTTAATATAGTTGGTATGGGTAACTTCGATATTGCCGTTACCCATACCAATGATGTCATGATCAGTGTGCAGGGCTTGTATTCTAGGATGTATTGATAAAGCTCATAGTGGCACCTAATCAAATGTTATTTAAAAAATGGTGTTATTATGAAATCCACTGCTCTCTGAAAATAAAATGTAATAGATAAACAGAAAACAGATTTGTTTATGTAACGTAACCGGAAAAAGAAAAAAATTATCCTTTGTGGTATATAAAAAGCATTTTTAAAGGAAATTATAACTAGGAACCACTTGCTTATTGGTATATTGTAAAGGTTTTATCTTCCTGAAATATTTTTCACCATGATTGGTTGATATAGAAAGCTAAAAGTGTAAAAAACCAAATAGCATATATAATAAAAACTATTAATTATTGCCCAAAATGTTAAGTATTTTTTAACTAGAATACATAAAATTCCTTGGAACATTTTAGTCTGTACAACTGGCTGGATCTCAATACTATATTTCTGCGTCCATTCCTGACTGGAAAAAAAATTAAGTGTGAAATATTCTATATGTGTTTAATTAAATATATGAAAGAATGTGAGAGCCATCTCTTGATGTAAAGTATAGCTAGTGGCTTAAAATGTTGGGTTGATAACACTGTCAAAATTTTTTATTAAATTATACTGGTATTCTAAGCTGTTATCTTCTGAATATAAAAAAGATTTTTAAATGTAACAAAGGTCTATCATTGCACATTAAAAAACTTCGATTAGCATAAATTAATTTCAGAATGTTATATACATAGCAGTGATGATTTAATAAAAAAATAAAATTTTATAACTGTTCTACACAAAGTTGAAATAAAAAGTTTGATAAATTAAACTTAAAAATTCAAAATCAAAAAGAAAATTGCAATTTAAAAAAAAAAATAAAAAAAAAATAAAAAATTATGTTAACTAATTACAAAGGAAAGTTCTTAAAACAAGTAAGCATTAAAGTTATTGAGTTGTTCATAAGTTGTTTAATTTTTTATGAAAATGTACAGTGAATTAATATTTTATTAAATTATATATTGTAAATTCTAGTTCAATATCTTTTGCCATCCTTCCAGTAGTAACATGATTGGTTTTTACTAGCAAAAAACTGATCCAGGTGGGGAAGAACGAAATTACTTTCCAACAACATAATATATTGCAGTACATAAATTCTATTTACAATTTCGCTTAATTTTTAGAATTCTATTTATTACATCTATCAAAACAAAAGTAAGCTATTTTGAAATTGAATTTAGTGCAATAGTTTTTTTCTTTTTAATATACAATTGTATACATTTATTTTTCTCTATTGTTTCTCTTTAGAAAGTTATTTTAAGTGACATCTATAAAAAATCATTAATACATGGATAAAATTTATTTTTAAAATATTTCATTTACTCCTATAACCATATTGATATGACGAGTTAGAGAAAAATGTTGATATCAGATATATTCATTAGTTTATATGTTATTCTATTGAAGAAATAAAACTACAATATATTTTAAACATAAACCTGATGGTTTGATTAATTCTCCTATTTCTGGCAAGTTACTTATGTAAAACTAAAAGTAAAAAATTGCAAAAATATTAGGTATTAAAAAAATTCCTTTAGGAATAATTAGGGAGTACCAGTGAAATAAAATATATAATATAACAAAATTTTAAGATATTTTAGAATCTGAAATCTTCAAGTTTATTAGTAAATAATTCGCTTACTTTTCCTATTCTCTTATTTTCTAATCAGTATTTTTATTTTATTCAATTCTAACATTTGATTTCAGTGTAGAAATGGGTACCCCTTGGTTTGGAGACAAGCTTATATTTCTGGTAATCCTACATTTGTGTAGCAGATACAATTTTGTATTAAAAAAAATTGCTGAAGAATCCAGCAGTACTCTATTGTCAATCTTTTACCCCAACATTAGTGCATTATTGTAATATAAAATAAAATTTATATTTTGAATTTAATAATTTTTTATAAAAATAAACCAATAAACTTATAAATTTGTCCCTTTTTCTTACATCAAAGATGTATCTTGATAAAAACATTCTGAATTCTTTTTTCCTTCTTATATATTAGTTTGATGTAAAAATGATTTCTTTTTATAACATGAAAGTTAAATTTTTCAACCAATTTTGAAAAGCAAATTAATTGGGTTAATATAATTCCCTTTCATATAATTGTAGTAAATAGAACATTCAACAAGATACACAGAAAAAGTGAATCATTAGGATGATGATGACACATACAACCATATGTTCTGGTCTTCTCCTCGATTTTACCTTGTGTTAAAATGTGAGTCAAAGGAATAGTTATAATTTGAAATAGGTTTCGATTCCCTTTAAAATGCTTACATACATATATATATATACATAGATATATACATACATACATATAGAGATTTAAAAAAATATCATTACTGTGCCTTCCAAATTATTTGCAGGATACTCACTTTTCAGTTTGTTTTGCTAAGATCAGCTTATATTGTTTAAGATAGGAAACAATGTGAGCAATAAAAGCCCATTTCTATCTACCCATGTAATATAAATATTCATGCTGCTTATGGTATTTTAAATATTTTTACTATATAATTTGTACACATTTAAGAACTTCCCATCCGTTTTCTTACACTTGAGAAAGTATATTTTTCTACCCTTTCTGAAACGTGTTCTGATGTTTATTAAATTCAGAAAATTTAACTAAAGCATTATAATAAAAAATAATTAAAGAGACAATTAATGACAAGTGAAAGCAATGACTCATATTCAAGGGATATTTCTTAATGTTAGACAAAATAATTTTTGTGGCAACATTTTCGCTTTTTTTTTTATACCCGAGAACATTAAGGAAAATCGATCATTGAGGGGATTCTATTTCCTCCCTTGAGTTTGTGTTAAATGAAACAATGCTATTTAAAATTATTAATTATTCTTATTTTTAAATGTGATTTGAAGTCAAATTCAAATTGAATAAGTTGAAGTTTCTGCATAAGCAATCCAGCCAATGGTGAAAATATTATTTATTCTCATTTCATATTAAATTTCATGCACCTTATAAAAAATATAAAATTTCTTGATGATAATACTTAAATGTAAAGGTATGCTATTGTTATAATAAGTAACAAAAAATTAGAAAAACAAACCAAAATAAATAACAAAAAATTACAGTAAAAACTTTTTGACATACAAAGTAGAAAATGTTATTTAAGAATAAGTGAATAATTTTCTCTTTTCAAAGAGAATACATTGTTTAAGTGGCAGCATATCAAAGTAACAAGACATTTTTTTTAATTACATGTTTATATATACAATTGCAAATAATTGAATATTTTAATTGTCATAGATAAAGAAATGTATAACATTGCTTATTGCAGTTCATCATTGCTATAAATCTATATTTAAGTTTATAAACATCAAGAGAAAGCTTTAATAAAATTTATCAAGGTATATCGATTTAAATACTTACCCAAGCAGCTAAGACTACCATAGTCTAAAACTATACTCTTTTCATGGTTAATATAAACTCTTAAACAGGGCAAATATTTTAAAAGATTATTTCTCTTCAAAGAAGCCATTAGAAGATCTTTACAGTGAGGATATTTATTTTGATTTTCTCTAATCAATATTTCTCTGACAATTTCAAATGGATAATCAATGAAAGGTTTTGAATTGGTACAATTATCAAATACATATTGATATAAGGAAAATTGCTCATCAACTTTATCCTTCTTCATTTTCATTAATTCAGACATGCAAGAATTGCGAAGTTTTGACATAATATTAAATGCACTTTGATAATGTAAAAAATTACAGAAATTGATTACTTTTTGTGGTCTCTTAAGATTCTTTTCATCACGGAAATTCCATAAAACTAGAAATGGAATCACAAATTTTTGAAGTAACTCACCTCTACAACTATATCCATGAATTTCCAAATTTGTTATTCTATTGGGATCAGCACCATATTCCAGCAATAACTTGATGATATCAATTGTTTCACCTTCTGCATAATATAGTGAAGCATACAATATAGCAGATTCATTTCTATAGTTTTTTACATTAACATCAGCACCTTTATCTAATAACATTTCAACTGTTTGGAGTTTTAAAGGACTCGGATTTGGTATCATTGCTTCGATCAAAGGGGTATCCCCTTGTTTATTCCTAGCATTTATATCTGCACCATTGTTTATAAGAGTTTCTAAAATAGAAGGATTAGCAAATAATGCTGCAACATGAAGAGGAGTATCCCCTTCATCATTCTTATCATTAATATCTGATCCATGATATAAAAGTTGTTTGATAACATCAACATGAAAATTGTATCTCACAGCCATATGAAGAGCAATACCCATATCATCTCTGTCCTTTACGAAGCCTGAATTACGTTGAAGTATCTTTTCAATTATGTTTGGATCTACTTTATGACGCATTGCAATATATAAAACAGACCGTCCAAAAAACATGTAGCTCATATCTGCTCCATGTTCAATGAGTTCACTAATGCTGTTCCAATTTAAACTTCTCTTAAAAGGATCACTACCAAATGCTGCTGTCATGGGAGTTATGCCTTTAAAGTTAGGGATATTAGGGTCAGAACCTCGATCTAGAAGTAATTTTACAACATCTGCACTTCTGCTTGGTTGAAAACGAATTTTCTTGATAATAATATGTAAAGGAGTTTCTTTTTGGCGGTTTTCGATATTGGGATCCCCATCGTTTTTAAGAAGAATTTGAATTAAATCTCCATTACAATTTTCATTTCTGACAGCAAAATGCAATGGCGTATCACCTTTATTATTCTGTACGTTAGTACTTGCTCTGCACTTCAAAAGAAGTTTTACGACACTCAGGTCATTCTGGTACATTTTTACTGCATAATGGAGACAAGAATTATGATAGCAGTCCAACGTTTTTATATGTTTTTCGTTTACTTTTTCTATTATGCCATTTATATCACTTCTATTTTTAATAGCTGCTATCAAAGGATTTATTTTTAATTCACCATTCAGATAAAAACCTGAAGTATTTCCGCTAGGAGACATTTTACGATCCATATTACCGAACTTATATAATAGGGTTTAATTTCTATTAATTTGAAATGGGTTACAATAAATGAATAAACTTACCCATCAATTTCTGCCGAAAAATTTAAAAGTGAATTTAGAAGTAATTAATTACTGACAATCATCAACTCTCACGACGCGCTCTACATAGTTAAGTTCTGCTTAAAGATAACTGTTATTTTACAAACTTGTCATTTAAGAACAGTTATCCAATAATAATAATTTAATAACGTGTTCTGTAAAACATAAGACATGACGATAACGTTTTCTTTTCAGTTCTATGACAGTTAAACTTAATCGTTCTGGTATTAGTAACTTGTATTTTGCGAATAATTGCAGAGTTTCGTCTTCTTTCTCATCTATACAGATGGAGAAATGGTAAGTGTGAAGCGTAAGGAACCGAGTCTACGAACGTATTCCCCATCAACTTCAGGAGGAGTAACCGAAGCGAAAATCTGTCTCTACATTCAAGAACCATAACTTTCTTTTCTGGCCAACTTGTCTAGTGGTCAGCGTGCCTGACTACGGATAGGGAGATCCTGGGTTCGAATCCCGGTTCAGGCATGGATGTACTTTCTTTCTCTATCTATCCTGTCTTTGTCCTTTCGGGAAGTATCTTGCTGCGAGATGTGGGCCTGTTTTCCGCCATTTTTTTTTTTTGGCGACAAAACCAATTTTTGAGAGCTCGATTTTGTTGTTGAGGGGGGAGGAGAAAAGATGTTGTAACCCTGTGAAAAGGGTAACTCTGAAAAAGGGGCGTGGTCAAAGAAAGAGCTGTATAACACAACAAAAGAATAAGTATAAATTTTAACGATAAATAAAAAATAGTCAATAATAATAAAAATAGAATTAGTAGTCAACTCTATTATTTAATAACCAGTATATACAAAATTAAACTTCCACTACCATATTTTTAATAAATTATAGTAAAATTTAAACTTTAATTATTACATTTATAACAAATATTAATTTTTAAATTTTTTATTGTTTACTAATTTACTTTTTTAATATGTTATTAATTTTGGTTATACAGTTATAATTTTAATTAATTGAATTATCTATAATAAAATTCGGAAATTTATTTTGTATCAGAATTTTAATGTTAGATATCTGATAGTAAAAAATATTTATTTTTATGGTTATAAAAAATAAAAATTGTTATAAAAAATAATGAAATAAAAATTCTTTGCTTAATAATTGTAAAATACCAAGTACGTAGGAAAAAATACATTTTAACGAAAAATTATTATAATGCTTTCTTAACGAAGCTTCTTTAAAATAGTTTTTACTAGCAGTGCAACAATATTTTTTAATTTACTTCATTTTTAGCAAATTTTACTGCTTAGAAAAAGTTATTCTAAGTAAGTTCTTGTTAAGGCAGAAAATTTAATGATCATCAGTAAACAAAAAAAAATTAATAAGTAATATTCGATGATTAATACTTAAAAATCAAGTACATAGGACAAATTATCAACTTAACACACAATTTACAGCCCTCACTAACTTTCAAAAAAGCCTTAAAATTGTTCGCCATTTTCCTACATTACGTATTACTATTAACATTCAGATGATATAATAATTATTTAATTATATGAACGAAATTCGTAATGATTTCTTCAACATAAAAAGATTAAGCCCTAAGTCAGGATTAAATTAAGAAAGAAATTTGAAATGTTACGCATGTGTAATCTAAATGCTATTATCTATTTTTTTTAACCATGCTTTTAATTCATTAAAACAAATAAATAAACAAAAAACTCACCTTCACAATTTGTCATCAACTAATAAGAAGCGTTATACCAGTAAAATAATTAATAAAATTAAGAAAAATTATTTTATCTTAACGAATAAAACACGCACCATCACGTTGGAATAAAAATAATGTAATCTAGAGATGGCCATTATTTAATGGAACTGTTATTTGAGATTTGTTATCAACAAATAACCGTTTAATAAATAACTTTAAAGCCGTTATCTTTGTTTCGCAATGAAATTTTAAATTTGTTATTACGTTGGTTTCTAACATTGACGTTGAGATTTCTCGGGAACACATTCCAAGTTTCTGCTTTGAATGCGTTGCTTAGCAACTAAGAATGCATACTTTTCGGTTCCTCACGTTGATGAATTTTCATATAACTGTAAAATAAAAATTACCAGATATAACTGTAAAATAAAAATTACCAGAAGGAAAGTTAATTGAAAAGCGGATGCATGAATGAAAATATTTCATTTTAAAAGAAATTAAAACATTTGTAAAAATGGGAATTTTTAAAAATAAATTTTTTGTTTATATTTTACGGGCATTTTATTTATCTTTAGCCTTTATTTATTATTTTTTTATGAATTTTAGCAAATTTTTAATTAAGCTGAAGCCCTTTTTTAGAAATTTGAAATTATGCTGGCATATTAAAGCAAGCGTGAAACATTTTAAATTTAATATCAAATTTGGGGAGTTAATTTTTATAAATTAAAAAAGATTAAACGAAGCTAAAATACCATTCGATAAAATTTGGATCAAAGTAATAATGTATGTATACATTTATATATATAATTAAATTTGAAATTTACTTTAAGAATTTATACATTGTAAAAATAATTTTTGACACTTATAGTCTTTTTTATTTATTGAGAAAGCATCATCATAATTTATTAAAATTAATTTATGTAAATAAAATTTTAATTATTTTAAATGAGGATATAATTGATTATATTAAAATAATATTTTTAATGTAATAATTTTACAGTTTTAAAAATGTATTTCCTGTACTGCAATAAAAGAATTGCATCATATTTAATATAGAAAGCTATTTATAAAATTTGTGTTGAAATAAAAGGTATTATTGTTGTTAAGTTATTAAGAATCATGTTTCAATAATGTTCATGTTAAGTTATATTAAAAATCAAAATTATATTAAATTAATTATTGTAAATTTGTAAATGTTGTTGTATTTATTTAATATTTGAAAATAAAAGCACAATAATATCCTTACAGCTGCAAATTCTAAATTTGCATCATTTACCTTTCAGGTTAAGTTATAATTATGATGAAAAAAAATTGTTCATAAAAGGAACTTTTTGTAGTTTTATTCCTATCTAATTTCAATATAAATCTTTATAATTTTAGTTATACTCATAACATTTTCATTTTCATATAACTGTAAAATAAAAATTACCAGATATTAAACTGCATAGTTACGAAAAACATTCTGAAGTATCAGCTTGTAATGTTAAATTATTTTCAGGCTCTTTGAAGAAAAGGTTGCTTTAATAACAATTGAAGATATTTCACCATAGTATTTATTAGAAACGTTATTTTACTTATTTTTTAAATGTAGAAAATAGTATTTTTCAAAATAGTTTTAATAAATGAATTTTTAAGTATAATTATTATTACGAAGTATTAAAATTGTTCAGTTAAATACAGTTTGGATCTGAAGGAAATTCTCATAAATTTTATCGAAATAAGTATTAATTTACTTTTAAAATTTTAAGTCTTTAACAATGGTTTCTAAGAACTTTGAGATTTTTCTGTACAATATGCAGACAATTTATATCATAAAGTCCAACAACTTGAATCCGTTGTCTAACATTTCTTTTTAAATATCTATAATGTGTTCTTTATGAAATAGCTTCTTCGTAATCAGAGACTGAATTTTATGTATCATAAGACAGAAACTTCGGAATTCTTAGTAACTACACTGACAAATTAGATTCAATAATCTCTTTACTTCAGAAGTTGTTAGACCAGACCAAAAATCTTCCACTCAGAAGAATGCTGTTGTTCCAATAGCCATAATTAACGTGAACAGGACAGTTTACAGTAAACATTTGCGCAATATACATTTTACTACCACATTTCAAATTACCTTTCCAGTACATTTTTAACATTATTTCTCTATATAGATGTATAATTATTATACCGAGCTTCGGAGTTCGTGTGGATTGAGAGTTGAATAAAGCAACCACTCAATGGACACAAGACTTATTCGTAAAAATTCCTCTAGAAATACCAGCTGTATCAATCACAATTATACAGCTACAATTCAAGATACAAATCAGATACAATAAGTAACAATTTCCAATCACAGGTCTTAAATACCTCAGGCAGAGAACAGCTTCTCTAGACAAGCAGTCACGACTAATAGTTTTCACTCACTGACTGTCTTCACGAAACTAAACTCCTTCTATGTCGGGCTGCGGTATTTATACCTGACTTGGAGGGGAAATCTACCAATTTCGCCAAGGTTCTGGAAGCTTCTAGGCTATCTCGCTAAATATTGGTCCTAGAGCTTAGGTGAAGTTTCCAAAAGTATCTATTTCTCGCCAAGTCGCCAAAAATCTCGCCAACTTTCGCCAAGTTTTCTCGTTAAAACATCGTCAAGTCACCAAATTAATAGAAAACCCGCTTTTAACATATGGCACGTCTAAATACCACAATGTTTGCCCAAAATGTGAGTATTTCCGATCTGTCTGACAAAAGTACAATCCCCTGATAGGAGGCCAAATTTAATATAAAAGGATTTACATTTTAAGAGGATACAGAACACATTACGTACACAAAAAACTAAAAATTCAAATACACAAAAAAATAGAAAATATTGAAATTATCTATACTATTTACAAAGAGACTATGATGTACTAATTTTTACTTTGCATTACAATAAGGAGCTAATCTATCATAATGTACTACCTTTGGTTTTGAAGAAGATGATTTCCTTATACGAACCACGTCGTCATTCAGTCTTTTTAGGACTGTGTAGGGACCTGCCCAGTTGGCTTGCAGCTTTGGAGAAAGTCCTTACGTCGAATCGGGTTCCACAACCAAACTTTGTCACCTTCCTGAAATTCATGTCCTGTCGCTCTTGTGTCGTACCTTGTCTTCATTCTTTCGGTCGTCAGGTTGATTCGGTCTCGAGCAAAGTTATGGACATCTTCAAGACGTGCTTGAAGGTCTCGAAGGTATTCCTCTGGCGATGAAGATGTATCCGGTGGACGACCAAACTGAAGATCATAAGGGAGACGAAGTTTGCGACCAAAGAGCATTTTTGATGGAGTATATCTGGTAGTCTCTTGGACAGCACTGTGATATGCAAGCAGAAACAGCGGTAGCTTCAAATCCTAATCTTGCTGATTTCTGAAAACCATAAGTGAGAGATTATTCAAGATGGTTCGGTTAAACCTCTCTACCGTGCCGTCCGATTGCGGGTGTAATGGCGTGGTCTGCGTCTTGTCTATTCCGAGAATTTGACACATTCCTTTAAACACAGCAGAGGTGAAATTTGTCCCTTGATCTGAATGAATTTGTAAGGATGTGCCGAATCTGGAAACCCATTGCTGCACTACAACCTCGGCTACTGTAGTCGCTTCTTGATCAGGGATTGGAAACGCTTCAGGCCATTTAGTAAAGTAGTCCATGACAACTAGGATGTATTTGTTGCCATTTGAAGATCATGGTAAATGACCCAAAATGTCCAATGCTATCCGCTCAAAAGGTGCTCCTACATTATATCGCTGCAACCTTCCTCGGCTACGTTTATTTGGTCCCTTACGTGCCGCACAGTCATCACAAGATTGGCATCATTTCCCTAAATCTTGTCTAATTTTGCTCTAATAGAAGTGTTCTCGAACTTTCTGTAGAGTCTTCATTACTCCGAAGTAGCCTCCAGTTGAGCTACTATGCAATTCTTTCAAAACAATCGAAATTCTTGATTTTGGAAGAACAAGCTGTCATTTGAAATTACGTCCATCATCGGACTCTCATTTCCTGTATAGCACGCCATTTCTAATATGGAGTGAGTCCCAAAGAGCCCAAAATTGCTTAGTAGAAAGACTGTAGGTGGAAATGTCCTGCCAACTTGGTCTCATACTGGAAGATTCTTTTAATTCAAAAATTGAATTTATATCTGGATCTTCTTTTTGGGCTTCTCTATATCCTTCATTACTCCATGGGTCTGGTTTCGATGACGGTGAAACAGTAACATGGCGTACTGAAGGATTTACTAATTGATAATTCTTCTCTAAAACAATATCGGTAGCTTCCATTACACGGTCTCCTTGATAAAGTATCAGCTTTCCATGAAGAGTGCCTTTGCGATGACGTATTTCAAAGTCAAACTCCTGAATTCGTTGAATCCATCTAGCTACCTGTCCTTCTGGATTTTTAAAGTTTAAAAGCCATTTTAAGGATGCGTGATCTGTCCGAAGCTACAACTTTCTTCCATAGAGATAATGGTGGAAATGTTCTATGGCTTTAACAATTTCTAGCAATTCTTTTCTGGTTGTACAATAACTTTGCTCCGGTTTCGACAAACATTTACTCCAATAAGCAATGACATATTCTTTATATCAATTTCCTGTGACAAAACAGCTCCGATATTTTGTTGCTGGCATCTGTGTCTAAAACAAATTTTTCAGGCTGGGAATATGCAAGAACGGGCGAAAATGTCAACACCTCCTTCAGCTGTTTAAAAGCTTTCTCACATTCATCTGTCCATAGAAATCACTGTTTAACTTCTGTCAACTTGTGAAGGGGTCTTTCAATACTTGAAAAATCCTTAACAAATTTCCTGTAATACGTGCATATTCCAAGAAAACTTCTTAAATTGTGGACATCTTCTGGAAGACTCCAGTCCTTAACTGCAGAGATCTTTTCAGGATCTGTTCTTACACCTTCAGCAGAGATAATGTGTCCCAGATATCTTACTTCACGTCGAAATAAATTACGTTTGCAAGGATTCAGCTTCTGGTTGGCCATTTTTAACTTTTCCAGCATCTTTCGGATGTTTCTTAGATGGTCTTCGAATGTGCGCCCTACAATGGTAATATCGTCCAAATATACCAAACAGGCTTCGTAGGAAAGTCCTCGTAATACTGTCTCCATCAAGCGTTCAAACGTTACAGGTGTATTGCAAATTCCAAATGGCATAACCTTGAACTGACAAAGTTCTTGTCCTGTGGTGAACGCTGTCTTTTCTCAATCCTCAGGATGTATCTCTACTTTCCAGTAACCACTCTTGAGATCCAAAGTCGAAAACCATTGATTTCCGGATAAAGCATCAAGTGTATCGTCAATCTTAGGAAGAGGATAAGTAACATTTTAGTGATGTTTTTTAACCGACGATAGTCAACCAGAATCGGGTAGAACCATCTTTCTTCCGAACTAAAACAATAGGTGAAGCCCAAGGACTCTCTTATGGCTCAATAATGTCATCCTGCTGCATTTCCATCAGAAGATTATCCACCTCTTCCTGCTTAGCGAATGGTAGTCTTCTCGGATGTTGTTTAATGGGTGGATGATTTCCTGTATCTATTCGATGCTGCGTCATTTTGGTTCGCCCAACATCATTTGATTTCTTGGAAAAGAGATCTTCGAATTCTAATAATAGATTTCTTGCAGCATTCCTCTGTTTATCATCTAACTCTGCATTCTGAAGGAGTTCGTTAATTAGAGTGTCAGGAGGCTCAGATAGTGTGGCTTGACAATTTCTGTTAATACAGGTCACTGGAGTACAAGTCGCCAGCACTTAACCTTCTTTTATTAGTTTTGCCTTATCGCATAGATTAGCAACTCTTACCGGGATTACATTTCGTGAAAGGTCAACAAGTGAAGAAGTCACTAGTACTCATTTAACGCTATTGTCAGAATCTGGATATTCAATCAATCAATAATGAAAATTATTATCTTCTGAAAGAGCTCTGGAAACTATCGTCTCAGTTTTTGGTGGTAATGTTGTTTCACTCTTTACAGTTATATGATGGACTGTTTTAATATCTGAATATTTCGTCTTAAAAATCGCTATGTTTTCAGAACACGAGTGTAGTTCATTATTTTTAAAATTTAACTTGAAATTGTTTTCTTTGAGAAAATCCTATTCGAGAATAATTTCGTCATTTATATCAGCGACATATGCCATATGATTGTACACGGCATTGCCAAATGCAATGTTTAGAATGACTTTTCCCTGCACTTTAATCTTATCACCAGTCACAGTTTGGAGGGTAATGCTGGGCGGCGTCCAGATGAGTTTCTCACCAAGTTTGCGAGCCAGATCTGTCCTAATGACGGTTACGTTGGCTCCAGTATCGATTATCATTCTTCAGGGAACATCGATGACATGTCCCATAACGAAAAGTCCATTGTCTCCGCCACTTACGGAATAAATGTGAAACAATTTAAAGTAGGGCTTCTGACTCTCTGGATATCTCCGCCCCACGAGATGGCCACATTTTAGCTTCCCAGCTGTGGTGTTTCCACAATCTTTTAGTTTCGGGCAATCTCTACGGACGTGTCCGACTGCACCGCAAGTCCAACACTGAATTTTCGTGTTTCTACCACCTTTATTCAGTTCTAAGCTTCGAAATTTTCACCGCAGATCTTCAATTTGTTTTCTTAGATCATAATCTGTATCAGTAGCAGAGACGGCTGTGATTAAGTGCCGGTCTATACGCGCGGCCTGCTGGGCAGCCTCTATCTTAAGTGCGTAGACTAGAGCAAATCCGATATTTTTGACATCAGCGAGTCTTTCTGTATCGTGCCTCTGCTCTTCCAGAAGCGTCTCGAGGATGTCCGCCGCGTCTCCTCTTAAAGAAGCAGCCAGGTGAAATGCTTTGGCTCGAGGATTCCATCATTTAGCTTCCGGTACCATCATAAAGTGGGTCGTGTGCACTCGCCAGGATGATTTTCCATCGAATGCTGAGAATTTAATCTTGGCTAGGGAAGGCACAAATGCCACATTGGGTTCCTCATGTTTGTTTGATATTTGTTTCTTCAAGCTTTCAATCTCCTTATTCATATTGCCTAATGCTTCTTCAGCGTTTTCTTCGATCTCCAAAACTTTAGTTTCAACTGAAGGTACCTTAACTTCCATTGCATTAATCTTTTCCTGAATGATGCTGGAGAATTCTTCCTTAACACTTACAATGTCCTTCTTAAGTTCCTTTTTAAGCTCCTCCTGTCCATATTTCATCTCTTTCGTCATCTCGGTTTTAATCTTTTCTTGTCCAGCTTTTATCTCTTCTTGTCCAGCTTTTATCTCTTCTTGTCCAGCTTTTATCTCTTCTTGTCCAGCTTTTATCTCTTCTTGTCTAGCTTTCAACTCTTCTTGTACAGCTTTCATCTCTTCTTGTTCAGCTTTTATCTCTTCTTGTCCAGTTTTCATCTCTTCTTGTTCAGCTTTCATCTCTTCTTGTTCAGCTTTCATCTCTTCTTATCCAGCTTTCACCTCAGCCATCTGCTCCGTTAATTTTTCTAGAAGACTTTTCATTAAATCCATATCCATTTTTCTTGTGACACGCTGCATCAACTCTTCAACCCCGCTTCTAACACCAATTGTACCGAGCTAAGGGGATCGTGTGGATTGAGAGTTGAATAAAGCAACCACTCAATGAACACAAGACTTTTATTCGTAAAAATTCCATAGAAATACCAGCTGTATCAATCACAATTATACAGCTACAATTCAAGATACAATTCAGATACAATAAGTAACAGTTTCCAATCACAGGTCTCAAATACCTCAGGCAGAGAACAGCTTCTCTAGACTAGCAGTCACGACTAATCGTCTTCACTCACCGACTGTCTTCACGAAACTAAACTCTTTCTATGACGGGCTGCGGTATTTATACCTGACTTGGCAGGGAAATACTACCAATTTCGCCAAGGTTCTGGAAGCTTCTAGGTTATGTCGCTAAATATTGGTCCCAGAGAATAGGTATTCATACAGCTTAAATATTGGTCCAGAGCCAAGTTTTCTCACCAAAACATCGCCAAGTCACCAAATCAATAGAAAACCCGCTTTTGACGTATAACATGTCTAAATACCGAAATTTTTGCTTAAACTGTGAGTATTTCCGATTTGTCTGAGATAATTTTAAGACATATACAATAATTATTTATAAATTTGTAACATTATATTGTTGCTATATATACATATAGCAATGCAAATTAAAAAAATTATTAGTTGAGAAAATTCTTCACTTATAACAGAAACTTTTTTTATATGCAAATAATTTTAAAATTTTTAAATTTATGTATTGTTTCAATAATAAAAACTGTATCTGAATTATTTACTGTAGTAATGTGTTTATCTATTTTACAAAAGCAATTTTCATACATTTTTATTTAAAAATACCGCTTAATTGTTAGTACTTTAAGTTCATTTTATTAATACTACATAGCTCTCTTATTTTTACTTCCTCTTGAGGAGTTATTTCATCTGGTAAAAATATTTAAGATAAATACATAATTGAGCTATATAGAACAGTAAAATCATGTGTATATGAAGTAAAATACTATAACTTATCAGAAAGGCAAATTCCTATATTCGAATAGTTTCTCGTAGGTGCTAAATATTCTGATTTACATGTACAATTATTTATTTTTAAAGAAAATATTATTTTATATTTATCTTCATAAATATGTAATTTTATGGTATATGACATCTGTATATATACAATTTTCTTTTTATTACACAGATGATTTATATAAAAATTAAATTCGATTAAAATGTTGAATATTGAAAAAGAAATTTATATGAAACAGTAAAATATAATTAATTATTAAATATAAGTTAGTTTAGTGTATATATCTGGTTAAATTATCATTACTATTTGAAAATTGTGAGTTCGGTACTGATGTTACCGTAAACAATGATGGATGGTGCCCTTTGGATATTGATTAATCACATGGTTATATTTATAAGTTGATAAAATATAAAAGTTAAGAAATTTCGATCAAAATTCAACTTTTTAATAATATTGTGTCTAATTAGAGAAATACTTTTCCCAAGAAGATATAATTTAAGATTATTCAAGCATAAGTGATATACTCAATAGCAATCCTTAGTGTAAAAGAAACATCAGTTATAATTTGTAGGAATTTATAACAGAAATTATATTGGGGAATAAATTAAATTCATCTTGTGAAAAACTGAATTATGTTTGGTTATAATTATTTTTGTAATTATGTTATATTGAGGGATCAAGACTATATATTCTATAATACCCTTTATCTCATTGAAAGCTTCACTAGTTCTTAAAATATCACTTGGTTTGAAATGTAGTTCACACACCTAGAAATAAAATTTAAATTAAGAATGCTAATATACATGCAACAAAGAAATCTCAATTTTTCTTTATTAATAATAGATTTTTTATTTGATATGATCATTAGGATGCATTATGAAATTAATTTCGAAATAGCTTTTAGAGTTTATCTATTATTACAGATTTCTTTTAAATCAAACACATTATTAATAATAAATACAAAAAATAAATAATTATTTTATTTTTCTATGAAAACTTAAATTTGAATGATACGATGTTACGCATAACAAATTAAAAGAAAAATTCCATGGGAGTTCACTTTTGATTTCATTTGAAGATTTTTATTACAATTAATGTTATTAAAAATGTTCAAAAATAAAATAACAAGATAAAAATCATGCAAATGAAATTAATTCACTCACCCTAGAATGTTCGGTTACTTCCATATTTTATCTCGGAGTTGCACACAACCATTAGCGTTTTAAATCTTCATGCGGGAATCGAAAGCGAAAAACCTAAGGCCTAATATCATAATTGCCTTAACGGGCAGTTGCGCAACATTTTTAAAAGGAATGTTCTTTATTGTACACAAGTTAAAAAATATAATGAAAAATATTTTGGAAAATATCTCGAAAACGAACTACCGTTAAATAGTAAGGTATACAATAAAAACAGTCATTGTTAAAGCGTCAACTTTAACAGTGACTGTTTTTATTATAAGTGTCAGCCATGTACCTCTTTTGAAAGTTATTGTTTTATCAAAGCGAAGAAAGTGTCAGCCTCTGGATGCAACGTCACAGTCATTTCGTCACGTGGTAGTCAGATTTACAATCAGAAAGTAATGGTATAGGGATGTTACCTAGTTACTTTTCTTGTACTTAGTTTCTCGAGTTTCAGTCTAGTTTTGATTTGAGGTGTGTAGCCCATTCAGCCATGTACCTCTTTTAAAATAACATGGAATTAAGCCTAATATTTCTTCATAATACTTGATTTTTTCCTAATGGAGTTACCATTGCTACCTAGTTGCTTGCCCTACAATCTGTTCCTCTAACCAAGAATCTTTTTGTTGAACATAACAAATTTTTTTTACATAATCTTGCAATTTGTAAGTGAAGTTACATAAGCCATTTACATTGTTAGTACATATTACATTATCAGTTACAACACTTTCTTCCATATACAATTATAAATTTTCTTGGTTAGTTATAATCTTCCAATTACAAAAATAAGTTTTTTCTTGGTTACCATACAATTGATAATAAAAATTGATTACATAAATGGGTTTGGAGCCCCAGTTGGGAATAAATTCACATGATGCTGCTTGACAGAACATACTTTTATATTATTTACTTATCCATATAAAGAATTAGTAAAGAAAATTTACAAATAATTTATTTATAATTTTTATTGTTATTTATTATTTTTCATAATGGTTAATAAATGTTGATTATGAAACACACATTTAGTGGTCACCCTCCAAAGTGTTGTACACTCATGAAAATCCGCATTCTGGATTAACCGAGATGCGGGGAGAGGGATTGTTTACAAATTGCATAGTCCACGTTTCATATTTTATCATTGTTTACTTTATTTTGGCTCAATTTTCTACCATTGATTTTAAAATTAATACTTACCTCGGTCTATGGAAATTATTTAATTCATAAGGACTATATCTTTTTTTTTTTTTTTTTTTTTTGACTTCTGGATTGGGTAGTTTTTCCATATTTTTATAGAATTTTAGTGCATTATTCTTTATAAACTTAGCGAGCGTAAGCATGCCAATACTTTTATTTATTAGGGTATTTCTGTAAGAATATTCAGCATTTTTGTGTGTGTGTATGAGTGTGTTACAAGTCTTATTATTTTGTTTTGTTGAATTTCGAGGAAATTCATTGTGGAGTCACAAGTGCCCCCTCCCAGCAAATATATCCGGCATATGTCATCATCGGTCTTATATATGATTTGTACACTAACAATTTATTTTTAATATTTAATTTTAAGTTTCTTGCCAGGAGTGGGTACATTTTTTGGATTACTCCCGAAAATTTATGCTATATTAGTAACATGGGGTTTCCATGTCAGCTTTTTATCCAATATTACTCCTAAGCAGTTACCTGTGAGTTCCAAGGTATTTCCCAATCATGTATTTTAACATTTTTACACGGTGCTCTTCTCCTAGTAAATAGAACCGCAGTTGATTTGCTGGGGTTTATTTTTTATTTTCCATAGTTTTATCCAGCTGTCAATCTGGCTAATATGGTTAGAAAGGTTTTTTAACAATTATGCTATGAGGAGTTATATCAATGGTAAGGATATTTGAGTCATCAGCTAATAAACTTAGCATATTGTTCAGATTTTGAGGGATGTCATTTATATATAGATTAAAGAGAAATGGACCCTTGCGGGAGTCCAGCTTCTATACCTTTGGAGGATGAGAACTCATTATTTATTTTTACTTTAAATAATCTAAAGCTTAAATAATTTTTGACAAGTTTTACTAAGCATGGGAGAATTTTTCATTAATCATTTTACTGAAAAGGCCTGTGTGCCAGACCCTGTCAAAAGCTTTTTCAATATCTGAAAAGGTAGCACCTGTAGACTGTTTGTTTCCAATATCCATGGCAATTCTTTCAGATACTCTGAAGATCTGGTGGCAGGTGGAAAGCCCTTCCATAAGCCGAAATTTCCGTGGAGGGATTTACTTTGCTGTATCATGCTCCTGAAGATTTTGCAAGATAAATTTTTCAGCCAGTTTGGCTAATGTGGAAAGAAGTGAGGTTGGCATATAGCTGGTTACTTCTCTGGGATTTTTCCCAAGTTTCCTAATTGGGACAATTATTGCTTCGTTCCACTTTTGGGGGAATATGATAATCCAGGGATGCCATTTATAATTTCCATTATATAGAAAATTGCTATAACTGGTAGTTGTTTTACTATTTTATTTGTAATCTGATCATTACCTAGACTCTTTTTTAAGCTGTGAACTTTCAAGTTCTAAGAGTGCGGCCTTAATTTGTTTTATATCTTGGTTACTGTGTTCACACACACACAATGTTTTCAGTGTAGGTGTTTATATACATTTCAAATTTTTCTTCATGTTCCTTGTTTTTAATGTTGTTTAACTTGAACCAATTTGTTGTGACGTAATGGGAACATTCCACATTGATATTTCCAAGGTAGGCTATAACTGGATAATGATTAGAATTTAATTCCTAAATTGTGGTGATTTGGGAAAGATTCGGAATGCCCCTTAGCAACATCAAGTCAATTTAATTTCCATAGTGGGTTGATTTATCTGGTTTCTACAATCTCACTTCTGTGTTATCAATAAGTGATTTGATATGCATTCCGTTCTTATTGTGACAGTTGCATCCCCAATCAGGATGCTTTGCATTCAAATCTCCTGCAATAACTTTTTTGTTGAGGAATAACAAATTTTCGAGGTCTACAGTTAGTAAATTGTGACCTTCAGGACGTACGTAGGTGGAACTGATAACAATATCATCTTTATTTTCCTGATGTATTTTTATTATGATGGTTTACACATTATAGGGTCTGGGAGTGGGGATTTTAGTATGCTTAATTTTTGAAAATACTAATACAACAGTACCTCCCGTTTTCGATGTATTGTCATTTCTATGAATATAATGTCATAATTTGGAATGTTGAAATTCGATACAGAGTTAAATTTAGCTTCTTTCAGTCGTATGACATTTGGGTTGTTGTTATAAATAAAGTTTAGTAATTCTGCACGCGTTTTCCATTTAGTCCATTTGCGTTCCAAAACATCAGTTTTAAATTATTATATCTTTTATTCATTACTATTTTGGTCATTCACACTTAGAGCTTTAAAAAATAAATGCATCCTTATTGTTGGCTGAGCTGTCTTTTCCATTAGGGGAATCGAGGCCATGTTTGAAAGATTATGTTTATTTGTTCAATCAATTTTAGCACATCCTGAAACTTGTCTATTCCTTTAATACTTAGTATGGGGGTGGGAGGTGAGTTGTTGGTTTTATTGGTTCCTGCAGTAATACTGGCAAAGAAACTTTCTTTTCTAACATAATTTCGTTTATTACTATTGTTGTTGTGCTGCTGTTTGTTTTTGTTGCTTGGATTTGCTGGGCACTTTCCATAAGAAGCTGTATGCTCACCACCATAGTTAAAGCACTTTGGCTTATCAATTTTCATGTGGGGGCATTCCTTAGACATATGTTTACTTCCACATTTGACACAATTAGGTGTAAGGAAACATACAGAAGAATTATGCCTAAGTCCCTGGCAATTATAATATTTAATGGGTTGTTTATTTACATATTTTTCAGTTTTTATCTTAATATTTAGGACTTTAGTAATTTCGAAAATTTTTGGTGCAATTTCATTACTGTTTACTGTGATCAAGCAATTGGCTCAAATTTCCGAAGTTTTCTCATCACTGTAACATTAGTAACGTCGAAGCCCAATTCTTCTAATTCCTCTTTTATTAGTTCAGAGGATGTGCATGGTGATATTCTCTTAAAAATTGCCTTTATGGGTTTTTCTGTTTGATGTTTAAAAAGTAAACATTCAATGTTGTCTGTTAAAAATCTAGTTAATGCTCTGTGAGTTTCACTACTGATCGGGGAGATATTTAGGTATTCACCAGTTAACTTAGCATTTAAGTCTTTATCTATATTAGTTTTTAAATTTTTTAATAATATTATATAATTATTTTCGAATTTCATAAAAAAGGGTATTCTACTTTTGGCTATTACATTACTTTGATTATTATGCATTATCACATTGTCATTAGTAGTCACATTATTTAACACATTAAATTTGTTATTTATTTCCATTGGATTTTTTTTCAATAATTTTA
The DNA here is from genome assembly GCA_030067965.1 of Latrodectus elegans. Taxonomy (NCBI): domain Eukaryota; kingdom Metazoa; phylum Arthropoda; class Arachnida; order Araneae; family Theridiidae; genus Latrodectus; species Latrodectus elegans. The sequence continues at coordinate 23,144,514 of CM057821.1, read as the reverse complement.
ACTCTACTATTGGCAGTCTTTTTTGGCTTAATGAAGCTCTCATCATCATGGGGACCTCATCATAGATCCTTTTGTCGTTTGTTTGGGGATCTTGTAATTCCACTACTTGTATTAGGCATGCATAATATATTATTATCTACAATTGGGGTCAGCATATTGTACACATTATTTACAGTATTATTAATATTACTGCAATTAGCAACATTACTAATATTACTAATATTTACATTATTATTATTTACAGAATCAATAGATTTATTTTCAGTTATAGTAATATTATTATATTTTTCATATAATTATTTACAACCTATCAATATCAGAGTATTGCTCTTCATTATCAGAAGGTACAATTACTGATTTATATTTAGGTTCAAAATCTACTTTATCCTTATTTTTATTACAATTAAACGTTCTTAATTTTTGTTTACCTTTGGACATTTTTTCTTTTTTTTTTTAGATTACAAAGTTTAATAATAGATTTATTTTTACTCTATTAAAATTTACTAAAACACATCACTATTATCAAGAGCACCATGTAAATTACAGTTAGATATTAAACAGTATTCCAACTGAGATTACCACTGATTTCTTATGTTATCCTGAACTCCTGTTGTTGATATATTCCATTATGATGCATCCAAATAGAGTTTTTTATTGTATTCATTGTCAATTTATTCAATTTTTTCATTATAGGCCTCTGGGTATCCGCAAAGATGATAAGAAGTCTACAATACTTTGCGAGTTTACATAATGTATTGCATCTTTCTATCTTGGTAATAGGCACTGAGGGGTTCATGGCGAGGCATTGGTCCAGTTTTGGCACAAATGCTTTAGTTAAAGTTCTAAAGTCCGAATTCAGTCCATTACTTTCCACGTTACTGCTAGAATACTGCACTGAAAATCCACATTTAGACAGTCCATCACACTTTTGCAGTTCGTAATCCGTACGACAAAGGTTTTACTAGAGAGATAATTTTGTGTTAGCCTAATTAGATAGGGGAAAATCACAATTTATTAGTTTTAAAATTAGGTCATCATGCCAAACTCTGTCAAAGGCCTTCTCAATATCTAAGAATATGCCTCCAGTGGAGCTTTATTGTTTGATGCTCACTGCTATTTTTTCCACAGCTCTTAGGAGTTGGTGCGAAGTTAATAAATTTTTTCTGAAACCAAATTGCCGTGGTATTATGATAGAGAGAGCTGCCTCGAAGTTGTTTAATTTACGAAGAATGAATTTTTCAGGGATTTTTGCCATGGTGGGGAGGAGGGAGATGAGCTTTTAATTACGGGATGAGTTAGGGTTGCTCAATTGTTTTTTAATAAGTATACATCATCATTGTTGTCAGGCATATTCAGTTTAATTATTGTGGCTTTTAAGAAATATAGCCAGGGTTAGGAATGTGGGAATGAGATAATTTTATTTTAACTAGAATAGCAGTGTCGCCTAGGGATTCTCCGGAGCTGGGGTCATTTCTACAAATTTCATAGTTAGGTACCTAAAATTTAACTTTTTAACTAGGTGAGTTTCCTGCAGAAGTATTACATCTGTGTTATTTTCCTTGATAAAAGTTTTAATTTCTGTTGATTTTTTAGGAATGCCGTTGGTATTCTAGTACATAATTTTTAGATTAACTATATTTTTAGTTATCATTATCATTTTTATCTTCCACGCTGTGGGCTTTAAAAAGTATGTTCATTTTATCGGATTCAAAATTTATATTTATTTTTCCATTAGTGGGACAGCTTTTAATAAAGGGGGATCAGCTTTGGAGATTATACTTAGTTCCTTGAATAGTTTAACAGTTGGTTGAAAGTTTTCAACGTTTCCTGGGTCAGAATTGGCGATTGTTTCTGGTGGCTAGGAGGGTTCCGAACTTTGGGCAGCTATTTTAGCATAAGCTGTGCCTACTGTGGCGAAGCACATTTTGTAATTTATGACCTGGGTGGTTTTTCTATTTTTGTTTGTTGGATTGTCTGCACAGCCTCTGTTTGATGCTGTATGGTTTTGTCCACAGTTGCAACAGCTGGATGTTTCCATTTTATGGTGTGGACATTCTCTGGAAATATGTTGAGCTCCACATTTAACATATTTGGGCTTCTAAAAGCCTTATTAATTGAAGCCCTGGATGAGTTTTTTATTGTCATATTTTTCTGTTGTTACAATTAGGGTTAGTATTTCTGTTAAGTCGAATATTTTTTGGGCTATTTCATTGGAGTTAGTGTTATCAAAAAGCACGCAATTGGTTCAAATTTCTCCTGAATTTCCATTACTGATATGCTTGATACTTCGAAGCCTCTAGATTCTAGCTTCATTTGGATTTACTGAGGAGGAGTGGGGGTGGGATACCTTTTAAAACTGTTTTAATGAGTTTTTCCATGGCACCTTTGATGATTAGGCAATCTACTCCGTTTTCCGTTAGATACCTGGTAATTTGTTGGTGGGTTTCCGGAGAAGAGGAAAAACTTTTAACTATTCTTCGCTAAATTTTGCTGTTAGTTTCTAATCGAAATTGCTTGAATCCGATTGCTTAACTTATTTAGTAGAGGTACTATTTAGTCTAAAAATTCCGATACTAGTACTGGGCAAGTTAATATATTTTAACTAGCACATGTTCATTTGTACATATTTGGGGGCAATCATTACCAACAATGTTTTTTGGTTTGGGGTTTCGCACATCACAAACAATATTATTTACGCAATCAACATTAGTATCACAATACATATCAATGTACCAATCAGCATTAGGGTTATGTGTTATTAAATATGATATTTTCTCACACATTGATACCAGTATTACAAACATAATCGTTGGTTATTGACACATTATTAACTAGCAAATTATTTCTAAAATAATTATACACCTTTTCTTTACTTATTTTAATCAAATCAACTTCATCTGAGTCAGAAGAATAATTACTGTTTTCCTATTGAATAGGGCATTTCGTTAAACTATGCACATTTTCAACATTTGAAAAATTTTGTAATTTTTGCTTTTTTGAATTTTTTTTAGTTGATTGCTTGTTGTTAGGGATATTATTATTTATAGTATTATTTGACCCACAGTTAATCTCATTATCTTTAGAATTACTAATAACAACTCCAGTTAAGTCACTAACAAACTTATTTTTAACACATGCAATATTATCACTGCCATGCAAACTACAGTTGGAAATTACACAATATCCAATTTGGGAGTACTTTCCATTCATTTGCTGGGTGTAGACATACACTTGTTGATATAGGCCGTTGTAATTTATCTTAAATTGGTTTTATTATTGTATAGTTGGGATAACTTGTCTCTACACTATCCATAAGGTGTTTCTGCTTTGAAGCAAGTACATTTAGTAGCTCAATGTTTTGGATCAATTCACACAGGTAATCCCACTTTTCAATTTAAGTTATCGGTACATTTGGATCTAGAGAAACGAACTTTTCTAGTCTATGCACAAAGCATTTTATTGCTCATAGCAAATTTTTTGGATCATTACCCGAATTCATATTAATAAGCATTTTATGGCCCTGATAATGGCCTTTAATCCCATCGTAATCCATTGGAGTATTAGCACTATCACACTCCTCGTTGGATGGAATCACAGCACTAGTAGCACACATATTCATGGTAGGTACGGCAGAAGTATCAAAATGCTCGCCATATTCATGGTTATCCATCTCATCGGACTGCAGGGCATCTAGAGGGACCGAACACCTATCGGGGGCCATCAGAGAGGAGAGGAAACATTCAGGTCGCTCACAAAGTCAAGAGATTAAGAAAAACAGGTGCTTACTCATCGAGGTCAGTTTGATGAATGAGAAGTATGATCTTGGGATGTTAAACATTTGTCTCAGTTTATATTTATTGTTTGAATTTAATAAGATTTTCCGATTTCATAAATGAATTTTTATAATTAACTGGCAAACAGTTTCGGAAGAATTGTAAAGTGAGAGGATTAATCAATTACAAAGAGATTTTTTTCAAAATTTGCATAAAAAAAATAAACTTAAATTAAATTTCTAATATTTTTCTATCATTAAATATTAAGAAGACAGTAATAGTAAAACTTGTAGTATTAGTAAAACGATTATTGATTTTTCTCAACTCATTTATTTTATTAACCAAAAAGGAACAAATTACATACGTATTTTATTCCGCAATAGATATTCATTATGTCTCCCTTTCCAACCTAAAGAGATCTCCCAATTCCCAAGTATCCCTATCATTTCTCTTCTAACATACAGCCTCCCTATCGTAAGAAGCGATTGTCTAAACCCTACCACAATCTCTGTGTATTGATGGCGTTATTATTTCTAGTTGTACTCGCTCTGTCATTGGCTTTTCTGTACTTGTTACATTCAGTCAAGTACATTGTAACTACACTGATTACTCAGAAAGATCTTTGTCATTGGCTCTTCTGAACTTGAAACTGTTACTTTCCATTAATTTCATAGGACATACACTGATTACTTTGAAACAGGTACTACCATTGTACCTTCAACTGTTTGAAGATACTTGGACTCGAACCAACTTTGTTACTAGAAGTACCGAGTATTTGGAAAAAAAAAAGTTCTGATTACAAGTTTTAATATTTAAATACTGACTACAAAATACCGGTTACTTCCCATCCCTAGTAGAGAGTCCAGGAGCAGAGAATTTGTGTTGAAAATTTTTTTCTATGTAAAAAAAAATATGGAAAATTTTATTAAATTCAGTGGCTTCGCGAATTAAAAATTTTTCGGAGAATTTTTTATTGAGCTTTACTATATGTGTTATTTTAGGAGAATTTCGAAAGAAAGATTAGTTTTATAATAATTGAATATATTTTACAATCTATTTATTTGAAACATTACTTTAAAACATCTACATATTAAAATAACTTTTCAATTAAATATCAAACAAGTAAGAAGCATAATTCTGCCACGTAAAAATTACATTAATTAAAAAGACTATAAAGAAGTAAATAACTATGAAATTCTATTGCATATACTCCTCAACGATCATAAAAGAAATGTAAAATGATAATTGTTTTTAGTCTGATTAAAGTATACAGATATAGATTTAAAATTAAAAATATTAAATCAGTTTATCAATTTAAATTACTAAATAATAAATCAATTTAAATTTTAATACTTTTAAATTTTAAAATATCAAAAGATACTTTCATACCCAGCTACAGAAATTAAAAAATATATCAGCATATAATATACTGTATCTATGACAAAAATATTTTTATATGGAAACAGTTTTAATAAGTGCAAATTTATGTATTGTGTCAATGATAAAAATTGTATCTGAATTATTTACTGTAGAAATGTGTTTATCTGTTTCACAGAAGTAATTTTTATTCATTTTTACTTATAAATACTTTTCAATAGCTAGTACTTTAAATTCATTTTATTAACTCCCCATAGTTCTCATATTTTCATTTTCCCATGATGAGCAATGTCATCTAGTAAAAAATATTTAAGGTAAATTTCAAACACAATTGAATTACATAAAAGAGTTAAAGTCAGGTATACGAAATGAAATATTGTAACTTATCAGAAAGGCAAATTCATAAATTCGAATAGTTTCTCGTAGGCTCTAAAATTTAAGGCTTAATTAAGCAATTATTTATTTTTTAACAAAATATTATTTTATATTTATGTTAATAAATGTATAGTTTTATAGTATATGACATCTGCTTATATTCAATTCTTCATTTTATTACACACATAATTTATATAAAAACTAATATTAGCGTAAAATGCTAGATGTTGTAAAATGGATAAAATGTCCCGTAAAAGGGAAATTTATATATAATTTATTTCGAACATATACATATATATATTTGTGTAAAGTATTTAATGATAGAACCAGCTTTTTTTGATTTAAAGCATATTTTTTAACTTAGAAATAAAATTTATTTAAGAATTTGCTTTTTCAATTTTTTTCTTAGAATGATAAATACTGTTCCAATTATATCACAAAGAATATTTACTATGATATTTTTATCTTAATAGAATCTAAAACAGTTCAGACTAAATTTTTTGGTAAAATTAAAAATATCTTTGATTTAAACTTTATTTGGTGCTCATTTGCATCAGGAAATAAAAAGAAAAGAATTCTTGAAATTTTCTTATTTATAATCACATTAACATTTTATAAACAATTATGAATATTAAGACATTTTAGCTAATAAATATATTGATGCACAAAAATTAAATAATTATTATTAGAAAACTCAATTGTGATTTCGTCAAGATGAAATATCTTTTGAAGGAAATATCTTCCATAATCATAAGTTCTTTGTCGTAGAAAGGATTGTTTAGTTAAATTTAATATGGAACTTAAAAAAATTCATTTTGACTACACTTATGAAATTTTAATAGTAAATAAGAATATTCATAAATTTTTTCCTTAGCTATTAAAACTATTTTTTTAACAAAAAATTGAGATTAAAGGAATTATTTATTTTAAAAAAAATTATGAATATAACTCGTAAATTTTTCAAATATCTATTTTCATTCATACCATTTCTTTAGTATACATATAATAAATATTTCAAGATTAATAAGAATATCAAATACATATAAACGTATAATTTATTTCATTTAATATTTTGTCATGAAGATTTAAAAGCAAAATCGAGCATTAAACTATACAAAATTAATATTTCAAATTAACAAGTAACGAAATAAATAACAAGGAATTGTATGTATATTTTTTTATGTTTTATCTACAGAATGTTATACATAATTATTCTAACCATACCGATCATGATACTTATTGCATTCTCTCTTATCTATGTAATTAAAAAATGTAATACAGTAATTTAGTGCCAGAATAAATGCATATAGAACGATGTTGCAGAATTAATGGTATAACAAGATCACTGCTAAAAGTAATCTTTGAGACTATTTTCCTTACAAGGGAAAAATTGGAGAACAAATTTAATTATAATGGTCATCTGTTTGTCCAAGTAGCAAAATATCTTGAATCTATATTGGCTAATCATCGTGTTATCTCGGTCCATTATTGGAAACCATACTTTGATCGTCCACATTTTGTTACATTGCACCAATTTGGATTACCAAGATAGGATCAAACTTGAATACCAAAATTGTTGTTGTTACTTATCTCAGGTTATCTAGCTATGCTAGACAACCCCAATAAAACCAAAAATATCTAAAATGTTTAAAAATATCATGGGGTCTGAAGGACACCATCTTTTTTAAAATTTAAGCAGGTTAAGATATGACCAGGGGAGGCGATATTGACGGAACACCAAGGATAGTCTGGAAATGCCCTTTGCCCCTGCTGAAAGGTGATTGCTCTAGTGTCCCCACTCAGATTACGGGGAAAGGCAGTTTTATAAGATTTTGGTCTAAGATTGAAGGTCTCACCCGGTCTTTTGGAGAAGTACCATGGATGATTGGGAGGAATTTTCATAAACTTATTAATTCAGTTTTTGCCAGGGAAGAAATCTCATTAGATGTGAGCTCTCCTCCTGGATTTACTCCCTCCTCTGAAGCCGAGTTGACCAAAAAAATCCGCTCTTTCCTTCTCCTCTACTCCCACGTGTGAAGGTATCCATTGGAAATGCACTGTGTGTTCTGGTGACAGCCTCTCAAGAAGATTTAGTATGCCCATGCTAGTTTAATTTCCAACGAAACCTCCCACCGAAATTGGTCCAGGCTAGTCATCCAAAATAAGACCAGTCTAGTCAACCCTTATAAGTTTCTCTAATTTTTGTATTTCACATATTGATAATAAAAGATCCTAATTTGAATTGTTAAATTAAAAACAAGCAATTTTAATTTATTCCAATATATATATTTTTTTCATTTAAAGTTGTATTCTTGCATTTTATACGAATAAAATAATGATTAATTTTTACGATTTGTCATTCTATATTAAAATGCTAAAATAAATGAAAATTTTGTTACTTTAAGCCATAAGTAAGCAATTTAGCAAAATTACGAATTATTGTCAAATGATGAAAATCACCTTCAGTTAAGTTGAAATTCACATGCAAAGAAAAAGAAATAAAAAAACAAATAAATAATTACTACTCACAAATTTTGAATACATGAATCATTTAATATATAGATCTAATTATGTATGACACATTCTAAATAATCACATTAACAATATGAAATTTTATTTATTTAATATTAAAACTGAATAAAACATTTTTGTATTTCTTAAAACTTGCCGATAGTTAAATTCAATATTTGTGTATAAATTTATAATTATTTATATATTTTACACTTTATTTTATTCCACTAAATAAATGGTGTTTTTCTATTAAGTGAATTCTCCAATCAAATTAAATTTTTCTCCATTTTTGCAAGAGGCTAGTAAAAATGTATGCACTTGTGTCTCCTGAGGAAAAGAGGAATTCTTAATCTATATTCTTGATTTATAATGAATTGCTCTACTTTCAAAATAAATTTATCAAAAAAATTATTTAATTTAATTTTAAACTAGATGTTAATTATCAATTGTTACTGAATTTTTTAATTTTAAATTACGTATTACTGTCAAATTTTCAGATATATTACTTTTTTCCTTACACAAGAAACAGTGTAAATAAGTATAAAACTCATGCGTAAATTTATAAAGAATTCAAAATCACTTTACAACAAAAGTGGCACAGGTCAAAAAATTAAATCCTAAACATTATAATTAGACAGTAAAACAGCTTATTCTAAAATTCTTATTTAATGTAATACATATATTTTTTTACAATTTAGGTAGTACATTTCATTTATTTACAACTCTAACGTTCATTTATCTTTAATTTTTTTTCTCTTCACTATAAATTATCAAGATTTAAACAGAACCTAAAAATGTTATTAGAATAAATGAAATTGCTGCAACATTTTTAGAAAACATTTCAAGAAAAAATGTTCATAATTGAAGATTTTTTTAAATTATATTTTTGTCATCAAAATAATAAAATTGCTTGGAAATATAACTTTAGTTGTTAACTATTCCACTCAAGCATTTCATTTTGCCAAAAATAATTTTTGAATTATATTATAACTGTACATTTCATTAATGTTTCTTACCAAAAACAGGCATTGAAATTAACAGTTAAAAGAAAAAAAATTTTATAACTTTATCAGGAAGGTTTTTGAACAATTATCGCCTTATTTTGGAAACGCTAAATAATGCCTAACATATCTCAACAACATAATTGTTATGTGATATATTACTTCAAACTTTTTTTAAACTATTTTGATGGGTGATTGCTTAACAGATGACAATTTCGTAGGATTAGGGGTACGTATTATGTCGCACAGAGTTAAGTTATGAAAAGGATTCGGGTTGTATGGTATTTCAAACTGAACTGTTTCAAACTGCCATGGTATTTCAAACTGAACTGTTTCAAACTGCCATGGTATTTCAAACTGAACTGTTTCAAACTGCCATGGTATTTCAAACTGAACTGTTTCAAACTGCCATGGTATTTCAAACTGAACTGTTTCAAACTGCCATGGTATTTCAAACTGAACTGTTTCAAACTGCCATGGTATTTCAAACTGAACTGTTTCAAACTGCCATGGTATTTCAAACTGAACTGTTTCAAACTGCCATGGTATTTCAAACTGAAGTACTTGTGCTGTAACTGTTACTCAATAAATTTAAGAAAAAGCTAGAAATGACAGCGGATTCTTATTATTAACAGCTTATTGGCTTAAGACGCATTCCAAATTAATTCTAAAATCATTTTTGAAATCATAAAACTTCGAAATGAACTAGCAATAAGAACAAGTTAGTCTTTCTAGATGCTAGAGAATGTAGTAATCAAAGATATTGAGAAAGATGACGAATTACCAAAACAAGGATTCTGTAATCCAATGGTTCTGATAATTATGAACTCTTGACACACAGACCCCTTTTTAAAGTCAAAACTTGCCCACTGATTACCAAGTGAAAAAGTTTTATAAATGCAGGATAGAAAAATTACCAATGATAATACAATGTGTTATAACTCCTAGACTAGAAATTACTAGTTTTTGTGAGCTTTTCAATTTAATGTGCGTAAAATGTAATACATGGGTTGTTGGAAATAAATAACTTTAATATGTTTGCCACACAATGTTATTAAATAAAATATAAAATTTTCTATCTCTTTTCCTCATCAAATACAGCAGTTTAATATATTTTAGTTAATAGTATAAATGAATAAGCAAAAGATATTTGAAACCGGAATAAGAATACAAAATATAAGAAAATTTGCATTGATTTAAGCTGATATCACAATCGATTGCCTTGTTTCAACCATGTTACATATAACCGGCAACCAATATTCGATAATCTTGCATGATGTGCAATTTATCCAACATATCTTACATATCATTCATTACATCGACTTTAATTGCTGCCATGTATTGTTGCAACAGCATACTTCCGTGTACCTATCCTTAAGTTGGGATCTATCAGTTAGATGGAAGCAGATTGCGGGGAGTTTTCGTAATTTAGATTCAAGGAACAAGCAATAGACCACCGAATACTTGACTTATAACTCTCAGAGGTATCATTTCATTTACAGAACATTTAGATCATAACGTGCTTAACATCCCTCAGTCACTTTCAGTAAACACAACAGATATTCGGTTAACCCTATATTGTACCCTGGATTCGAACTCACTGCCTTCCAATAATGAGAAAGTAAGGCAGTGACGCTTACTAACTAATGTAACATCGGCGTCACGATTACTAACCGATGTAAGCGTGACGCCGATGGCTGAGTCTCAAAAATATGCAGAGTTCAGCATAGCAAAAATTACGCCTCTTTTGTGAAGGTTTCTTTACACAGTAAACCACATTATTTGTCAGTTTGTTGGTGTACACCAGGTATGCATAGACCATGGGCCATATGTGGCACATTTGAAAAATTTTTGCAGCTCAGTTAGTTTCAAACTGTCTATATTATTTTAGAAATTTAGACTTTAGATGGTTGAATCAAAAAAATAGGTTTTGGTTTACTCCTCAACTTTTCCTGTTCAATTTTTTCTGAAATAATTTTTTTCCCATCATTTTACTTACTAGCAGCATGCAAATAAACATTTGACCATCTGGCATTCTTTTCGTCGACAAGTGTAATAACTACTTCCTTGCATAGTTGCATTTTTGTATTTGAAATAAAAAAAATTTGAAACCCTAACTCTATATCAGTTTTATGCAGACATTCTGTAACACAAGTATAAAATGTGAAGATGATAGGCATACAGTTCTCATAGTACGTAATATATATGGCAGCACAAATACATTGTGGATAAAAACGTTGTAAGAGATATTCTTCCGCCAATAATTGCAGTCTGGTCGACTTTCAACTTTGTTGTGATTGACATTCAGTGTGTGTGTTTGTGTAAAGGGTAAACTTACTGTTTTTTGATTATATCAATAATCATCATATTTATTTCTATTAGATATTTATTCGTCATGGCTGAAAAAAATTGCAAAAGGAGAAAAGAAAATGAAGTTAAACAGTATTAGAGTAAATGAGAAAATTTTTACTTTTTATTCATGTAAAAGACAATGCTAAATATTTTATTTGTTGTCATTCTATTTCAATTTGAAATCATACAATCTAAAAATACGCTATGAAAGAAAACAAGGAGAAATTGATAAACTTATTGTTGGCAACATTAAAACTAAATAACAATCTTTAAAAAGCAATTTTACAACTCAAGAACAGAGATTTCATAAGCAAACTGTCCAATCAAATGGTATTTCGAGTGTACCATAATATTGCTAAAAATATGAAACCATTTACAGATGATACTAAATTAAAAACTGTCTAATTGCCGTAGCTGAAAAAATCTGTCCAGAAAAATTTATTATCTTAATTCAATTTAGTCTATCATGTCAAACTGTAGAAAAAATTATAGAAAAAATTTATTTTCAGAATTCATGTATAACTAAAAATTAATTGAGATTCATGTATAACTAAAAAAAATTACTATTATTGTTTTTAGCGATACAGAGCTTTGGATATTTCTCACTGGCTTTGGATGAAACATCAGATATAAATGGTACTGCTCAACTTGTTATTTTTATTAGAGGTGTCGATAGTCCAATGAATATTACTGAAGAACTACTGGAACTTGTGAGTTTGAAAGGTATTAATACTGGAAGAGATACTAAAAATGCTGGGATAAATTGCGGGGAAAGTCATCAAATAGATTTGAAAAATTTGTAAGCATTGCAATAGAGGGAACCATTTCAATGGTTGAAGAAAAGGTTGGTGTTATTACATTAATTTTCAATCACAAAAAAAGCTGTGGGAATCACTTCAAATGATTTTAAAATTTTCATTTGCCATTGTTTTTTGCACCTCGAGAATCAGTGAGCAAAAGTTATAAATATATCTCATGTGATGAAAGTTGTTGTTGTACTAGCATGTTTCTCTGTACCTAGACATTAGTTCAGTTCTACCAGTTAGATAGAAGCAGCCGAGTGGAGACTTCGTACTTTTGAAGCAGGGACCAAGCAGAAGACCCCAATACTTGGCCTACTAAAGAATAAATAAAGGTGTCGTTTTCAAAAGAAGTCATTTTTAGTAGGGGGTATGGTTTCCACAGACGGCCAGCAACGTTGAACACCTTTGAGGCATGGAGTCAATGAGGCTATTAATCACGGGTTGGGGGTATTCTGTCCCACCCTTCCAGAAGAGCTCTTTCCAGTTCTTGGAGAGTTTGTAGGGGTGGTTGGTGGCCAGCAACTCGTCTTCCTAGAGCACCCCGACTGTACTCTATTGGATTCATGTCTAGAGAACAGGCTGGCCATTCCATTCGTACGATTCCTTTGTGAAAAGGAAATCCTCCACCAGGTTAGCATGACGTGGTCTGCAATTTTCATCCGTTAAAATGAAGTCATCTCCGATAGCTGCCGCATAAAGGACTACAATAGGTCTGAGGATCTCATCTCTATATGGGCGACCAGTCAGAGGTCCATCTCGAATGATATAGAGGTCTGCGTGATTGTCAATGGAGATGCCACCATACACCAACACTCCCCCACCGCCAAATCTGACACTTTCGTGCACGAACGCTGGATTACTACTACTGCCACGGGCACTCCATATGATTCAGTCTATTATCAGGATGAATAAAAAACGAGACTCGTCAGAAAAAAGAACATTGTTCCATTTATTTCTCCTCCAATACACATGATCTGTTGCCCAATCCCTGCGGTCGATGCCTTGATGTTAGTTTAACACACACCATCGGTCGGCGGGCATACAGACCTACACCGTGGAGCCGGTTTCGGACAGTCTAAGTTGATACTGTAGTGTCAGTAGCCGAGCGAAGGTATTGTCGGAGAAGAGTAGCGTTAATATTTCGGTGTCTCCGAGCCGTTAACACCAAATAACGATCTTCATTGGACGTTGTTGCCCGTATACGACCTTGCCCTGGTCTTTAGCCTGCACTTCCAGTCTCTAAAAAACGGTTCCAGATCCTGGAAATCACACTTTGTGACACTCCAATGGCTTGCGCTACTCCGGCTTGAATGTGGCCCCCTTCTGACCTACCGACAACTCTCCAAGCTTCTGAATCGGTTAAATGACTTCGCTGAGACATCGTACTCATTGAAAGAAAGCAGTCACTGAATACCGATCATCCTTGTATTCATTGTCTTTTATTCACTTGAAAGTCAAATTTCATTCACTGCCGCTGAAGTAACGTTTTTAACGTTGAACTCAAAAATAGCATACTCCACAGTTTGAAAATCAGAAAAATTTTCATCTGCGATTCTCTTCTTCCATTTTCTGTAAAAAAAATTCGTTTATATCTTCATTTTATGTAAAACTTACAATATCCTTTAATTGTTTTGAGCAGTGTACATACATACATACATACATACATACATATATATATATATATATACATACATACATATATATATATATATATATATATATATATATATATATATATATATATATATATATATATATTAATGTCCTAGTTATGTGGTCAGCCTAACGTGAAACCCCCAGTACTTAGTTCCCAAGCATGATTGATACTCAGTTCATCCACCCACTGAAGGAATGAAAGGCTGGGTTGATATATATATATATATATATATATATATACTCACACACACACATACAGAGGTTAGATTAGATAGATAGAAATTAAAAATAAAATAACAAATAATTCCTTCTTAGAATTTTTCATTTTTGAGATTAATGTTTGCCAAATTCTAAAAGGTGAATAAATATGAAAAATGATTTGCAACCTAAGACGAAAACAATTTTTTATTCAATTTATAAAAACAAAAGATTTTTGAATATGTTGTCCACAATTTTTCTTACAAAAAACAATACAATTTATAAATTATTTAAAAATGAAAATACATGCGAATTACAGCTGTATTCTTATTAATAATATTTTTATTGTATTAATTAGAATAATATATAGAACTGCACTTGAATACCATAAAATTTTTTATTAACTTATAACTCTATGTATTATAGGATATCCACACCATTTTAAGATGATTTTTATCCCGCCACTGAAGATAATTTTATCATCAATATAGTTAATGGTATAATAAAAATTATTACCAATAAAAATTAATACTAACCTTTTTTATTATTTTTTAAAATTAATATTTTTTGATTAATATAATTTAATTTCTGAGATAATATATGATTTTTTTTATTTAATAATTTAGTAAATATTTCAATGTTTTTTTTTCCCCTTAATTTTACTTTTCTTGTATTTATTTCTATCGGTTTCAGATATTTCCACCCCCTCAGGGGGTTTACCTTCTTTAGGTAAACACGGGTGTCACAATCCCGAGGTACCCTAGTGATCTGTCCTCTTCTTTATTTTTCTCTCTCCACTACTCTTCTGCTTTTTCTTCCTTTTCTCCCTCAGTGTGGTTGCCTCGTAAGAGGTTGAGGGCTCCCCTTGAGTAGCTTTCGCCGCTCTGTTGCTATTAGCTACTCTTGAGGACTAAATCACCCACGTGTTTGCCGTGCGTGGAGACCCGTGTCCCTGGAAAGGAGGATCCTGGTAATTGAGGCCTCCTGAGACCAACACATTGCTTTGGCCTCTGCTTCAGGTAAACGGGAGGTGTGTTGTGGTCCTCAGCACATCAATCGGCTTTATGGATCAAGCGATCGGTATATCTACTGGGTGACTCGTTAAGGGTGGAGTCCACTTCAGGGATGTACCGTGAGCGTATAGGGACTGACTAGCACTGGTACAGTTAACCTGTATCCCCTCGTAGGGCTCCGTGGTGGGTGGTGCCGTCTAGTCCCTGAATTTTAATTTATGCTGCATGGAACAATCTACTTTATCTTCACTCCCACGGGAGGAGCAATTGTCAATGTGTTCTGCAAAATTTTTTATCATTCAAAAAAGAGAACTTTTCAGTTTGTATCCCCTTTTGTCATAGAAAAAGTGTTTCAGCTTTCCTTGGTGAAGTGAAATCACTAAAGAAATTAAGATCTGGCGATCTATTACTGGAAACGGCCTCTGAAAGGCAGTCTATACTGATGACGACTATGCGAACTCTGGGCGACATGGATGTGATTGTAACACCTCACGGGAATTTAAATTTTTCTCGTGGTGTGATTACGGCAGAGGATTTAGAATATACATCTACTGATGAGATACTTGAAAATCTAAAATCTCAGAAAGTATGCGCTGTAAAACGATTGACTATCAAAAGAGATGGCATTGTATTAAAAACGAATAACATAGTTTTGACATTTGCCACTCCAGATTTACCGCAATACGTAAAAGTTGCTTATTTGCGGTGTTCTGTTAGACCATACTTTCCAAATCCTCTGAGATGTTTTCAATGCCAACGCTTCGGACATTCAAAATTAGCTTGCAGGGGAAAACTTACTTGTGCCCGTTGTGCTAATGTCGGCCATGATAGTATTACCTGCAACGCTAAAGAGGCGTGTGTCAATTGCCAAGGTGACCACCCCTCCTACTCTCGCTCTTGTCCAGCCTGGCAGATTGAAAAGGAAATCACGGCAGTCAAAATAAAGAATAAAGTCTCTTACCCAGAAGCTCGTAAAATAGTCTCATCACGTACTCCTCAATCTGGCAATAGTTACGCTGCAGCAGTTAAGAAGATCACCAGATCTTACGGTACTCAAACAGAAAATGAATCAGTTAACACAATAAGATTGCCTATTAAACAAAAAGTAAATGCTACAGTACCAATAATCGCCAATTCAACTTTGGCAAAATCAAAAGCCCTAAAAGCTAGAAAATTAAAAATTGCCAAGGAAGGCCCTAGAAAGTCTTCCTTAACAACAAAAAGCTCTTCTCTGTCTGGATGCTGACACTGTAAAACTGCATCCATCAGATGATGACTTCGGTTCTGAGGATTCATCTGAGATGACGATAAGCAACAGTGATAAAGGATAGAATATATTCCATTGATGGCTTCCTTTGTTTCCTGGAATTGTCGTGGATTTCGGTCTCGCATTGATGACATCAAATCCATCATCTCTCGCTTTAACCCCGCATGTGTCTCTCCAGGAGACACATGCGGGGTTAAAGCGAGATCTCACAGGAGATCTCACATGTGTCTCCTGTGCGGGGTCTCACAGGAGACACATGTCTCTCCAGGAGACATTCCTGAACCCCACTGTTGTCACCAAAATGATTGGGTTTCAATGCTTTAGAAATGATTATGGTGGTGATGTTGCTGTGTCTGGTGGTGTTTGTATAATTACATCAAACAATTACCCCAGTACAGCACATCAGTTAAGAACTACACTCCAGGCCGTGGCTGTGAGAATCCACACCACATGTCTAATAACGGTATGTAGCCTTTATTTACCACCGACTGATGTCATCCAAGCAGAGGAACTGAATGACTTAGTTGATCAACTCCCAACTCCATTTTTATTGCTTGGTGATTTTAACGGACATAGTTCCTTGTGGGGTAGTAGTGATACGAATTCTCGCGGTCGTCAGATAGAGCAGTTCATATCTGACAA
This sequence comes from Latrodectus elegans, assembly GCA_030067965.1. Classification (NCBI taxonomy): domain Eukaryota; kingdom Metazoa; phylum Arthropoda; class Arachnida; order Araneae; family Theridiidae; genus Latrodectus; species Latrodectus elegans. The sequence continues at coordinate 23,127,546 of CM057821.1, read as the reverse complement.
TTGCCTCTGTCTGCTGAATACCGACGAGAAAACTTATTTCCACGAACCTACACGGACATTTCACTCTCTTGACTTAGCTATTTGTTCTCCATCACTCCTGCCATTGCTGAATTTTGCAGTCAGGAAATGACCTCTACAATAGTGATCATTTCCCTCTAATCGTGTCTCAGGCTGGAAATAATAGTGTGCGTCACAAACCACCTAATTATGTGTACAGTCGAGCCGATTGGACACTTTTCACGCAATTGGCTGTGATCAGTGAGACAAGAGTTAAGACAGATATGATAGATGATGCCGTTAAATATATCACCGACACAATAATCAGAGCTGCGGATGTTGCTATCCCTAAAAATTCCATCATTCCACATAAACACAGGAAACCTTGGTGGAATGAAAAGTGTCAACTGTCCTATAAGAAACAAAGGAAGCAATGGAATATATTCCGAAGATACCCTACTACGGAGAATCTTGTTGCTTTTAAAAAAGCCAAAGCGGAAGCTCGAAGAGTTAGACGTCAGAGTCAAAGAGAATCTTGGATTCGCTACGTGTCGTCAATCAATTCATCGACAACAAGTCAACAATTATGGAGGAAAGTTAAAGCAGCCAATGGTATTTATCAGGATTATTCCATTCCTGTATTAAAAACCGGAGCTGCAGTACACTCCTCAGCGGTAGATATTGCTAATGTCATCGGTGAAACCTTTGCTAGTGTTTCCAGCTCTGATTCATATAATCCTACTTTTCTAAGGATTAAAAGAATCGCTGAGCGGACACCTCTAAGCTTTCATGATCGACATATTCTACCCTATAATTGTGATTTTGAACTGTCAGAATTGAAGTCTGCTTTATCTAAAGCAAACGACACTAGCCCAGGACCAGATGGAATCTCGTATCAGATGCTCCGTCATTTAAATCATGATTCTTTGTTAAACATACTTTTATTGTTTAATAGAATCTGGACTGAGCATGCTTATCCTACTTCATGGAGTTAAGCGATAGTGATTCCAATTTTGAAACCTGGCAAAGATTCATCTGACCCTCTGAGTTATCGTCCAATAGATCTTACGAGTTGCTTGTGCAAAACGTTTGAGCGTATGGTCAATGCTAGACTCATTTACATCTTAGAGAAGAATAATTGCATACCCCTTCAACAAAGCGGATTTCGAAGAGGACGATCCACTATTGACAACATAGTAGATCTGGAATCCCAAATTCGAAATGCTTTCGTGAGGAGAAACCATCTTGTTGCAATTTTCTTCGATATTGAGAAAGCATACGATCGTACGTGGCGTTATGGCGTTCTCCGTAATATGCATAATCTTGGATTTAAGGGTAATCTTCCAATATTTATAAAGAATTTCCTAGCCACTAGGCTATTTAAAGTACGTATTGGAAGTACAGTTTCCAATACCTTTACTCAAGCTGAGGGTGTCCCTCAAGGTAGCGTTTTAAGCGTAACCCTTTTTAACCTTTTCATCAGTGACATACTCCATCAATTACCATCTTCTGTTCATGGCACTTTGTATGTTGATGACTTACAAATTTCATATCAGGGTTCAAACATGAATATAATTGAGAGACAATTGCAAACAGCTGTAAATAAGTTAACTACTTGGTGTGAAAGGAATGGCCTTTGTATATCTCCTAGTAAAAGCTATTGTGTCCATTTCTGTAGGAAAACTAGTATCCATAATGATCCTGTGCTTCACATAAATAATAGACCCATTCCTGTAGTCAGTGAGATAAAATTCCTTGGCGTGATTTTTGACAAGAAGTTAACTCTCCTTCCGCATGTGTTACACCTGCGAAAGAAATGTGAGCGCTTGCTCAACATCCTCAGAGTGCTTTCGAATACATCTTGGGGTGCAGATCGAACATCACTCTTAAGAATTTATCAGTCTGTAATTTTATCTCGATTTGACTACGGCTGTGTTGCTTTTGGATCAGCTAGGCTCTCCATCTTACGCAGATTGGACACTGTTCACCATAGTGCTTTAAGGATATGCTGTGGAGCTTTTCGCACATCACCCGTCCAGAGTCTATATGTCATCTGCCAGCAGTTGCCATTAGACCTGCGGCGGATGCAGCTGTCTCTTAATTATTATTCAAAAATAATGTTCTCACCTCATCATCCCTTGCGTTCCACAATTCCAAGTGCTGCTCTTAAGAGATTATATAATGCTAGACCATCAAGCATTCCACCTTTTCTCTGTCGTATTAAATCTATTATTTTGCTGTCTGACCTATGTGATGTCCGAATCGAGTCTACCGACCTTTACGCACATTCACCTTGGTATAATCCACACATTATTGTGCTAAATCCCTTTGGAAAAAATAAAAAATCAGACACAAATACTACTATTCTTCAACAGCTTTATTCATTCCATCGCTGTCAGTACACTATGTACACTCCAGTATTTACGGATGGATCCAAATGTCCAGGATCAGTTGGCTGTGGAGTTTATCTTGATGATACCTCCTACAGTTATAGCCTTCACAAATCCTGCTCCATCTTCACTGCTGAGGCTACGGCTATATACCGAGCACTTCATTTGTTAACAACTAAAAATGAACGTAAATTTTGTGTGTACACTGACAGTATGAGTGTATTAGAAGCTTTGAGGAATAACAACTATAATTGCCATCCAGTTGTGTCTAAGATATTCAAATTAATTGATACTCTTACTAACAAGGGATTTGAGATACTGTTTTGTTGGATACCAAGCCACATAGGAATAGATGGCAATGAGAAAGCTGATGCTGCTGCTAAATCTGCAGCTACTTCCATTTTGCCTTCAATACCATTAATGGACATGAGAAAAGGATTCAAACATTTTATATATTCTCTTTGGCAGGAATCCTGGGACCTGCAAGTCAGCAACAAACTCCATTCCATTTTTTCATACATCATTCCATTATCTGTTTTATCTCCACGAAGCGCAGATGTCAGACTGACTCGCCTTCGAATTGGTCACACGCGTTTCACCCACAAGCATTTGATCTTGAGTGATCTCCAACCATGGTGTGAAAAGTGTGATGAACCATTTACAGTATATCACATTTTAATTGTATGCCCAGATTTTAACCATCAGCGTTTTAGATATTTTAATAGTAACATTTTAACATTAGAAGATCTGCTTGGGGAACCACCCCATTGCAACCTATTTGCGTTTTTAAAAGACATAGGATTTATGAATTTTATCTGATTTAGAAATATTTTACTTAAATATAAAATTTTTAATTTTATACATGTGTATATTGTATGTTTACAAACTTTTAATATACATTTTAACTATATTTCTATTTTATACCTTTAATATACATTTTAACTATATTTCTATTTTATACCTTTAATATACATTTTAACTATATTTCTATTTTGTACTTTTAATGTACATTTTAACTATATTATTATTTTATACTTTTAATGGGTTTTAAAAACTGGTGTAAGCTATCTTGTGTTTGGCGCAGCTTGTCCTTACCTGGACCTTGCGCCATAAAAACCAACCAACCAGCCAACCAACCAGATATTTCCACAAACATTGAAATAAGGTAGCAGAAAACGAGATGGCGCTAAATCAGTTAAAACGTAATTAAATCAGTTCGCCAAACTAATTTAAGATAAATAAATTCGAACTGATTTAAATCACAAGTTGCCACTATGAAAAAGCTCTGCTTAGACTATAAACTCATAACGTGTAAACAGGCAGTTCATAAACTCGTCTCCCCAGACAAGTCTCACGCTTTCATTTATGAATTTGTAGAACGTTCAAAAGTGGAATACCAACGGCGTATAATTAACTATGAACGTCAAGGATTGAACCAGCTAGTAACTGTTATTTTTGAAAAAATACAGATTACTGATGTTTACAAAAGGAAATATCGACAAAATTTCTGATTAGAAACATTTGTCGTATCCTTCAATCGTGAAGTTCAAAACTGTGATTTGACGTCATTATTATTTTAACCAATGAAGATTTGTTGATATTTTGAAAGAAAAAAATGCGCCAAAATTTTTGTAGTGAGCGATTGAGCGTTGTTTTGATTGACTGTTAGTTATGGTGTTGTATATTTTTATTACAGATTCTATAAGTTAGTGGATTACGCTATTTATTTTGATTGTTCTTTCATCAAAAAAGGTAAGGATTTATATTTAGTATAATTTTTGTGGGAAACTCTTGCGCAGTTTTCATTGTTATGGTGGGTAATGTAATACAGTCTGCACTTTTCATTTTGTGTCATGGAACTTTCGTAAGATTATAATTCAATTGGTATTTCATTAATAAGTATGGTTATTTCAATAGCAAGAAGGAAAAAAATTTATGGGATTCATATTCATTGCGCTTTGCAAATATCTTTTTAACAAATGGCTCAAAAGAAGATGCTGTTAATAACGTTGGTGTTGAGCCTATTCACAAGCTTTCGGTATTATCTCTTTTGGAAGTAATGTGACAACTTTGATGATGAGATATCGGCAATAACATTTGCATTTGGTAAATTTAAAAATTGTTCTCAACATTGTACTGTGATACTAACTGTTCTCAAGCTGCTATTTTGTCTTTCATAAATTCAAGGTATAAGAAAAACGCACTGATTCATTCCTGTAGAATAAAGTTAACTTGAACTTAAAAAGTTTAGAAAAAGCATTGTCCTTCAGTGGGTTACCAACAGTGGGTTGTTGTGACAACTTCAGTGGGTTGTTGTGACATTTTTGGAAATTGATAAATTTGTAATTAATTGCATTTGTGATTATATCAGATTGATTTGCAATTGTTAAATATAAATATAGGGAAAATAAATGGAAATTTGTAAACCATCTAATAATCTTGCAAACAGTGAAGTATGCAAATGTTTTTCAATAATAACTATATTAAGAAGAGAAGAGTATATATAAGAATAGTAGGCACTTAAGTATTGACATAACTGCTGCCAATTTTGACTCAATTCAATATAGCAGCTTGATTAATGTGCATAAATATTGTAACAAAGAAAAGCAATAACAAGAAAAGATAATTACTCACATGTTTTATTTATAGAATAGTAATTTATAATACCATGATTAAAAATAAAATAGTCTGTGGTAATTCTAATGTGTAAGTACTGAATAGTTAATACCATTGGGGTATTCATATCTGAAATCAATGACCATTTAGGAAAACCTGTGGTAAAATGTATCATAAGGTAACTCCTATTGGTTTCTAATATCATAGATTTAAAAGTCATAAAATAGAGCAAATCAGTTGTGAAACTTTAAAGGACTTTGAAAACCAAAATCTAATAGCATAATTAATCTAACTAATCCAATAAGGTTCTGGCTAATACTGATTCAAGCAAAGCAGACAAATCTAAAAAATATTTCAAAGTAAATTTGATAAAAATATCATAGCTTGCAATAAGTTAGAATTGAGAATTATATCTAATTTTCACCTTTACATCACAATTCTGAATTAGTTTCAATACTAATAAATTCAACTGAGAAGTTTATTTCAATTGGAGTCTTCCTCTTGAAACAAATATTTACTTTTCTAATTATATTGTTGATTTTTTTTCCAAGTCCTTAAAATACATTTTTTTAAACTAAAATATGTTCTTTCAAAAGATTAAGGAAATGAAAAATATTTTTTTAATTAGTAATAATTTATAGTTGTGATAAAAGTTATATACATGTCTTAGAAAGTATATTCCATTATGTCTTTCCTTCTAACGAATTTTCCTTAGATGTTTTTATTTTTTTAATTTTTATAAGTTTTATTATTTTGTACATACATTTAAAATATTTTTTTTAGTAAGAATTGTGAGTTCTAGATTTGATGTCCCTTTTCAATTTTCCATGACAAACTGTTTCACATAACTTTGAATTTTAACTGTTAAGATTTTGAATATTTCCCTCCATTTACTTACTTTAGATAAGCATCATGATTAAATAATTAATATAGATTTTATAAACATATTTGTAAACAAGTACAAACAAGCTTTATTTGCAAGTACAGCAGCCTTCACAAGCTTCAGGTGCCTTAAGGCACACATTTTCTAGATTTTCCTATTTGCTTTCATTCCTCTTCAATATTTAACCTTTTAAGATGTTTTGTTGTTTTTAGTGTCATCCAACTATCTAGTTAGGACTTTTAAAAGTGCCAAATTAATTAATATTTATGCAAATCAATATGTAAATAATTTCTTTTCAAATATTTTGTTTTAATCAAGCAAAAGTTAACACTTTAAAAATACAACTTGCATAGTGCTCTCAAGAATAGATCTACTGGCATCAATTAAGTCAAATCAATATTAGTTTCTATTAACTGAGGAATTTTTAAAAAAAACTATTTATCACCACCAGCAGAAATCAAGAATTAAGCAATAAAGCTTAATCAGTAATAAGAATAACCATGTTTTTACAATTACTTAATTTTTAGTTAACATAAATGCTTATTAAAAAACAATGCAGTGCAATCAGGCAGGTGTGCGCAAAATGACAAACAATTCTATATCAATAACAATATTGGTTCTTAGAATGTTAAAAATTTTATTAATTTAAAAGTTGCAAACATTAGAATAATGAATTGATAATTACAATAAATTTTTTATGATTTAATGGAAAACCTATGCTACAAGTCTTCCTATACCTTCTAATGAATAAAATATAATATATAAAACATAATTTGAGCAAATAAATGCATAATAAAAAATACTCACCTAATTTTCATATTCACAACCAATTAAATTTTATTCATCATTTAACATGTGTATTAGTTTTTTCGTGTTACAAATTTTAAAAAAAATAGTTTTTTTTTTATTGTCCCTACTTGCATAGAATATACAAGTACTAATAATTTTGTAACAGAATATTATCTCTACAGAATTTCAACATTGATTTTTTTAAGAAATTATAATTATTTTTTATAAATTTATATTTAGAACTTAAATTATCATTTTGTTTATTTCAAATAGAATTTTAACATTAAACAAAATTTAAATTTGATTTTAAATTTGACAAGTGAATAATTGTATAACATCTTCAAAAATACATTTTGTGTTTTTATAAATACCATTCCATAAGATTCAAGGGTATAAAAAAACTCACATTATTGTTTATATATATATATATATATATATATATATATATATATATATATATATATATATATATATATATATATATATATAACAATAATGTAAGTTTTTTATACCCTTGTTTCTTTTGTGTGTATATATATATACACACACACACACACAAAAGAAAGCTTTCTTAGCTAAGGCTATAGTGCAATAATCTATAGCCTTAGTTCATTTGCCAGCCCTGCCAAATAAGCTAAAGCCATTGCTAGGATTTAGTCAAAATTATACACAGAAAAGATAGAAATAATCATGCCAGCGGAAAATTTATGATAGTCATATCAAAGTCCATTCTATCTATTTTGGCAATCCAATAGAATATGAATGACAAGGAATTGAAATAATTTCAAGCATTTGTTACAGTAATATTCAAATTGGCATTAATTATTGTACCCTGAGAAGATTATCAAAGCTTGAATCCTTGTAACACTTTAGATGCTGATCATGTATGGAGGACTTCATTAGTGTCTCAGCATAAAAATAATTTTTTTCCTAGAAACAAATAAATTGTTATTTTACAAAAATATTAGAAAAGCAAAACTACATTCATTAAAATGTTTTGCCTTAATAGCAATGCAAGAGCCAAGCATATAATGTTGATTAAATTGAAAAATAAATGTAGGGATACATCTTTTCTGGTGCTAGAACATAATTGGCTACTGAGACTTCCATCACCTCATATCAGACTAAACCAATAGCAAATAAGTTGTATATATATTCTGACTGGACAATATATTAAGCTAGGAAACTTTAATATCCTATATTTATTATTGGTAGGGGATTAGTAATTCTACTTTGTTTAAAAATGAGTATTGAAATTCCTCTTGAATGAAAATATTAAAAATTTTAATGAAATTTTGAATAGCTGGAAGCATGTAATTATGCTGATAAATATAAAATAAGACTCTTATTTTAAATCTTATCCTTTTGTGTCAATTTGGAGAAAAAAATTTGGAAGAATGTTCACAATCAAAATGCTTTGTAATTTGCAATTTTTTTTTCTGTTTGCACCTTTATAAGTTTCAAATCTTCATGGAATTAAAGGCATAATTTATACTGATGTTATTTTATTTATTATATATTCATAGTTTTTTGTTAATTTTAAGTCTTATCTCTAATGCTGTATACCAGAAGTAATGTCACCTTTTGACTATTAGAGGCCACATAAAAATAGGTAGTAGTAAAAGATCTTGCATGAATTGATATACCTATATATAACATATTTATAAAGTTATTATAGTTTTTCAGTAGGTTTAACAATATACTGCATTATACAGAAATATTACAAAAATAATTATATCATTTATTTTTTAACATAAAAAGTTATAGTGTTCAAATTTTTTTAATTATCATAAGGATAATAACTTGCTATATTAATCATAAATAACATTAAAGATAATTTTTTATAAAATTATTAGATCTACACACACAGATACCACTATATATAAATACACATATTCATCCTCCTTTTTTTAATTATAATAAACAACTAATACCACTCCAAATAAAAATATTTTTAAACAAATTTATTAAATTGCAATAGAATAATAGATTTAAATTATAGAAAACTAACATAGTAACAATTATTAAAAAATATCCCTTGAATTTTGAGGAGTTCTTGATTTATTTATGTTAGGTATGATTGTCCGTAAGAGTCATAAGCACACACAGATTCATGCAACTGCTTTATATACTGTTGAAAATATATACCCTAAAAATTCTTGATTACATATCTTTAAAGATGATTCATGTGTAATGACGAAAATGGTGCAGGAGCTGGAGTATGTTGTAATTGTTTGTCTTGTTGTGCTCTCATCGGGACTCACTCTATTCATTATGGTGGCCAAATTGCCTATATTTACATCACATTAAAGTGGCTGTCTTTCCAGCCATCTCTTTTCCATTGAGCAGTTATCTTGTCTGACTATATCAGCTTTCAAACCTATTGTAAACAGACACTATACTGATATCCACATTTTGCCATTCAGAGATCTTGCAAGGTCAATATTTTATTCTCGTGGAATCCACTCATTGCAGGATATCTGAAATGAGGCTGCAAAGTTTTTGGCAAAGAAAGGTAAAAAAGTCCTTTAGAGATTATTGAATAGCTTTTCTTTCTTTTCAGTAAAATTACTGATTATGCTGCTAGAATAAAATAAGCATTATGTGATTCTGCCAATAAGCATTATGTATTCTGCCAGACTTTTCTGATTTTTTTAAAAATGCAGGTGTGGCACTTTTTCACCTTTTAACTGGCTATAACTGTTTCATGGCATATTTGTTGTGGCTTAAACTTTGGAGTTCTTCCTTGCATCTTTTGTGTAAACAAGATCAAATTTTTGTCTCTCACAATCTTGACTTGTGTCGTCTTTTAATATGTACAGTTCAGAGGTATTGAAAAGCCAGAGAACCGATGGTGTCATAGTCAATTTTTTGAGCATTTTTTGATAAATAACAATTTACAAAATATTAAAATTCAATAAAAAATTGAAGTTAATTAAATAATTGTATATCTTGCTTAAAAGTAATAAATATTTGGATCAAGTTTTGTAATTGAAGCACTAAATGAGCATCTGTAATTTGCATTCTTAAATTAGAGTTAATTTTTGACACAATAATAATGTTGACTTGCAGCTGTAAATGCTTCAAAAACTGGCTGGTAAGCATAATGGATGCTCTCATAAACATGGATATTCAACACCATTTTTTTTTTAGATTCCTTTTGGGTCCTTTTCTGTATCAAAAATAGATTTAAGGATATTACCTTCGGTCGAGTCAAATACATATGTAGTTCTGAAGGAGAAATTGATGTATTAGACGTTTTTAAATAATCAATATCATCGCAGTAGTAAGCTTGTGAAATTCTGAAAAACTTCATTATATTTTTCTATAAAAGAATTCAAGACACTTTAATTAAATATACTTTCACTTTTCTGCTAGATCAGGGAAGTGTTAGCAATTTTAGATAATTTTTCTTTATTTAATTAGAGCTGATGGTTAATTTGTGTTTTTACCTTATGGAATGAATACATTTTAATATTTAGTTACATTATAATAATAAAGAATAAATATCATAGTAAAAGAAGGTGTAAGAGTTTTATATATAATGATATTAAATTATAAGAATTCATTTGTTATTCAAACATTTATTTTATGAAAATTTTTATGGTTTGAATTAAATTTTAAATAATACTTTCCTAAATTGTAACCAATTTAAGGATTTATGTTTTTGACCAGGATTATATTTTAAATATTTTCAAAATTAAATTTAAGTAGTTACAGTCTAAATTAAATTTTGCCTCATGTTCATGTACTAGTTAAACTTGTACATGAATATGAGACAAAAAGTTAAATTAGTCATCAAGTGTAAAAATAAAAATTTTCAAAATAAATTAAGTCTATTGATTTGTTAAAATTTTTAAAAAATAATATAGAATTATTAAACCATATGGGCCTAGAAGTCTCTAAAAAATATACTAGATATTATAAATAAATATATATATATATTTCTTTTTCTCTTATAAATTGCTATTGTCAGTTGAATAAAATTTTGTAACTTTAAAAAAAGTATTATAAATATTAATCTTTAAGTATATTGTGATTTATAAAGTATGATATACTAAAAATATCTATATGATAAATGCATTTACTTAATTTTTTTTTATTTAGCAAGGATTTGTATCTTAAATGGTTGTCAAAACAGGGTGAAAAGTGATGTCTGTACATTATTTATAAAAATATTAGTTTTTTTATAACATTGATTTTGTATAAAATATTCAAAATCCTTTTGTTTCATGGTAGTGTGTATATTTTACATTCTTTTAAACATAGAAGCAAACAGATTAAATTTTCTTATCTAGTTGAATTGGAGAGATGTAATTAAAAAGAATTAGAAAATAATTTATACAAATGAAATTGATGATAGAATTAATTTAAAGGTAATTCTATGTATATAAATACATAAACTATTTTTGATATTTTGCAATTCATTTAAAAGTCATCTTAAAACAATCTTGATGAAAAAATATTTTTTTGCTGAAAAAACCCATGTCACATCCAAATTATGTAAAAATAAAGCTTAAGTTTTAATTGACATTAAAAGTATGTAGTTATAATATTAGAGTGAGGCACTAAAAAGCTTATTTATATCATATACAAAATATTTGTATTACATTTTATTTACTGAAACTGGAAATTGTGGTTAAAAATAATTCACTTAATGGTGTATTAAATTTTATTTCTTAAAAGAATTGTTTGATGCTCACAAATTAGATCTGTAGACCTTTAAGGAATCTTTAAATACTGTATATTATCATTCTTCTTGAATAAATATTAAAATCAAAAATGTGCTTTGTAATATTTATTCTTAATTTCTTACACTTAAAGTAAGTCTCTAAGTCAGTTGTAATAAGATTTATTTTGTTTTGTCGTGCTTCTATTATATTCTCATCTTTTATATTTGAAGGCTAAGTTGAGCTCTACTGTTTTTAGGAAGTTTTAGAACTGTTAAAAACATCTCACAAAAGTGAGAATCCAATCCTTAAACCATTGACCAAAGTATTCAACACCATTCTAGTATTAGTTTTAAAAATTTGTGATGAAAGGTTTGTTAAAATTATAATGATAAAAAATAAATCACAAGGACAAACTAACCATTGGCCTAGTGATAAAATGTTCTAGTTTACAGCTTGTTCTTACAATTTCTCATCATTGATGTTCCAAGGCAATTCTACAGCACAGATGCCATATAAATCACAATTCCAAATTTTAAATTTTTTTGGCAATGAAGAAATATTGCCAAGATGGTGTATTGTGAAGTGCACTATGATGTAAATATTAGGGTTGCCAAAGTAGAATTTTTGTGTGTGTGTGTGTGCTGCATAATTTTTATAGGTCTCCATATCTATATGATATAATAAAAATCAGGTTGCTAGATACATAAGAAAATCTGCCAAAAAATCACCAAACTCAGAATTTGGCATCTTAGATTATACGGTATCTGTGCTATAATAAAACTGATATGTTTTGTTTCAGTAACTTAGAAAACAAAGAAGTGTGTCATACGCGCTATTGAAAGTGCAATAAATCAAATCATAGAGAATGCAGTTATTTGAAAACATGGTTATAATATATCACTAAGCCATTTAGCATCTAAAGTTAACTAATCAAAGTCTTTGTTTTTGGTTAATCCTATTGTCTCTGCTTTACTTTAAAAAAGTCACAAAGAAGATGTTAAACACTTATTTCATTAGAGTTTGGGCCATAAAGAGCAGCAAAATTTATTTTTTCTATGTGATATTTCTCTATGAAATTTGCTTGTTCTTATTTGTTATTAATTTACTTTATAATAGATATTAAAAATTTTATCAATTGTTTTATAAGAAAAGCCAAATACTTGATTCTAATCTCAGTTGTCAGATACTTAGATATGTTGTCATCGGTTAATCGTGGACAAAATTGTCTACTCACTTTCTTAGAGAGAAATTAAAAATAAACATGAGTTATGAATTTGTAAAATGTATACAGTAATACTTGGTGAATTAGAATTAATTGTTTTAACACTGGAATGTAGAGAAAAGGAAATTAAGATTGACACACAAGTATAAACTTGTGATAAAAAAAAAAACCATTTCTATTTATTTATTTATTTAATTAACGTGAGTCTCAAAATGTCTGCTGGAATGCATAGAAAATATAGAAACAGCCACATCAAGTTTGTCTTTAGTTGTCTTCTTCTCGAAGTGAAATAATTATGTTTAATTACATTTGGTTTATACAATTATCAGTTTTCTGAAACGAAAATAAAATTTTTTGTTACTATTTTAACAGAACCATGTTTTTCATATGCTTAGTCAAAATAATATGAGAAAATATTAGTGCTTATAAGTGTCAATATAGAATGAAATTCTATTGAGCAAAGTTGTAAGTTAATAAGAATTAATGTTTTCAGAAACTAAAATATTTTGAAAATTACTATTTTGTTGATTGTTAAAATATATATCATTCAACCTGTTTTACTTTTCAAACAGATATATTCTCTCTGTATGTCAAATCTTCAAAACTTAAAGTTGACAAATGCATTTTTCAAGAGAAAATGATTTTTTGATAAGTGAATTATTAGTAATGCATTATTGGCTTTGAATTTTTAGCTAGAGTGGTATGTTCATTTCCATTTCAGTCTGAAATAACACAATAAAATTCAAAATTTTGTTTACTTCCTCTTGTTATTTTATGTTTCCATTATTGTATATGTTATTTAGATGGTCTCTATTAAATACAATGGTTTATTATGAAAAACCTTTTCCAAGAAACAGTTTGTTGAATTATAAAAGCTAATTTTTATTGCTCATATAACTTCTCTTCACCTTAACAATGGTAGAAAAATTTAAAATTACTTTATTGACTAAATTAAAAAAAGAAACTTTCACAAAAGAAGTTTAGATTTTTAACTTTTATTCACTATATTTCTAACTACCTATTTCTCCTTATAAAAATGTCGCTAAAGACAGCCAATTGCATTGTAATATTGAACACAGCTAACTGACAAGGTAGATGACTAAGGAACACTTCTTTGTCCCACACCGCATTAGTGGAAGAGTATTGATATAACAGTCTGTATTGAAATCTACTGTCTCCGTTAATAAAACCAATGCATTTTTGGCTGGGTTAGGTATAGAACACATTACTTCCTGGTCATGAAAAGGATGCCTTTCCCAATAGGACTACCGTGGCCAATGATTATCTATTGTGAGCATATAAGCACATCTGAAAATAACCCTTGCTGTTGCCACAAAAATGTCATACTTTCTTGTTAAGAATTAAAAGGGTTTCATAATGAGCATAAAGGAAATTTAATAAATCAGTTTAGTGATCTACAATCAAATTTATTAAAATATATATTTTTTATTGCAATCAAACTCATTAAAAGGGTTTATCGTAATATAATTAAAAATAATATGTACTTACTGGGAGAACTTATTTATTTTTAATATTAAACTTCTTTATGTAAACGATAAAATTTAGAGTAACCACTGCGGTATTTTGACATGTGTAATGAAAAGCATGCTTTCAAAAAATAGTCTCAAACATAATATTAAAAAAGCAAGCTCATCTTGTCTATCCATTTTTGGATATCAGTTGTCAGTTGATTTCATTTCATTGTTGTTGTTGCTTATCCCCCCTGGTTTAGAATAAATTAACCAGGTCCGAGAGATCAAGTCGCAAAATTAGCCAGAAGACCCTATCCCCCTCATTCAACAGCTGCCCCATAGAGGCACCAATACATTTTAAGGTATGAGAGGGAGAGGCGGAGGCTGAACATCGGCAGACAGCATAAGTCTTCAAGCCACTACTGAACCTAAAACTTCTTATGTGGCCAGTCCTAAGTCTGGATAGTGTTATCTGCTGAAATCTTGAACCGGTACATTGTAGGGACAGATCAGGGCACCCAGCGGCATACCAAGCATGCCGAGGTGGAATCTTCCAAGTGTCATTTATACCAGCTAGAATAACGAATGGATCTCTGAGATTCAAAGTTCTTTGGAAGAAGGAGAGGTGAGCTCGCAGCCCTCACCAGCAAGCAAATGAGCAACTTCGTTTCCTTAAACTCCAACATGCGAAGGAATCTTCTATAGACAGACAGTACCACTCTGGTTCAATGCAGCCAATTTGAGTACAATATCCTGCCCCAATTTATCAAGAATATTGGGCCAATTCTTTAAGTACTGAATGGAGCTCTTGCTATCAGTCAATATCCAAACATCATCCGCGTCAGCTTCTAGAGCTAGATTCAATGCCTCCTTGATAGCGACGAGCTCAGAGTGAAAAACTGAACTGTAGTTAGGATTTCTAAAACTATATCGATGTTCTCTAACACTTGTCTTCATAAGAACACCATTACCTGCTCTACCTGCATCTGATCGGTTTCCATTGGTGTAAAGAACGAGGATCCGAGAAGGGATAACATTTATAACCTCAAGGGAGAGCTGGCGCAGCATTTCTGGGTGTTCATTCTGCTTAATAAAATTCAGCTTCAGGTCTTCATTAAAAATAACATTACCAGAGTAATGGTAGGTGTCAGAAAATTAAAAGGAGTACAGGGCTCTACTTTAATGTCCACCAAAGCCTGTTTCCACATAAAACCAAGAGTGCTATCCTTTTTCAGCCTCTGATTGTTTGTCCAATCTGAAAGGAAAACTGACGTTCTATTGTAGGGCCCAAAACTCTTAAGTGATGCAACGTACTTTGCACAATTTGCTCTTATTCGCAGGGATAAGGACTTGAGATCAGCCTCATAAAGAACTATATCACTGGGACAACAGTGCCTAAGACTAGTGATAATTCTGCCAGCGCTAAGCTGTATTCTCACTAACTCATTCAGATTAGAAGCTGCCGCTACCTGATAGATCTGGTAGCCGTACTCGAGTACTGGTCTTACGAGTGCAGTATAAGTAATTTTGAGAGTTTTAGCATTCGCTCCCCAATCCCTACCGGATATATATTTAAGAAGCTGCAATCTCTTACAACCTCTCTCGCATAGATCCATGGTAAGGGCAAGAAGCAGCTTCAATCCATAGAGGAATGACAGGGGCTGAAGTCTGACTTATCCTGAGAGTGCCTGCAGACTTTAGCTGAGCATAATGGAATGGCCCTCCCGCCTAGGGTGACCCTACCAGGAGTAAGCCGAGCTGGCAGCCGAATGGTTAGCGCTCTTGCCTTCAGTTCAGCAGTTCGTGGGTTCGAATCCCACCTTGGGCATATATGTTCGTAGTGGTTCAGAATCCACTTTAAGCCATAGATCCTGGTCTAATTAGCCCTCGTGTGCAAAAAATGACCGTTGAGCGACAAACCTACCAGGAGCAAGCTCCCGACATAATTCACCCATTCCGCCCAGGAACACCCCCTCGCCACAATGAGGGGGACTGCAGGACTTGAAAGGGTCATTTTATTGTGATTCAGATAAAGACTCGTGAAGACATCAAATAAAGATTTTTTAAGGTTATCAGTATCCACAGACATTTTCATGCTGTTCCGAATTGACTAATTTTTCGAAAAATATCAAATATTATAAAACTTTTTAAAATATGTTTTTGAGCTAATTTTTTAATGTTGCATTTGTGATAATGATGGCCTTGAATGTAAAGAAAATTTAATGGTGCCACTAACATTAACTATTCTGCAATAGAACCGATATCACATATGATATTCAGCCCACTGCAACATTTCCAGAATTTATTAGCTCACTCAACTAGAAATCTGAGGCCTACAGACCTAATTTGTTTCTGTATCCAAGCTGACAAATTATTTTCTCCAATTTTAACGTCACTCATTCCTGTTTGCATCTTGACTGGGGAAACTATTTTATCAAAAATAATGAAAGTACTTCTATTGAAAGATAAAATGCCTAGGCTGTGGATTCACTATTCATTGAAACTATATTCACTAGTCATTGAAAAATCGATATGTCTGAAGAAAACCAACAGAAAAGTCACAAATATTCAAATTAATCGTCTGCAAAAAAAAAAAAAAAAAAAAAAAAAAAAAAACTGTTTTATGTGTTCTATACTACGACGAAATATTATGTTGTGCTAAAGCAATTTTATGTATTGTGGATGAAAAAAAGATTATAGGTGCATTAATGCTTTGAAAGACTGCAACAAACCAGCTCTCATAACAAGAGCAAGAGAACTACATACATCAGCAAAAGTTGATGTATGTAGTTTTTGCTCGTGTAAAGAAATAGGCCAATTTGAAAAGCATCTAAATGTCCAGATTGCAGTGTTGTCTCCTGCCAACTTGAATCAAGTAAGTTTGTTTCTTTGCTTATTTTTTTAAGTAAACAAATATGAGTAATTACACACTTCAAGAAAAAATATATTTGTATATAATTCAACATATTTTTTTTACTCATTATTTATATATAAATAATTTAAAACCATTGCTATATTGTATGTGGTATAATTTTAGGAATGGTGATAATTTAATATTATTATAATTTAATTATAAAAAAATAACTAGGTTTCTTAAAAATAATTTTTTTAATAATAAAAAATAACATATTTATATTTTTACATTCTTACAATTTATATTTTATTGCTCATTTTCTTTAAAATGGGTATCTTTTTTTCTAATATTAGGTTATCTGAGCAAAAGGTGTTCCTCTGGCAGAATATATTTATGGTTGCATGATAATCACTATGATGTGATTAAATCACTGAAATGATTTTTCTGTCTCAACCATTATTGTGATACCCGTCATAAGAGATTTTCTTGTATTGAAGATCTTAGACGTCAAAATTTATGTCTCGTTTGTCTTAAATCAAATTGCGTTGACGATATGCCAGAGTTGTGATGATTGTTGTCGACTATGCCAATCATAAATTTATTTTGAAGCTCATAAAGTCAAACCGGGAGACTCTAGTATATCAATTTGCTATCAAGTAAGATTCTTATTTATTATGAAACCTTGATTTGTAAATATTAACTAATAACATATTTTATTTTTTAAATGCACTGTTCATTAGTATTTTTTTTTTTTTATAGATTTGATATTTTTTTAGATGTATCAATGCTGAAAATGCCTCAAAGTAATCATGCATGAACGAATTGCATCAATGTGGAACAATTAAATGCCCATCCTGTGAACTGTTTGTAAACACCGATGAACATTTATGTTACCTGCGTCCAATGACTCTCAAAGCATCTTCTGATTAGCTGATATTCTTCCATTTTGAGACAGACCAAACATCTGATGAACATGTGAATTTTGTGTAGCTCAATATGCAAATGTGTGTGTGGTTTGGAAAAAACATTCAATGGGTATTCTGCGTGCAAAGAATTCTGTGAATGTCTATTTCCCCTAAGCATAAAGGATTCACAATTATACAACATAATATGAAAAGGTAGTTTAATTTTATAATTAATATTTTAAATGCTAATTGTATATTTTTCTTCATAACATTTTTTTTTTTAAGGTTTGATGTACAATTTACCATGGCATGGCTATTAGAACAAGATAATGCTCCAGAATACCTAATGGATCTATGTTGTTGTCAATAAAGTTTCCAGCATTGGATATCAGAATCATCCATTTGTTTAATTTTTTTCCAATGGCTTTAGCAAAATTACCATCATATTTTGGTTTTGGAGAATTAAAGGTTTCTTTCCCCACTTATTTACATCTGTGAAAAACAAAATTATACTGGAGCAATACCAGATTGATGCTTCTATTGTCCAGATCAAATTGTCTTCCACAAGACAAGTCTTGGTACGAAAATCATAAAAATGTTGCATTCAGTATTAAAAAAGAAATGCTTGCTTATTGTAGGTACCTAGCTTGTTTTCTAAATTATTTTCATTTCTTCAATTTATCTAAACTTCCCTTGGCTTAAAAGTTAATAAAAAAATAATGTGTAAGACTTTTTATTTTTAGTACGGATGTTGATATATTTCGACGTTGTTATCTGTGTGTGGAATTCAAAAGTCAGCTTTAAAAAGTAGCAAATGTTGACCCATTCGGGTAAATTGTATTTTTAATCAATTTTCCTTTTTTTCCAAAAAAAAAAAAAAAAGGATTAAATTATTGATTTTTTTTAGGTTATTTTGTTTTTTATAGATATGTGACTATCGCGTCTTGTTGCATGGTTGTGTTCAGAACTAATCATATACAGAATGAAAGAATTGCCATGATCCCAGTTCACAGTTATGTTAACAAGACCAATTATAGTTATGACTGTATTTACTGGTTGGACTATATTTCCTACTGCAAAGATTTGGTCATCTATTCAGCATGCACTAAATGGATTGGGTGAATGAAAAATCGCAGGGACCTCAGTAGATGGATTTTTGTGAAGAAAACAATACTGTGTACCAGTAACATGTATGTGTGTATAAAACATGTTTTTAATTTTCTTTGTTTCCTTATGGATAACATGACAAAATTGCCTTTATCTTTGGGGATACTTCTTTCTTGGATGTACTGTATGCTTTGATTGTGATATTATACATTCGATGAAAAACATATCTATGTCGAGAATAAAAGAAAAAACAAAGGAAATTGAGGACTGTTATGATTCCAACCATGAGATCTTATATATTAATGCACATCAAAATGTTTGCAATAGTCTCGTCTACAAGATTCAGTTTGGTTCCAGACATTTCCTGACACCTAAAATGCTTAATCAGCAAACCTATAAAAATTTAATTTTGTGTTTTTTTATGGTATTTTAGAAAAGTGAGTATTGTTATGATTCAAACCATTTCATATTTTATATTTATGCATCAAATTGTTCACAACAATCTCGTCTACAAGATTCACTTTGGTTCCAGAAATTATCAAAAAAGGAATCCTGTAAATACATTATCTTGAACAAAAGACAAGTTTGCTTTTGGAACACAGAATACTTTATTAAATACTTGATTGTGATGGGGTATTTTGCCATTTTCGATTATAAAGCTTTAGCTAATATGACGCCATGACTTACCCGAACTTTTTTAATAAAGTGTGAAATGTGTTCCAAAACTACTTAAAAGCGTTCACTGCCTATCAAATAAAATTATGGGTTGTTTCGAATAAATTTTATTTTTAGGTCCACTAAATTCAATAAAAGTCTTTCTTGATGAAATATATCACTGTGAATACCACCAATCACAACCACAGTTGCACTGTCTTTAAAAAAATCTGCTCTTTTGTTGAATCCATCATCCGAGTCCTTGTAAAACAATTCAGCAGTAAGGTGGGACGTTTTACTATCGTATCCGTGATTTAGTAACGTTTCAATATAAGCTCGATAAGGGTAAATTTACTGGTCCTATGTTATCTTTCAATGGGTATGTTATTTTTTAAATTATTTTTGCTTTAACATAAAGTTTAGTTTGGCTGATATCTAAGTATTCTTCACCTAAGCCACTTATATAAATTCGACGGGACCTCTGTCAAAAAGATTGGATAATGAATGTGAAATTCTACCCATTGTCCTTGTTGAATAACAGTTTGAAAACTGGGTAAATGGAAAAATTCTAGCTCTGATATTTCACATTCTGGTGAGTTTTTAAAAGAAATGCCGTTGCGAATCGAAAATAGCATGTCCTGCCACTTTCCGAACTTTGAATGAAATGATTCGCATTTGCTTCTTACGCTTTCTTTTATACTTTCCTCTGCCCACCCTAGACTATACCTTATCAAGGGCTTTTTGGGCTAAGTTCTTTTCACTTTCTTTGGCTCTTGCTTTTACTGCTTCTTTAAAATCTTGACTAGATAAAACATCAAACGCCACACGGGATCCAGTTAGAAAAGCTTCCTTACCAATCGTTTTGTTACTTTTTAATAAAATATTGAAAGCAGCTCTAAATAATCGGTATTAGAATCTGAATTTAGATTTGCTGAAGTTGGCAACTGTGTATTCTAAAATTAGTAATTTTATTGTTAGGTAAATATTTGAAGGAAATATCAGAGGGTAGTATCACATAAAATAACTTTTAGAATATAGTTCTGTCTATTTATATCATTCTGACATATTTCACCCAAGCACTGAAATTTTCAGGATAACCTTAGAATTTTACAAAGTATTCGGTTGAACCTTGCCTTTTCCTTTTCTTTATTATTTTTTCTACGGTATCAAAACCCGAATCGGTTATTTTTTGTAGCTGCTGGGAATAAAATGTGCCTTTACTAATAATTACACTTGATAAATATTTTAATTTATAAACTAAAGGGTTTCTTGCAATGATTTTATGAATGTGAAAATTTCTCGTGACCAATTTTGCTATTATCCCTTTTCAAATCGCAATTTTTTTTCTATATGCGAACTGTCAAAAAAACTCAATAAAATACATTATTAAACAATAACATAATTTAACAAAAATACTTTCCATACACATTGAAAACAGCTATTACAAAATTCCTACGTATGAAAACTATTGACTAATAAGCCTCCTTCCAACTATTAACAAAATCGAACAAATATTACACCAAATTAATAATGCCATTAGAAACAAAGTAATTATTCACGAATAATTTGGATTTACATTGAAGCATTCAACTGTACACAACTTCTCAGAGAATTACGGAATTTATATATGAAAGTTATCTACGGGTAGGCAGTAATGCTACATGTGTCTAAAGTTTTCGACCTATTCTGGACGTTAATTCAGCCCTGTCGATAGGATAGTTGTTTGGAGTTCTTCTATAAACCATTAGGCGACGCAGCGATCGATTATCAATATTCCGCAATTTGCACCTGCTGATTGGCAAGCTTTTTTGTCGTTGCTACTTATCCACAGGTACTATCGTGTTGGCTTTTATCGCTAGCTTGAAGGTCACAAACTACCTAGCTTCAAATTTCAAACATATCTCATAATACTACTCAAATCATACCTCGAAAACAGGAAATTTATTGTAAATTATTAAAATTGCAATTGCTTATACTTTAAAAATTATAAGTCGAATTCCACAAAGAAGCAAACAAGGTCTAATGTTAATGACTCAAAACTAATAAATTGGCTCTTTTTGCAGATGGCGCAGCAATATTAACGAGAGAAGTCAACTGAATAATAATTTAATAGAAAATTTAAACGGAGACGTTTAAATCTACTAACTAAATGTGGTTTGAAAGATGTAAAAGGAATTTAAACATTAATAAAACACACAGGCAATTGTCTTTTCTTTCGCAAGCAAACTTCCCGAAAAATTAATAGTTCATAATGAAAGAAATAGAATGGCAACCAAAATTTAATTATTTGGAAATAATCATGGACAGAAAACTCACTTGGATGTTCCAAATTGAAACAATTAGGAATGCATTCATCGCGATGAAAGCAAACCTCTTCCCATTAATTGGGGAAAATTCTAACTTCAAAAATAAAAAGTTAATCTACACAACCATTCTCTGACTAATAATTGTATCCACCAATTTATGGTTCTACAGCTAAATCAAATTTCCAAAAAATAGAGAGTTTTAAAGATATCCCTGAAAATGATTACAAATGCCCCATGGTTATTGCAGAAAAAATAATTAGAAATGAAACGAATTAAAAAACTAATTAAATGCATCATATGACAAGCAGAAAAATTCCTCACATACTACAGAGCACTCAAATCCAGAACTCAAAAACATTATAAATTACGACTATAAAGAGGAATTAAATAAATGCAGAACTAGATTAATTTTTAATTAATAAATTTTAAAAAAATTCTTTCAAAAATACAATTAAATTAGCAAAGAAAAGAAAACCTTTAAATATAAAGAAACACAATAGACAAACTCAAAAACATCTAAGAGGAGGTTAGAAGACAGGATAGAAGCACTCCTGCTGTTAGGCAGGCAGCAAACCTGGTCACCGTCACCCGGACACGGTGGATGACTACCAGATATCCACAGACCATCCACGAAATGACGTCACGTATAACCAAATTGAGGCGGAGCTTTCCACCAAACGAAGTATTCAGCATGTTTGATTTTTTTTCATCCACGACCGAGCGACAAGTGTATATTTACTTGATTCGCGCTGTTTATATAAGAACATAGAATTCAAATTTTCTGTAGGAATTGTAGAATTTATCATTGAATGTTTTAAAAACAAGTTAAATTTAATTGAACAATATGTTTCAGAATTTTTTTATTTTTAATAATATATACTTATTTATTCGATTATATATTTTTCAATGGATAACAAACAGGTGCTTTTAAAACCTACGTGCTAATTATTTTAATAAAAATTTAAAAAATCAACTATATAATAAAGATCTCAGTAAAATAATCAATAATAATTTCAAAAAACAATTATGTGGTAAAGTTTCTCAAGATTTTTAAAAACTATTTTCATTTTATTTAAATCTTCCTCATTGAAATTGCTTTTTAAAATTAGAAAAATATTTCGAATATTTTTAGTATTTCATAAAAATTAACTGAATGAAACGTTTTTTATTTAAATTGCAATTAAAACACTGCAGAAACTTTAATATCAATACTATAGTATTGACTGCAATACTATAGTATGAATACTATAGTATTGACTATTCGCATTACTATTACTTTTATGAATGCATTAAATACTTGAACTCTTTAATATAATAAATAAATTTGTATCTTTTATTTAAATACTGTGAAACAGACTCTGAAATAAAATGTAATTATTTTTTAAATTAGGATTTTTAATAGAATGCAAATGCATAAGTATTTGCAGCAAAAAAATTTCTTTTATAAAATGTTCTTCCAATTTAGTTATTATTTATAGTTTATAAAATTCATTTCAAAGAAATATTGTTAACTTTATTTTTTAAATAAGTTGCATAGGAAATTGGAATAAGCTTTATGTTATTTAACTTTTGCTCTCTCTTTGTTTTTCCTCTTCCAAACATGCTTCAGCAATAATATTTGCTGCTGATATTTAAATCCAAGTAGTATATGCAATATTTCTTGGCGTTTTGGGCATGATTATGTTTTCAAATATGAAAATATTAACAAATACGCAATAATAATACAAGCTAAATTGTAAATAAACTTTTATTGGTTAACATTTGGAGTGACGTTGTTAATGACGTGATTGTTTCGTGTTTGGTTGGTATACCAGACACCAGGGATACACAAAACACACCAATGAAACACCATCCACTAGCAACGTGGTGCTTAGGTTTGCTGCCAGCCTTAAAGGTCTGATTTAAGCCCTTTTACTCTCAATTTCTCTCGGGTTTGAGAGCCTACAGGAAAATCCTCGAGAAATTGGAGGAGATAAGCTCAATCATCTTTCGTTTAATGGAATGTCTTGCCATACATATATGAAAAATAGGGAAGTAAATTACGTAAATATGCAAAAAAAAAAAAAAAAAAAAAAAAAAATTATTTTTAATTTTCTAGTACAAAAGCTATTTAATAAAAAATATTAAATTATATTTCTTTGGGTTCTCAGAATAAATATTGACACCTGTTTCTTTCGTTATAAATTCATGCTAAGAAAGGACGACAAAAACGTTTCCTCAACATTAATTTTTGAAGTTATTCTAAATTGGTCATTTTTCGCTTTATTCTTCCTTTCTATTTTTCTCAATTTACAATCAGGAGCAAAAAACAATTGCGCTAAAAAGTTGTTTCACTTAATATCACATGCACATCAGTACTGGTGTAAGAAGTTCACACTCACACAGCTTCGGATTATTCGGAAACAACTACACCAGCTTCAAAACTTAATTTTTCCATCCACAATCACGCAACGGGTTCATGTTCATATCAAACATTCACGCAGTGTATGTAAAAATGGACACTAAATTTTCTGAGGAAATTGAAGAAAATACAACTAAATGTCTTAAAAAAATAGCTCAAAATATAATGTTTAGAATTATACCTTTTTATATAGATTTATTTATTATTTGATTACATTTTTAATTAATAACATTTGCTTGTGGGACTTACTTGCTGAAAATGATTTCAAATAAATTAAAATATCAACTATATAAAAATTTATCTGAATAATAATTAAAAAAAAAAATAACTGTTGAGATATTATATTCCACAATATTTTTAACTATTTTCTCTCTTATCAGAATTAAATAAATCTTCCTCATTGAAATTGTATTAAAAAACTAGAAACATATTTTACAATTTCAGTGGAGATATTTCTTATAATTTTATAAATAATTTATAATATATATATTTTAATCTAAAAATTTATTTTGAACAGGAAAATTTAATTTGATTACTATTGCACCATATGTGTCATTAATTTGCTTGAATTTTGATACGATAAGTGAAATGATTTGTATTATTATTTGAATTATGATATAAATATTATATGGAATAGATAAGGAAATATAATTGCTAATTGTGGAGAGACATAATGTAACAAAGCAGTCATGTTCATAAAAATTGTTTACTAAGTAGCAAGTTTTTTTGTAAAATGATTTCACCGACATTTCTGTCTATGCAATTATTATAATTGTAAAATTCATCTCAAAAGACAAATTTATTTCAGGTACGCTACATATACAACTGAAATGTCATTTAAATTATTTACCTATAAAAATGGATTAACTACACTAGTGTTCTTAAATTAAGGATAATGCAAGTTCAGGCAAGGAAAGAGAAAGAAACAAAACAAATGTGACTTATTTGTAAAGTTTTTATTAAAAAATAAACAACAAAGGAGATGTTATATGTTTGACATCATTAATAAAAATTGCGATTTTTACTCCCTGGAGCAAATTTAAAAAAAGAACCTCCTATTTACAAAAACCAATATAACATGGTTGGTATGAGGGTTAATACATTGTTTATATATATATATTGCAAAACAGGCTGTACAGGCTCCAAATATTGCAAAACAGGCTGTACAACGCCTAGGCATGTTGAGAATGAATTTATTGATCTGATCTTGGGAAATATTACACCACTAATCAATCAGAGCTCTCCGAAGTTCCGGTAGACGTGGGAGGGGGTTAATGGGCTGCAATTCGTTGGCCAAGCATGTCCCACACATGCTGTATTGGATTCAAGTCCGGGGAGTATGCTGGCCAGTCCATACGGGTGATATACTCCGATTGAAGGCATTAGTCTGCGATGTGAGGACGGGGGTTGTCATCCATAAACAGAAATACATCTCCCATGGCGACCCGAAACTAACGTACATTTTCCAGAATGACATCCCGATAGATGTGGCCTGTCATGGTTACATTCTGAACATGCTGCTTAGTTCTGAAACCCAGAATAATTCTTCCCCAAACGAACAATCTTGCACCACCGTAATGGTGTCGTTCAATGCTGTTCTCTTGGTGGTAACGGGTACCTGGCCTTCTCCATATGAAAGTCCGATGAGAATCAGACTGAAAACTAAACCTGAACTCTTTGGAAGACATCACACAAGACCACTGTTTTGGTGTCCACAATGCATGCTCCCTACTCCAGGCTAACTACTGGCGATAGTGTGTTGCAGTAAGTGGAACGTATATGACAGGCTTACGAGCATATAGACTAATGTGCCGTATGCGTCTGTACACAATCTGTTTTGAAACTGTCGTACCAGTAGCTGTAGAGATAGGTCTGATGCTGTGCTCCGTTTGTTTCTTTTGACAATAACTTAAATATTGGTCTTTATTCGGCGTTGTAACTTGGGGCAACATGTGCTGTAACGTCTACTCAGATTACCATCTTGGAGCCGTTGCTAAAGCCCGGCGATGACACAGCACTTGGGAACAATTTTACTTCTTTGCTACCATTTCTTATATACCGCTCTCTTATACTCTGGTCATTGGGACGTACTATCGATGCCATCTGGTGGTTTCTTGTAATTTGCATATTATTCTTCAAGATGTTTTTGATAATTCGACATGTGAAATTTTTAGAGTTCAATTTCTGTGTGATTCTGAATTTTCCTTAATTTATGGACATGAGTGTATTTTAGAATTCTGAATATTACTTGGTTCTTCTTAGTTTTTAATCAAATTTGTTGTTTTCATTATTTGCACTTCCCTTTCTCGTAATTTTATAACAATATTTACAATTTAATTTACACAATAATCATAACTGGAAATATTCTCTAAATTGATTAATTTTTATGTGCCAAAGTCCACGAATGTGCAGTAAAATGTATTTCTAACGAAAAAACAATAATATTGGAATTTGAATTGTAAATAATCTTTCATTGCTGAATGCTTGGAGTGAAATCTTTAATAACGTGATTGTTTCGTACTTTGCAGTTATACCAGACGCCAGGAATCCACACAAACACCAGTTTTTCGCAAAATATACACCATCGACTAGAAACCCGGTGAGCTGGCCCTATTTCTTTTATTTAAAACTTATGTCATAAGCTTTTTTTACTGTTGATGTTTTTTGAAAGAAATTAATTTCCGAGAATTATATTTCATTCAAAAATCACATGAAAATTTCATCCTAACGTCAAACAGTTAATTCAAAAGATCTTTATAGTAGCATTCCGCTGAAAAAGTTAATGACTATCAATGGATTTTTGTAAATAAAATATTTAGTATACAAATTTTCTTATATTTTTTTAACTGATAACATTATGAGTAAGTCTAAAAAGATGCCAATAGTATAGTGTTAAATATGAAGTATACCTTTAGTTTTTGTAGCCATCAGGAGATAGTACTTTACTTATGTATCATTTATGCTATAAAATTACATCAAATGATTCAATAAAACCTTTTCAATCTTAATGAACATTTAGTAAAACTCCGTAGTGACAAAAAAAAGTAAAGATTTAACGCTTTTTCAAACTATCAAGCATTTGAATACACGGTCACTACAACAATTCAGAAGAATAACATCTAAGCGAGATGACGATGCACTGTCTATTTCATATAACATTCCTTTATTCATTGCTGAGTCCGGAAAGCTGCACACTATTAAAGAACTTATTTTACCACTTGTAATGATATATATTATTTATAAATTATATAATAAGCACCGTGCTGAATAAATTAGCTTTCGACATTATTAAAAGAATTTTACTTAGTACAAAGAAGGATTGAAGGAATGACTCAATAAGTAGAAAATTATTTATGGGAGCATTTAAAAACATCTGAACTTTTTACATTACTAGGCGAGTCTAAATTACCAGAAAACGAAGTTTTACTGATAGATTATGTATAGTTAAATAGCTAAAAGCTATCCAAGCCTTTAAACATTTCTCAGAAAGACAAGATGTCCATGATTTAGAAGTGTCTTTATAAATAACCAGTAAAGTTTTGATACCGTTAGAATATGTCGGGGCTCTTTCAATTTGCTAGTAGATAAAAGTGGAAGTTCTTTTGTTGCCAGACATTTGCACACAGAAGAACTGTAAGTCTTTTTATCTGCTGTCCCTCCTTCTGCAATTTCGTGTTTGAAAACGAAAGATCTGCACCCTATAAGAATCTAATTTCATATGCACTGAAAATATTGTTCGGGGCACAGTTTTCCATAATATATTTTAGTTTTCTTCTTTCCATTCCTCGCCTGTTTCTTTGTTGATAGCATCACTTTCCGTGATAAAATTCCGGGAATATCATCTTATACTTTAAACTTTGCAACCATCCGTCTGATATTTTAAATGCAATTTCGTCAATATCCATTTGTTGAGCAAAACTTAGTGGTTTGGACTTTAACACAAATTTTTATCTATTAGAATACATTTTGATTACATTATTTTTTTAGTTTTTCATGTAATCTATCCTCAAGCTTTTGAAATTTTCTATCACGCGATCGATTTCTAGATGGTTTAAAACTCAATTATTATTTTTGTTTTTCAAAATCTAATCCTGGCATTCAATTATGCCAAATAATATGCTTTTAGAGAAACTTGGAATCTTTTTACCTCATTTTTTTGCTGCATTGTGTCTCCTTGAAGCTGTGTAAAAGTGTGATTCGTGCTTGCAAGTTTGATTTGCCCAGAGAAGAAACAAATAAATATATTCATTTCATATTTTCTGTCATCAAAAGCGTGACAGCCCATCCTCTCAGCGCGGGCAAGCTGACATATCGTACTTGTGCAGCAATAAATAATCCTAAATGTATGATCACGCTCAGGATTATTTACTTTCGATACTGGATGGTCGTTATTTTGAAAGCAAAATAATATGGAGTGCATTGAAAAAGAGTTAAGGATTTTATCGTTGGTCGTTATAATGGAAAAGTCTTTATAACGTTAGTTTGCTATTACGAGCTTCGACTCTACTTATTCTTGTTAATGTCTTATTCTAATGAAACTTGTACCCTTTTATAAACTTGAATTTTTTTTAATCCATAAACGATTGAAGTATGGCGAAAGAGCAAATGCTTTAATCATCTGCAGTAAGATTTTTGTACTAAACTGTTTTGTTGTAAACTGTACAAATTTTATCGGTGTGCATACAATTTTAAATGATTTTCGAGTCACGGTTAACTTTTACGATCAAAATGAGAATCAACTATAAGCTGTTGATCAGAGTATTCAGCTGACTTCCAGCTCCAAAGTTCAGTTAAATATTTGTGGTGAGTGTGTGTGGATTTAATATAATTTTGGTATTACATAATAGTGATGGAATAGAGTAATCACAAAATCAAGCTGGGGCCAATTACTGGCGAAATGAGCAGATATTCAGCTTGTGGCTTCGACCCTTCATAGATATTTAAGAGATTTGGAACCCATCTTAAACTATAAGTCCTTATTAAATTAAATGTTTCTGTGCCAACAAATGTAGAAGAACATTGAGGCTCTTTAAAATCTATTTTTTAAAATTTTAGTATGAGAAACTTCTTTGTTGAGAATTTTCTTTTAAATGTCAATAAAAGATGAGAGGATAAAAATATCGAAAACACATAATGAGGGACTAAATTAGATTTTTGATATGAAAAGAATAATAAAAATTCTTTCAACTTTAATTTTGAAAGCTGTGTATTTTTCAGTAGTAATAAACTACTAAATAAATTATATTATCTTTAATTGCTTATTCATTATTTATCTTTATATTAAAACCATCCCCTTCATTATGGGTTATATATACATACATACATATATATATATATATACACACTGCGTAATTTTTTATTACTTATTTCAAATCTACATATAATCTGTAGTTAAAATGTACAAAAAAAAAATAATAATAAGTAAAAAAAAATTCAAATAAAATATGAAGGAATGCCAGAGTTTTCTTTTTCCAAAATTTTATTTTAATATAGAAAAAGTTTAACAATTTTGTAACTGAAGGATAATGATATAAAAGCAACATTTTGAAAATGAATCTTAATTAAATTATGATTTGCAATAAGTGGCGTTTGGAAAAATTCTTGTTTTGGCGTTTTTATAATTCCTTGGAGAAAAAAAACTGAAAAGAATAGCCTACATTTATTTCCCACCTTAATCTTTAAGGACTCTCATTCGTATATTGTTGAGTTTCATCCGGTCTCTTTTACTATTTTTTGCGACATAACATCGCCAAAAGTTCAAAATAACCAAAACAGTTGCATCATTTATCATAGTGAAATTTGACCCGGGATTACCACAAAAAGGAAATGAAGCAGAGCTGGTGGAATATTTTGCATATCAATCTTCCCCCACTGTCCAACGTTTCTAATAGAAAATGAATTTTCACATTTATCACTAGCCTCAGAAAAAATCTCATCACAGTTTCTCTCTAAAACTATCTTCGATTTACTTGAAATCGTAACACTATCTGTGTCGAAAATATCGTCAGGAATATAGGTTATATCACTAAAGAAAAGTTTCCTGCAAAACAAAACTGAAAAGCGCGCGTTAAATGCTACAAAAAATTCTTGTACATTTTGCAGAAATGTGGACAACTAACGCCATCTGTCAGCTCACATTTAAATAAACATAACAGAAAAACCAAATTTAAACCATGACCTGGTTCTACATACATCCACGCTTGTTGAGCCAATTACACTTTCACGTTCCCCGTGGAAATAGTGGGATGTATTTCAGAAATCTCTTGCTATAAGACGATTGAGATATAGATATGTATCTCATAAAATTCTGTAATTAGTTACTTTTAAGATATTTTTGTACTCCTGCCCCATAAGTATCAGGAGGAACTTTTTATTGAAATTTCCAAATTATTTTCTTTAGCATATTTAAAAATTTCTGTAAAAAGTCGTTTTAATTTTGGCGAAAAAATAATTGCTTTGCCTTTATCAGTATGGAAAAGGTGTGTTATTGTATGAAATATTTTTTGCAAAGATAAAGATTTAAATGGGGAGGGGAGAGAAAGAAAGAAATGACAGGAACACAAACACTTCCGTAGATAAGAATTATACTGCTAGTCTTGTTGTTCTAAGAAATATTTCTTTTCTTTTTAATTCCAAGAAATATAAATTCTCAAATGCATTCAGAAGTATTAGCTGTTAGCATACTGTCAATTTGTATAGCGATTATAACTTCATACTGCAGATATTTTAGCAAGAGAGTGCATCTTCTACCTTACTTAAAATGTTGTTAGAACAAAATATAGTAAATGTGTTTCAAATTGTCCATTAAAAATTCTCTTAGTTAAAATATAAATTTATTCAACTTTCAACTATAGATTTTATGAACACAGTTTGATACATGAAATGGAAGACATAGTATAAAAAGTATACCAAGAAAGATTTCACAATAAATACATCAGAAACACAGTGGTACAACAGATTATTTGTAACATCTTTAAAAGTTGGATTTTCTGTCTCAGTAATTGTTGACTAGAATACTTTGCTCATTTGGATGCACACTTTCATTTTAAATACTATAAAACTAATTTTACTGTCATAATTTTTTAAAAAAGATATACAAATTTTTAGACACACTTGAAATTAACATGTGTTTTATAATTATGAACTATTATCACAAATCCAAAAATAAAAGGAATCTTTTCTCTATACTTTTTGATGGTTGAAATTTTTTACTATTTGTATAATTAATCAAAAGACAATATTTAAATTATTAGTCTAGTATTTGCTTTTTTTGGATCCAAATACTTTAAAAATGAAATGATTTAACTATTCACGAAATTTAGTGAAACAATTTAGCTTATTCTGTGATTAGACTTTTTTCATGTTTGAACATGAATTATAGTTTAAAAGTTCTATAAACAGTCCTGTCCACAAACACTTTAACAAGATATAAATATGTTTACCAAATATTTTATGGTGCTTAGATTTTTTAACTTAGAATAACCATATAAAAAAATGTTTTCTCTAATAATTTGACAATATTTAAATTATAGATATTGAAATAAAAATTCAAGATTTAGGTTTTCTAAATTGTTTATTCTTTTGAGTTATAAATTCAAATTGTAATTTCTTTGAATTATCTTTAATAAAGGGCAAAGGAATTGTTTAATTATATATACTTTTGATTTTAAAAATACAGTATTTACTTATTACTTAAAATATCAAGATATATGCATCATGGATTTTTAAATCATGGTATCTTTTAATCTTTGGGAATTTATAATACACAATGAAAGAGTTCTAATAATAAACAATTCTAATTGCTTAAACTATTGCATCAATTATTCAGAATTTTGTAACTGATTTGAAAAGGTATGGTATGGCTAAAAAAAGGTGCAAACATTTCAGGAACTTGAAAATTGTTTTAATTTATAAAAATTGTATATATATATATATATATACTTAAAAATTAAAAGCAATGAAATTGTACCCCTGGAGTTTTCAATACAAATGCTGTTTAATCTTCTTGATGAATTTTGCTGTTTTTCTAACTGTTTGGATTTTTTACTACATTAGAAAGAGCAAGATAACTTTGAACATTCAACACAGTACTATTATAGTTTATACATCTCAGCCAGACAATTTAGAATATTTAGTTTTAACTATGCATTTTCATTATTCTTGTGAGGATAATTTAAGTAAATTTCTTTTTTTAATTCTTAAGTTTCATAATTTTATTGATTTTTTTTTACTATACAGATTTAATCTGCTTATTTAAAAAACAATATAAATACCACACCAGCTTTGCAACACTTCTTTTAAATACCAAAAATTCAAGAATACAACAAAAGGAGTATACAGGATCTTGGTTGATTTTATTAATAATTGACTAATCATTCTAAGTAATAGTTGTCAGCACAATTTTTCCCTATCAATATAACAGCATCCATATAATATTAGGCTACTGTTCTGGAATAATTTTGCTATTCATTTAATAACAGTCTTATTGTTTGTATGAAAGGAAATCATTTATAATTTATCTGACATATATATATTTCATTGATATTTAAAATGATAAATTTGTAAAACTATCACACATTTCCAAATCAATAAGTATATATTTCAAAATTGAATGAAAGAAAAAAAGCCATTTATTTATATTTTCACAGTTAATTTTATCATTATTTATTTTGGTCTTATATTGTGTAATACAATATCTTTCTTAAAAAAATCCATATTTAGTTTTAATCTTTATATGTACATTTACAAACTAGAAATACATTATTAAGTAAGATAATTTAGATTATATATATATAATCTAAATTATCTTACTTAATAATGTATGTAAAATGTTTTATAATAACATTTTATACAAATTATAAAACAAATAATTTGTATAAAATGTTATTATAAAACATTTCTGCATTATACTGGAATTTCAATATAATGCGGAAATGTACATGTAAAGTGAAAGGACCCAATTTTGCCAATGCAAAATTAATTTTTACTTGTATTCTTAATACTATATACTGTTTTAAAATGTGAAGCGTTTTGTTTTGATTACAGTAAGTAATAACAATCATCAATTATTCACATCGATTCTTTGCATAACATAATTAGTACCGGAAACATATAACTAATCAACTTGCTCAGCAGTACTTACCAATTAAAATAAGTAGCACATTATTTAAAATATAATTCTTAAATTTGTGTCATTGAAAATGATTATAATACTGTGATTTGGTTTGTTTTAATTGCTTTATAGTAGCTTTTATCCAAGAGGGTTAATATAATTATTAACTATATTTTAAAAAGGATTCTGAACAACTGGACAGCAGTTCTCAAAATAACAATTGAACCCATAAACTTATCAAGGAATGGGTAAAAAATCAAATCAAAAAAGCAAAAAATAATTGCAGAATCAATTTACTAGTTTGTCATTCAACATTCATTTTGTACAAAAAACCTATTTAAATTGGAACATAAAGTGATTTCCAGATCAATATGAACTCCTAAGCCTGTAACGAAATTTGAATTCATGAGTCATAAGTTAAGGGCCAGAGCTCAATTTACCTGGTAGTATGTTCTGTAATCTTATTATTAATATCCTGTTAGCTTTATTATCACTATACTTGTCATATGGAATTTTAAATCTGTTTTTAATCATACAACCAAATCAACACTTTTCTCCATATTGTTGATTTTCAACCAATGTTTTTTTGAAACTAAATAAAAATATTTAATAAAATTAAAATTCGAGCTGCATGAGAAAAGCAAAATATTATTTTGAAATCATATACATTTCTATTTTTATAAATGTAAAAATACAATTTTAAGTAAACCCAAAAGTAAATGATTTGTCCTAATTAAATAACATAAATTTTTATTGAAATTAGGATATTGACCTCTTCAAAACACCAGCATTATCTACAACTCTCCCTTGTAGTTAGATATGTCACCTATACTAAACAATATGACGGGTAAATATTGTTTGAATCTTAACTGAAAGTTTTTAAATAATTCTTGATGACATCCCATATCTCTTACTTTTGAGCTAAACAATTTTAGGATACTGACTTTACATTTAGTTAAAAAATATATTATTTAGTTAATCCTTTATGTTTTAAGAAAACAAAACCAGTCTTTTTACATGAAATAAATTTACAATTTATCAAATACATGATTGAATATATTTAACTGCTACTATGTGTTAAGTTTTATCATAAATTCTGTTACATTTTTTTTTATTTTCTTTCAATTTTATTTTGAAAAACATTTTTAGTAATATGCAACAATATAATTTTTTTCTGTAAAATAGTTATCTTCTAAAGCATGCTTGGTAATTTCTTTTTAGGATTTATAGTTGTCAAATTCATTTTGATTAGAAAACTTTAAAAATATATTACCTGTACAATTTTTGATTAGGCTAAAAACAGATTATATATGATACACTGATATTCAATATAAAATAAACAAATTTTGAAATTTATGTTTAGTTAAATATAGTTCTTTAATTTATTAACAAAAAAAAATAATAATAACAAAATATGATAAATTCAAATGTTTAGCTTTTTTATTACACTTGTAGATTCTAAAAAAATTTTAGCTGTTAATTGAAATTTAAAATTAGGAAGTTTTTATTTCAGTCAATATTTGAGTACCAAATGTATAATCATATGCATATAGTATAAAGGGCTATATTATAATGCAATAAATATACACACTTTCTCTTATGGTTATTGAAATTTTAAAATTATAATGCTAAATTATAACAATAATAAAATAACTTTAAAATTATTTCAAACCTTAATATAAATATTAATAAATGAACATATAATTTTGATTATAAAATTGGAATTATTTTGTCATTTAAGAGAATCAATCTATTGTTTCGATATTACAATTATAACAAGTATTAACACATACACTGAATGTACATTAAATCTCAAATATTTATATCATGTTTAGCTATAAAAATACAAATAATTTAAGAATTAATTTAAATTAAAAAAATAAATAATGACATTTTAGATATTGCAGTTCATTCATATAATCTTTAGGTGATTTATATTTTATAAACATCAAGAATAAGCTTTAATTAGATTAATCAAGGAAGATTTATCCAAGAAGTTGCTAAAATAATTAATACTTGTCGAGTCCAAAACAACAGTTCTCCTTTTAAACCTGCAATAAATTTTTAAAAATGAAACATATTTTAAAAGTTTTGTTCGTTTCAAGGAAGTCAAAAGAAGATCTTTGCAATGACTATATTTTTTTTGTTTTTCTCTGATCAGTATTTCCCTGACAAATTCAACTGGATAATCAACAGAAGATTTTGACATGGTACAGTTATCAAATACATACTGATATAATGAATGCTCTTTGCTAATTTTATCTTTCTTCATTTTCATTAATGCAGACATGCAAGAATTGCGAAGTGTTGATAAACCTCTAAATTTACTTTTATGAGACGAATAACGCTTAAAGTTAATGACTCTTTCAGGTCTTTTAAGATTGCTTTCATCATGGAAGTTCCATAAAACTAAAAAAGGAACTATATACTTTGCAAGTTCATTATGAAAACAATCAAATGTAGGTTTTTTGAATAGGCTGATTCCATTAGGATCAGCGCCATAGTCTAGCAATAATTTGACAATCTCAAAACAATCACTTTCTTCAAATTTTTCTTTAGCATAATATATAGCTGTTTTATTAGAATGGTTTTTTGCATTGACATTAGAGCCATATTCTAAAAATTTTGCAATAATTTCTAGATTGGAAGATAATTGAATTGTTGACAATAAAGGTGTTTCCCCTCTCACATTCACAGCATTCACATCAGCACCATAGCTCATAAGAGTTGTTATAACAGAAGGGTTTGTACAATAAAATGGAATATGAAGAGGAGTATTCATGTTGCCATTCACAGCATGAACATCAGATCCATGATACAGAAGTTCTTTGACAACATCAATACTTGAATTATAACACACAGCAAGATGCAAAGGTGTGTTAAATGTTCCTATTTGTTTTAGAAGATTTGGTTTGTGCTGAATAATTTTTTTAATAATAATAGGATCAACATTTTGACCTATAGCTAAATTCAAGATGGATTCTCTGCCGTATACATAATCAACATTGCCACCATGTTCAATGAATTTAAGAATGATGTTCCAGTTGACACGTTTTTCCAGAACACTACGGCCAAATGCTGCTGTCATCGGAGTAATACCTCGATAGTTAGGGATATTAGGATTAGCACCATGTTCCACAAGTAACTTTATAATATCAATATTATTATGAACATCAACTGATTTATGAAAAAATGCTTTGATTATAATATGCAATGGAGTTTCATTTAGTTGGTTTTGTACATTAGGGTCGCCATTATTGTTTAGAAGAACTCGTACTAAATCTGCATTACAATTTGGATTTCTGACAGCAAAATGTAATGGTGTTTCACCTTTTAGATTCTGAATGTTTATATTTGCATTGCATTTTAAAAGAAGTTTAATGTTTCTGAGGTCACCCTGATATTTTCTCACAGCATAATGCAGGCAAGTATTATTGAAGTAGTCCACATGATTTGTATGTCTGGCATCAACTTTTTTTATTATGGCTTTCAAATCTTTATCATTTTTTATAATGGCAAACAAAGCATTAAGTTTTAACTCACGATGTCTTCTCCTTGAAATATCACCACGATGTCTTCTTATTGAATTATTGTTACGATGTTTTCGTATTGAATTTTTGCTACGATGTTTTCGTACTGAATTATTATTATTACGATGTTTTCGTACTGAATTATCACTGTGATGTCTTCTCAAATTATCACTACGAAGTCTTCTCAAATTATCACTACGAAGTCTTCTCAAATTATCACTACGAAGTCTTCTCCTCACATTAAGATCCATACTGGAAAGCTTCAATTATAATTCTTTTAACTTCTGTTAAAATAAAATTATTTAAAGTATCGTAATAAATTATTTAAAGAATCCACAAAATTTCCATTGATAAAATTTAAAAATGTATTCACGCAAACTTGAATACATTAAAAACATGTTAAAACTTGTGCTGAACCATTATCACACACACACCATCACGTGTTCATTAAGTAGTAATATGACAAGAAATTTTTGAAGCTTAATGCTCGTAGGCTTACAGCTCGCATTGAGTTTTTTCATAAAACTCGTCAAAATTTTAGAACACTTAAAATGCAAATTCAAAGATCGTCTATCACGTTCTCAAATGACTTGAATAAAGCGCTCGGTTATCCTATCCATTAGGGATGGGAAGAAATACCTGTAACAAGTATTTTGTAATCAGTATTTGAAAGTAACAATTTGTAATTACTTTTTTACAAAGTAATTTTAACAAAGTCAGTGCGAGTCCGAATATTCTCAGACAGTTGCAGGTACAGTATACTTGAGCAAGACACAATTGTACACACAACCAACACACAAGATTGTACAAAGACAGAGCGAGTATGTTTGTTGCAAAGTAATCAGTGTAGTTAGAATGTACTTGACTGAATGTAACAAGTACCGAAGAGCCAATGATAGAGCAAGTACAAGTAACAATGTCATCAATATATCAATACTGACAGATGAATTATGAGATAAATTACAGTTGGTTTTACTGGGAAATAGAAGAGGGATACTCTTTTGAATTGGAAGATCTCTTTGGGTTGGAGAGGTTGATATTATGAATTTATATTGGGAAATAAAATACGCATGTACATTTGTTTCGTTTCAGTTAATAAAATAAATGAGTTGAGAAAATCAATAATCGTGGCACATTTATTTAATGATTATCGTTCTTTTTCACACATATCACGTTTTTTTAAATATAAGAAAAGCATGATATTCTTGAAATGTATTTAGCAATTTTTTTTAACTTTTATTTTTGTTATTATTTTTTTTATTTTAATTTTATTTTATAAACTTATGTTACATATTTATTTGAACCTTAAATTATGACAGGTTTCTTAAATTAAAAAAAAATATTGTTTAAATTAAATCTGCTTATGTACTTCCATTGTTAATTTTAATATTATGCATATTTTTTTATTATGATTCCGTATAAATATGTTTAATTTTTATTCAACCATGTCATAGTTTAACTATATTTTACTATAAATATACAGAATTTAAACTTTTTGATAAAATTTTCTTTTATATTTTTTACCATACAATTTGTTTTTATTCAGATAATAAGAATGTTGATTTCAACGTAATAAAGCTAGTTTATTCACATTTTAGTTTAAAATTTCAAATTAAAAAAAAATATTGTTTCAATTAAGTTAATTTTTACTTTATCTTTATTTATACCAT
Organism: Latrodectus elegans; assembly: GCA_030067965.1. Classification (NCBI taxonomy): domain Eukaryota; kingdom Metazoa; phylum Arthropoda; class Arachnida; order Araneae; family Theridiidae; genus Latrodectus; species Latrodectus elegans. Next base: position 23,088,965 of record CM057821.1, on the reverse strand, counting down.
CATGTGTTACCGTCATGTTTATTTCTTAAATTATGGAGTGGTGTAAATAAAATATATGTATTTCTGTTCCTTTATTTTGCATTAAACATTGCATTATATACTCAATATTTTATATTAAATCATTATAACAGTTGTTTATGTATCCATAAATTGTTTAAGATTCAAGAAACTAAAACAATATATGTGAGTTAAAGCAATTTTTTTTAGAAAAATCTGGTTTATATATCTATTATATAAAAATATAGACAAATAACGTCTTTTATAATAAAAATTACTATCTATAATATATCAAAAATTTTCACTATGATTGTCTCGTTGATGTTTAATTATAGAAAAATAAAAGAAAGTTAATTTAACTTGATTTTTTGTTTAATCGCTGTATTTTTGTAAGCAAACTCAAAATAAAGTCTCTGTAATTGATTAAACCTCTCACTTTATAATTCTTTGCAAACTATTTACCAGTTATTTATAAAAAGTCATTTACATTATCGGAAAATCTAACTAAATTCAAATAAAAAATTAAGCTGATTAGGTTGAAAATTGAAATTATATTATCTCATCCAATTTTATATTTTAATTAACATTGGAAATCTTTGAAAATTACAATTGAGTAATGGGAAAATTTACTTGGAACAGATATAAATTTTAAACCCAAATATAAATAACAAAAGGTTATAATTTTTATATTAAATGAAATATGTTAAAAAAATTTATAAGTTTACAATTTTTTACAAAAAAAAGGTTTGTATATAAATAACTTATATTTCTTTATACTTATATATAAATAACTTATATTTCTTTGCCTCATACTAGAAATTAAAGAATTACAGGAAAAAAAACAAAAACTTTGTTGTATGGTATATGTTCTTATATTTTTTTTGAAGTATTATTATAATTTTAACATAGGTAAATTTAAAGCAGAATTATTGCTAGCTGTTTCTGAAAAGAAAAGAAATATCAAAAAAAAGGAAATAGGTGAATAATTGGTTGCTGCAGCGAGAAACTTTTACACTTCTTAATTTTTTGAAAGAAATACATTCAAAACATAATGATTTCTTAAATTATATAAGGATAAATGAAAAATTATATGAAATTCTATTGGGTAAATAATGATATATAGTGGTAAAAATGATGGTAAATACATAATGGTAAAAATGTTACACATTCATTCGTATTTAAGTCCTTATCAACGATTAGATTAGGCGCGACTTAGTGCTTTTTGGCAACAAGTAGATCATAGGAAGATTTAAAATTTACAACTATTATTTCTTCTCAAGCTTTGAGACCAATAATACCGAGACATATATTGCGCCAGAAATGAGAGCAAATCAAAATCCCATGAAGTCGGTACATCACGTTATCTGTGCAAGTACCATTTTTTCATGTCCTTATTTTTTCTTTTCTCTTAGGCAGGCCGCAAATTCGGCAGACAATCCGATTAAGACGCCGTCTTATAGTAGACAAATGCGATCTCGTCGATGTCTTAGTGTGACGTAGCTAAAACGTTGCGTCTGACGGTATGGAATTTTAAGCCAATGAGAGCGCTATCTCATGGAATGTTGCCAGATATTTCGAATCTGTTTGAAATCAAGAATCGTCTCACGTTCCACCCCTTTTCTGACGTAACTAAGACATCAGTGACGTCATTTCGTCTGATATGATTCTCGCGAGATGCTCAGCTTGCTTCACGAGACAAGTCTCATGCGATCATCTACGAATTTGCGGACTGTATATATATATATAGAACACATACATAGAACACTATAGATATATATAGAACACACATATACAGTAGTATATACAGTGTATGAATCACTATAATATGAAATGGATATTTTATTTCCTCTGTTTTTGTACTTAAGTGCTCTTCGTTTCAGCAGTGAATAAACCTTATATAGTTGTATTGAGAGAGTTAATTTCTCTTTTCACTTCATTTATTGCAATACTGTCATCAATTTTTTTTACAAACAATAATTTCTCATGCGCTAAATTGTTTTATATGAGATTTACATAGCAAGAGTGCTCATAGAGGTAGAAGTGGAACAACTTATCAAATGTGAAATATATTTAAAGGTATTGCAAGCAATTGCTCCCTTTTCATTCAAATCACAGGGTAAATTTGTGTTTCCCTCAGGTGATGTTTACAAGATTTGTAAACTGTTTGAATCGGTATTTCGAAGAAATGTGACGATGCACTCATTTTCAAAACTTAAAAATGCAAGGATTACAAACATTCAATGTAAATTGTATGCTTTAACTGCTTTAAACAATGAAAATATATTTCCTCAGTTGAAACTTATCAACTTGACAGTGATCCTCTAGGTACACGTGTGATTCAACTAATTAAGCCATTACTAAGCACTATTTTATTATCCATGAAGAGCATTATTGTAAAAATACTTTAAGTATATATATAAAATGAACTCTATAAGTCAGTTATATAAAAAGGCAATTCTTTTTAAAGGTCAATAGTATGAAAACTTTTAATAAATAATCAAGAAATTTTTGGTATTTAATAAAATAATATTCAAGCATACTATGCTTATTTTCAATTTCATTTATAAAAGAAATTAAATAAAAAAAATTATCTATATTTAGTGAAAAATGGGTGCAAAAGAATTACATTTTGAGATTTGTTATTTTCAAAACCTGCAAATACTTTTTTCATTGTGGTTTCTTGAGCACATTTTGTGGAGTTCTGTGTATAATTTGTTTTATTTACAAAATAGTAAAATTTGAAATTTAATTTGTTTGTGTTATTTAAAATTAAAAAAGAAAAAGGCTACGATAAACTTTGCTTTCTTAATTTTTAACTTTAAAACGCTTTATTCAATATATTATGATATCATTAAAATTCAAAAAATCAAAAAAATCAAACGAGGAATTTTGCAACCTAAAATATTTCTTTAAGTTTCTCACGCTGCTTTTGATCGTAATGTTTTTGATTATCACTGTTATGCATTTGACTGCATTTTTTTCACATTTTATCCAAAACATGTTACAAGCCTATGAAAAATTACAATTAAATAAATAATATAAATTTTATTGAAAAAAATTTAAACTTTGCTTTTTGGCAGCAAAATTTAGAACTAAATCCTCTCTGGATATGATTATATATTATTTAATGTTTATGTGCTCTGAAATTTTTCTAAGATTTTAAATCATTATATTTAACAAGAAATGTGACATTTTAATTTCATTTTGACTACCATAACAATAAAAAATCCGAAGAACTAAATTGTTTCTTTTTAATCACTGACGTTTTTGCTTGTTTTAGAAAGTATACAACTCGATTTAGATGGAGGGAAAATTAAACTGTATTTATTGCATTGTGAGTTTTCTATCGCGTTAAGGTAGAAATTAAAGTCTTGAATGTCAATAATAATATCAATTTTCATACCATAACTCTTTAGCAGTAGTTTAGATACATTAATTGCAGCTGAACAAAATTAGTTTTCATTCGCTTTTACCATCTGGAAGCACAGCTGAATGATAATTTTTTAAACAACAATCATAAATTTTTTTATTTTTAATCAAATAGCTTTTTTATATTTTTATAAAAATATGAATTCTGTTAAAAGAAACAGTGTATATAATTTCTCTGTCTATATTTTAAATTTTCTTAATAAATGTTGATATATATGCGTATACAATTCTGTTATTTGAAAAAAATCAATTTGTTATAATTTAAAAAATGTTATTTTAAAATCAAAATTAAATTCTTAATCATTTTCGAAGATAATGCTTGAATTAAAATTTTAATGCCTTTGCAGCCTATTTTGAAAAGTTCGCTTCAAATAAAGGCTATTTAAAAGTTATAATATTTATATACGCTTAATTATACTTTTATCTAAAATGTTTTTAAAAACATTTCTGACTATTTCAATCATAAAAAAAACATTTAAATTTATAAAAAAAAAACTTATATTAGCTTGAATGAAAGAATTTTGGAAGAATAAAAAAAGTCCTACATAATCTGCAATGTATTTGCATTTCTCCAGCATTATTATAATTTGGATGTAAATATTTTTATTTTAAAAGATTAGAAGTATCTTTGATTTTTACATTAAATAAAATATACATTTCACTTATGTAAAAAATATTTTTTAAATAATTCAAATTAAAAATAAGCTTTTATTTCGATGTTCTAAAATAGAGAACACTTTTCCAAAATTAAAGAAATTAATTTATTTGAAATTAAAATAAAAATATATAAGATATCTTTATTTACATATTTTTAAGTTTTTGTTTATATGAATGTTATATGATCTAATGTGATCTAAATATCTGAGAACACTTAGGTAAAAATCTGCATTACAGGAATAGAATAAAATTATCAGTGAAACATTTTGCTTCATCACACAAACCTCTTAAAATGTTTGTATTTTATTTGAGAAAAAGAAAAGTGTTGAAGCTTTTATATATCTTTTACATGATTTATAATTTATAACTTCTGATTATATTTAAATAGTATTGCTTGAGATAAATATATGTTTCCATTTTGCAGCATTTTCTATATAAAAAGCTTGCAACGTAAATTATTTCTTTTTTAAATTTGTAATATCAGCAAGTATTGTCTTCTCTCTCAAGAGACACAACAATTTTCTGATCAAAATAAATAGTTTGTATAAGTTACAGTTGGGCATATTTTAACTTTTTCCATTTGCCTTAGACTGCCAAAAGAGTAATTGTTGACTTAGAAAGTGTTTGTTATGTCTCGAAAATAATTTTCATGACTACTAAATTTTATCTAAAGTTAGTTTGATTTTTTTATTCTTGTGTTGCTTTGTATTAAAAATTTGTAAAAGAATTACTATGCCTGCATGTTCTGTATTTATGTAATATATCGTTTTATTTTAAATTGCTATTTAAGCTGAATATTGTTTTTTTTTTCATTATTCTATATTAAAAATTATTTATTCAAAATTTATATCCATAGAGTTTTGATGTTGTACTATAATTTGTCTTCATATATAATGAAATGGAGCTTTTAAACATTTTATTGTATTTTTACATGTGTGTATATAAAGTACAAACTATCTCTTACGGTCTAATGTATTTTATAGAGTGTTAGAATTTTATTATATATATATATATATATATATATATATATATTATTACAGTGGAATATTTTTTTTAAAAATAATAAATAGTTAAAAGTCTAAATGCTGTGTTGATTTGTGCTATCTTATTTTTAATGATACCCAATTCAGTACACTTTTTAGACCTTATTTCATTTGGAAACGATAACACTGTCTTGTTATGGTGTAATATATAAATAACTGTACATTCCATTGATGTTCATCGAGATAAATGTTTTTACCAATTAACGAAAAATTTCACATTTTAATACCATTTAAAATGAAATACTTTTTTGGCACAGATGCCGTATAATCCAGGATGATGCCAAATTCTGAGTTTGGTGATTTTTTGGCGGATTGTGTTACGTATCTGGCAACTTGGTTTTTATTACGTCATAGATAGGAAAACCTATAAAAACTGTGCAGAAAATTCTATTCTGCAAACCCTAGTATTTACGTCACCGCGCACATCATAATACGTCATCTTAGCAACATTTCTTCATCGCCAAAAAAGTTCAGAATTTGGAATCCTGGATTATACGGCATTTGTGAATTTTTTTATATACTACTGGCCATTAAAATTACTACATCAGGAAGAAATGCAGATAACAAAATTATATTTATTGGATAAATATATCATACTAAAAATAACAAGTGATTAAATTTTCAAAAAATTTGGCTGGATAAATCCTGAGAAATCAATACCCAGAACAACCACCTCTGTGGCAGTAATAACAGCAGTTATATGCCTGGGCATTGAGTCAAACAGAGATTGGATTGCATGTACAGGTACAGATGCCCATGCAGCTTCAACACGATGCCACAGTTCATCAACCGTAGTGACTGGCGTTTGGTGACGAGCCAGTCGCTCGGCAACCATTGACCAAACGTTTTCTGTTGGTGAAAGATCTGATAAACGTGCTGGCCAGGGCAACAGCCGAACATGTTTCGTATCAAGGAAGGTCCGTACAATACCGGCAACATGCGGTCGGGCATTATCCTGCTGAAACGTAGGGTTTCGCAGGGCTCAAATAAAGGGTAGAGCCACGGGTCGTAACACTCCAGAAATGTAACGTGCACTGTTCAAAGCAACGTCAATGCGAACAAGAGGTGACCGAGACGTGTATCCAATGGCACCCCATACCATCACGCCAGGTGATGGGCCAGTATGACGATGACGAATGCACGCTGCCAGTGTGCGTTCACCACGATGCCGCCTAACATGGATGTGACCATCATGATGCTGTACACAGAACCTGGATTCATCTGAAAAGATGACGTCTCGCCATTCGTGCGCCGCCCATGTTCGTCGTTGATCACACCATTGAAGGCGCTCTTGTCTATGACGCAGCGTCAAGGGAAGCCGCAGCCATGGTCTCCGAGCTGAGAGTCCATGCTGCTACAATCGTCGTCGAACTGTTCGTGCAGACACTTCTTGTCTTCCAAACGACCCCGTTTCTTGACTCGTGACGTGGTTGCACGATCCATTACAGCCATGCGGATAATATGCCTGTCTTCTCGGCTGCTAGTGATAGGTGGCCTTTGAGATCCCGCATGGCGTTCCGTATTAACGTCCTGAACCCATCGATTTCATATTCTGCTAACAGTCATTGGATCTGGACCGACGCGAGCAGCAATACTGCGATAAGATAAACCGCAATCCCGGTACGCTACAATTCGACCTTTATCAAAGTCAGAAACGTGCTGGTACGCATTTCTCCTTCTTACACGAGGCATCACATCAACTTTTCACGAGGCAACAACGTTCAAATGCAATTTGTGTATGAGGAACCGGCTGAACAATTTCCTCCTTTAAACACAATGTAGGTGTCGCTACTGGTGCCTGCTTTGTCTGAATGCGCTGAAAAGCTAATCATTTGCATATCCCAGCATCTTCTTCCTTTCGTATAAATTTCACGTCTGTAGCATGTCGCCTTCTTGGTGTAGCAATTTTAATGGCCAGTAATGTATATAGACATGTTTACAAGGAGATGAGTGAAAAAAAATTTTTTTCTATCTGTGATGATACTGCATGAAATAAGACAAAGATAGTTTATGAGAATTAAATTATTTCAATCAATGAGTGCTTCGCTTGAATTATATTGCCTAGAAATTAATGATTTGATTTAATGATACACACACACATGGAATGCATCATCAATTTTGACGAGAGATATACTTATGATGAGGAACATGCTTTTCATGATTATCAAGTTAAATATGTATATATGGACACTTTCTAACAGAAAAAATCTTGAGAAGAGTTACACTACAGAGGAAATGCTACATTTCAAAGTCTGATAACATTTGACTTTTGCTCATTGATTTGTTCATAATATTTAACTTCTGAATTCTCTTTCGAAGGTTGGAACGATATTTATTTAGCTTCTGTTAGTTTCAAACACTTTTATCCTAATTTTTATTTTTATCAGATTCAAAATGTTCCATGATGACAAGCAAATTTTACAAGCCGTTGATACAAAAATTTAATTTTGCTATTAAGTTCATAGTATTACTCTTGAAACAATTTCTAGGCTTCAAATTAAAAGTTTAATAATTAATTTTGTTTACATGCAAAATTTGTCTAAAAATTCATTAAAAAAATGGTTTTTGCGTTATTTATCGCAGAAATTAATTTCTACGTTAATTATCATGCTCTTGCAAGTCCTTTATTTCCATAATAATTTATATTGTGTAATATATGAATAACATCTCGCTTTTGTGATTTTAATATGATTATTTTATTTATGCAATGTTTTGCATACGATAGCTAATAAGATCAAGTCCTACTGTTTAAAGTGAATTCCGAACCAGCCCTACCTAAGCTGGTAATCGAATCAACGAATAATTGAACCGAAGGCCAGAGCGCTAACCATTCCACTGGCAGCTCGACTCAAAATGTCTTTTGAGATGCATGCTACAATTTTATTTTTTAATGTAATAAATAAAATTAATTAAATCATAAAAAAATGTTTCGCATTTTACATCTTTGATAGAATTTTATATGAATTTAAATTTTTCTCCTAAGCAATGAAATCAGATTTGGTATACTAAGACTAATAGTCTATATAATTTCGTGGAAATTGTTACCGAACTGACAGACAAATGGCTTGCACTCAGGCCTTTGGTTCAACAGTTCGTGCGTTTGTAATCCTACCACCTTGGGTATGGTTGTTTCTAGTAGTAACTGTAAACTGTAGACTCTCGTCCAATTAGCCTTTATGTGTAGAAAACGATCGTTTAACGACAAATAAACCAACCATGCAAAGGGTTATTGAAATTAAACATCAAGATTTCCATAAGGGAAATGCAAGATTTAAAGGAGAATTTACCATTTGTATATGTAATTGCTACTTATTAATAACTCACTATAATAATGAAAATAATAATACAAAATTTAAGTGAAAATTATCGAACTTTACTAAAATACAAAGCGGCATTCAAAAGTTAAGGAACAATCGGTTTTTTGCGTCTAATTTGCAAATGAATAAATGTAGAAACACCAAATTTGGCTAGTTGTCCACAAAGCAGATATCTTTAATTGCAACATATAAATGTAAATGAGAAAAAACACCTAAATGATTTACAGCAAAAAATGTCAATTTTGCTATAAAGTTCCATTCTTAGAAAAAAAAAATAATCACAGTTTTATGTGGTAAAAATTTCATAGAAACATAACATCACATAATCTTTTTCTAAGTTTTTGATAAAAAAAAAGCAGTCTCTTAACTTACGCTTACCTATTATTTTTGACTAAAACACACACACACACACACACACACACACACACACACACACACACACACACACACACACACACACACACACACACACACACACACACACACACACACACACACGAAAATACTTTTAACTAACAATACAAAAGTTCTTTGTGTCTAAGACTAAGAAAATTTGTTTATCGCTTCCTATATATCTTAAAGTTAAACTGTCTAGTAGATAGATAGATATACGACTCTTTTATAGTTTATGTTTATATTATAGACAAGTTAATGTACATTAAGTGGCGTTATTGCGTTCCTCTATAAACTTGTTTTTGGCAGTTTATCTCGCACTTGTCATGCTTATTAATGAAATAAGTAGTTGGTGCCTTCAAGAATTACACTTAACTCTAAAAGTTAAAGAACAACGGATTTTTGTGTCTAATTTGCAAATGACTGAATGCAAAAACACCAAATTTTGCTGATTTGTGCATAAAACAGATATGTATGTATTAATTAAAACATAAAAGTTTATATAAGAAAAACTCACAAATGATTTACAACAAGAAAAAATTAATCTCGCTGTAAAAGTCCATTCTTAGAAAAAAGATTAATCATAGTTTTATGTGGCAAAATGTCATTAAAACATAACAAAAAGGAATTTTAATAAAGGATATGCCCACATCTAGCTAGAACGCATTAGAGTTATCGAATTTCCATGCTGTCAGTTAAGTTGTCGGTTACCAAAATGGGAAATGAATGACAGAAACAGATGTTTTCCAGTTCTTCTACAGACCTTGAAGGAACACTTAGAGCAAGAATCAGGTAAAAATTTACCGTACGGTTATCCTTGGCGACGTTTTGAAAATTTCGCCAAGGGTGACCGTATGGTAAATTTTTACCAGATTCGGATCAGTTTTACTGTACACCAAGGGTGACCGTACAATAAAACTGATCCCAAGAATCTGTCTACCAAAATAGTCTCGCAGCTGCTCTATAAGATTAAGATATAGAGATCGAGCTTGTCCCTCCATTTGATCTAAATCAAGACCCTCAAGATATTCCTCGATAATTATAGCTCGATGAGGTCGTGCGTTATCATATATCAGAAAAAAATCATTGCCAATTCCATCGGCATATGGATGGATATATGGATGAAAGATATCATCCCGATATCTCGCAACAATCGTAGCTTTTCTCTGGAACACGTGCAGATCACTGTCGCCACTGAGTGACGTCTCTGCTCAAACAATTATCTCACCATTGCGATAACCGTGTCTTTCCTCAGTGTTAGATTGATAGTATCTGAGGCTTTATTCTCGCTTTATTCGCATAAATTCACATATTTTTTTTTATCATTTATATAAACTATAAATTTTATTGTTGCTGTCATTTTTTAATAATGAATTTCGAAAACCATGTGGTACCGTAACTTTTGAAGACTAGTGTATTAATTGGGTAATTTATATAATAACTTAATGGCTGCATTAGAATACTATGTCTGCAAGTGTTAAGTTGCTTTCAGCAAATCAATTGAGTCCTGTTTGACAAGGTTCTAAAAAAATCGAATATACAGGGTGTCCCAAAACAACCGCATAAACTCTGTACATATAGATTCCTCGTTGGGAGTATATAAAAACTGCCCAAAGAAGCGTACAATCCATAGTTTACTAAAAATTCAAAAAAACTAAGTATGACGTCACTGCTGGTGCAAGAGAAAACACTTTATTGAAGATATCTACAGCAGTATATGCAGCGGATATCGACGGGCATACTACCAAGCAGTTCATAAGGCATTTTCATTACATCGGCCGTACATCAAGTACATGTCGCAGTAATCACGAACGGAATAGTAGTCATGGCCACCATGCGAAGACTACCAGTAGCTGCAGGATGCAGCCTTTTCAATACCAGTTCACCGGCGGCTTAATTCCATGGCACGCGCATTAAAGACGCGATATGCGCAGTGAATGTTATAAACATTATCGTCTGGAAAGATATGAAAATACTATTGTTGATATGTCCAATAAAGTTTTTTTTTTCTTACACCAGCAATGCCGTCATACTATGTATTTTGTATTTTTCTCATAAACTAGGGATCATACAGGAACGCTTCTTTGGGCAGTTTTTATGTACTTCCAACGAGGAATCAGGCTATGCAGAGTTTATGCGGTCGTCTGTGATGCACCTGGGGCAACGCCTTGGCGGCTAAGAGGTCGCTGTGTCTGGCCGGTTCCTTGGGTATAAGGGAACAATCGATTAACAGACTCTGCTCAAGTTGTAACTATATACAATCTGCCATTGGAAAAAAAATAAATTCTTAGTGGACCAAAAATATATCAAATTCTGTTTTTAGCTATATATTTAAACATAAGTTAAAGAATAAATGAATCAAATTTTTAAGATTTATTAAGTTTAGTGAATTCTGAAGTTACAATAACGAGAAAATTTCTGTTTTAAAAAATTCATACATTTTGAAAAATACGAATAAAATTAGAGAGATAAATAAAAGTTTAAATTATATAAATCTTGTAATTATAGAGAGGTAACATAGAAGATTGCCATGGTGACTAGTTTTCGATTGGCGATCCCGTTTCTATGAGTTCCAAAAAAATGGAATTTGCAATCGGATTGAAATGCAATACAAATCTATAGTTTCTAGATGATACGAAAAATGCTTTGGTTGGAGATTAAAAGCTTCACAAAGAATGCTGAATATGTTAAATCTATAAATTTTCGAGAAAATTATAAAGAAAGCTTATCGAATTTCTTCAGGTAAACGAAATCATGTTTTAATATTGTCGCGCCATCTGTTGGGACAAATCAGGTTGATTCAGAATGCTGTGTTAGTGTTAATGTGAAAAACTGTACATCTGACAAAGTTAAAAACTTCCTAAAGTTGAAATCGATTCTCAGAAATATAAAATTGGAATTATTCGTATTAGAACAGTTAATAACAATAAAACAATGGTAAAATGTGCTTCGGGAGATATACAGAAAAAAAAAGTTGTGTGTTTTGGTTTGCAAAAAGATATCTATTTTGTATTCCTTTATTTTAAGGAGAAAATATTCCACATTCCTATTCAAAAATATGCCGAATAGAATAAGAAATTATGAATTTCTAAAAATTATTGAAAAATAGAATCCAGAAATTAGTGCGAGGGATGAAAAAATTCGAAAGGTGTTGAAGTTCGCTTTATACTTTAGTAAATTTCAACCTGGTTGAAGCGTGGTTATTGTGGTGTATCCTACCACAACAATCTCAGTGTGTAAATCTTCAGCACATTGAAATGGTATGGAATAAAAACACAAGGCTGAATACTTTATTATTCTATAAATTGGTGTTTTAAATGGGGTATCACAGAATTCCTTATTGCAGAAATCCCTTGGCTTGTTATTGTTTATCTGATGAGGTTAAGAATTTAGAATGTGATAAAAAAAGAAGTGTGAGAGTGGGTTAATTGCATAAGATTTAATTGGGAAAATAAAAATAGCACTTAAAAAATGTCATGAGCCATTTTTTGGAATTTGACTCAGCAATACGTTTATGATAAATATGGCAGTTTTAAAAATTTACTAAGAGTAAAATTAAACTTAGTGTCAAGGCAACTCATATAAGGGATCCCAAGGCCTACACTGCTTATATTTATTTTCATAATCTAGGGCCTTAGGATTCGAAGCATATATCTCGGTTAGGTGGTGAGCCTAACGTGAACCCCCAGTGTTTATTATGGGTAAGTCCGACAAAATTCGTTTCTTTTGTACAAATAAATTTCCCCAAATCAAGGTCTGCTACTCAGCTTTTTATTTTATTTATGGGGCAAATGAAACTGATGTCTCACTGATTCAGAAGCCGCACTTTTATAAATCCTCGTTGTCCAGCTATAATATAAAGTTTATTCTTCTTCTTTCTAATCTGCATGTCTAGGAATACACTAGACGAGGTCTACGAGTCCATTTACTTTCAGAAAGTCGAAAAAAAGCATAAGAGACCTATATAGGTCCTCAAGAGACAACCCCAGACACTTAAGAGTTTGTGCCGGTGATACCGGTTCATTTTGACATTTAAGATAATTCGAGTACACCTTGAGACCTCTCTCGAATGCAGGTCCTTTGAGGTGTTCACTGAAGAATCGGGAAAGAGTTGTCTGAACATATCTATCGCAATCAAAAGCAAGGGATCTTCCATGACAATCTGCTTGATACCAGGGATGAATCTAAGGAACGATCTAAATTTTCCTGTCAGCATGTCTTCTAATGGAATACAGTTCAAGATATGTCAGTGAATCGGTAGCTGGTGATGGTTCTTCAGAACCCTCCTTCGACAGAACGTCTGCCATCTCACTCCCCCATATGTTAACAGGCGAAGGAATCCACTGAAGGTGCATTTCACAAAGTGACGAGACATATAAAGTTTATTATGATTCGGAAACAGAAGAACAACTTGATGAAGGGGATCTTATTCCCTTTTTGGACTTAAATCATATAGTTTATTAGAAAACGTTTTATTTAAGACAAAAAATTAATTTCCCTTGATTACACAGGCCTACAAAAAAAAAAAATTTTTTTTGGTGCTTAGGATTTTAGAGCAGATTTTAACTATATTTTTTTTGCTGAATCTAAATATGAAAGCAGTTTTTCTGTATCAGCTCTAGATTTTTAGATAAATTCACTTATCTATCAATGCTTTTTTTTCTATTTAGTACTTTCAAGTACAAGTGTTGTAAAATTTATACAGGGAAAGATTCTTGTATATCTGCCCTATTGTCAGTCTTCTTTTGTAACCAATTGAATTTAAAATAATAATATTTAGGAAATAACTAATTATTATTTTTAAAAATTATTATTTTAATTCATTTATTATGAAAAGAAGACAAACAATATGAGATATATAACTGATTAGTTGACAAATTCTTAATAAATGGGATTGAATCCTACTTATTAGTGCTGTCCAGTTAGTTCCATAGAAATCCGATAGATGGAGATGTCTGTCCACTATCTGAAGTGACCTTCAAAGCTTCAACCGCAGTTGAGAGTTGAGAATAGTTCGTGAATTCCGGTGGTGCAGATAGATAGACGTTAGCGTCATATGAAATTTCTCTTTAGTAACGAGTTGTTAGAAAGTAAATCTAAGTATTTTTGTGGTTGAATAGAAATAAAATGAGTTCAAGTAGAAGAAGCTGTGTACATCATCCTGATATTTTTTGCTACATATGCGGAGAATACACGCTACTGGGAAACAGAAAATCTATTAGTGACTTTGTAAAGAGGACTTATCTTGGATATTTTGGTGTTAAACTTGGTGATCAGGATAAAACCTGGGCACCACATATTGTCTGTAAAACTTGTACAGAGCATTTATGACAGTGGACTACCGGGAAAAGGAAAAGCCTGAAATTCGGTGTACCAATGGTTTGGAGAGAACCAAAAAATCACTTTGATGACTGTTATTTTTGCCCAGTAAATATTACTGGAATCAATCGAAAGAACCGTAATATGTGGACTTATCCAGATTTAGTCTCTGCAAGATGCCCTATCCTTCACTCAGAAGTGCCAATTCCAACTTTTCACCAGATACCAGAACTCTGTGAGGACGTTTATTGTCTCTCTGATCAGAATTCTGATACTACTGAAGGTGACAGCGATTTTGAAACGATATCATCAGTTCCTCAATGTTTCAACCAAGATGAGTTAAATGACCTCACTAGAGATCTCAATCTGTCGAAAGAAGCTTCTGAATTACTGGCTTCCAGGTTGAAGGAAAAAAAATTTACTTGAACAAGGAACGAAAATTACATTCTATCGCACAAGGGAGAAAGATCTGCTACCTTTTTTCTCTGAAGAACAAAATCTTGTATTTTGTCATGCTGTTAGAGAACTCCTGGTAAAAATGGGTCTTCCTGAATATTTTCCAGATGATTGGCGCCTATTTATTGACAGCTCAAAGCGAAGTTTGAAATGTGTTCTTCTACATAATGGGAACAAATATGGCTCAATACCAATTGCTCATTCAACGAAAATGAAAGAGCAATATGACACCATAGCTTTGGTCTTGGAAAAAATAAAGTATCGGGAACACCAATGGGTGATTTGTGTAGACTTAAAAATGGTAAAATTTCTCCTTGGACAGCAAAGTAGCCACACAAAATATCCTTGTTTCTTGTGCCTCTGGGATAGCAGAGACAAAACGCAACACTGGGTTAGAAAAGAGTGGCCTAGGAGAGAAAACATGGATGTTGCGGAAAAGAATATCATCAACGATCCTTTAGTTCCACTAGAAAAAATCATCTTTCCACCACTGCATATCAAGCTGGGTCTAATGAAGCAGTTTGTAAAGGCTCTTGATAAGAATGGATCATGCTTTGCATATATAGGGAAAAAAATGCCTCAGCTGAGTATGGAAAAAATTAAAGCAGGAATATTTGATGGCCCACAAATAAGACAGCTGATTAAAGACCCTGACTTCATAAATTCAATGAATGAGATTGAACAAAAAGCCTGGAATTCATTTGTTTCAGTTGTCCAAAATTTTCTGGGTAAACACAAAGCTGAAAACTATGTTGAATTAGTCAATGAAATGCTGAATAATTTCAGATCCCTTGGGTGTAACATGAGCATTAAGGTGCACTATTTACATAGCCACTTAGACCGTTTTCCTGATAATTTAGGAGACATTAGTGAGGAGCAAGGTGAAAGATTTCACCAAGATATAAAATGTATGGAGGATCGCTATCAAGGAAGATGGGATACTCACATGATGGCAGATTACTGCTGGACTTTAAAACGGAATTGTTCCAAAATACATTCAAGAATGTCACGCAAAAGAAGTTTCCGAAATGTTCAGTGAGTAATTTGTTTAAATCATGACTTTTTCTGTTTTCTTTTGTATTTAATAAGCAATATCTATGTAAAATAATAAAAATTCCCTGTTTAATTTGTTTGTTTAAACCATGATTTTTCTTTTAAAATAGTGTAATGCATGATTCCTTTAAATGTTGATATCTTAAAAATTCAAGCTGATAGGCAAAAATTAATGACATATTTGGATTCAGCGCATCGAATTCATATAAAATCACCTCCAAAATCTTTGGCACCAAAACCACTGTTGACCAGTGTTTTTTGTTCTGCTCATTTTGAGCTTCAAACTAATATTGATACAGAATTAATAAAAATTTCCCATATTTTAAAGAAATCATGTTATTTTTTTTTATGTGTTATGAATTCAAACATCAGATCAGCGATTTGAGATAATTTCATTATTGATGCAAAAGGAACGAATCTTAGCAGTTTTATTAATGAAAATCATTAATTTTTTAAATGAAAATCAATGACCTACTTTCTTTTCTATGCAGGGATCAAATTACATAAATCCTACGCTTTGTAGCTTGGGATATCTCTGAAGAAGGTTCTCTTTTTTCTTAAATAATGATAAAATGATTATCCTTAAACTTGTGCTCTACATCGCGTGATTGTATTTTCGAATTTGCTTATTTTAATTTAAAAATATTGAACTAGAATTTGTTTACAAAATTTTGTAAAAGAGACTGCTGTGTGTGACTTGAATACCCTTCTTGATAATTGCTTTGATTGTATTGCATTAAAAAATGCTGTAATAGACTTTCTATCATTATTTTTAACTGTGCCTCTTATCAATTCCGAAGATGAAAATATGAGGTGTTCATTAATTCATTAATAGAGTAAGGAAAATGATTTTTATAAACAGTGTTCTTATATATATATATATATATATATATATATATTATATATATATATATATATATATATATATATATATATATATATATATATATATATATATATATATATATATATATATATATATATATATATCGTTTTAACATTTTGGAATATGGAAAGAAAATGAAGTTTTAACTGTTCTTATTTTTCTGGGTCTCAAGAGTGCTTCATACAATAGCCATCTATCTTAAACATTCTGGAAGGGTTACTGATATGCCTCATAATATCTATAATCTGCTTAAAAGTTTCATGGACGGAATGAACATTTAGCTTCAGTTTGGGTCCAAATAATAAAATTTATTCTCTAGAAAAAGGCTATGCTCTTTGGGTCCAGATCAACGCTTTGGAATATAATAATAAATTATTTTTTAAAATCATTTTGATAGTTGTCTAAAAATTGCATTTGCACAGATTGCATTTGACTTGGGTTTAATTTTCCTATATATATATAAGTAGAAAATATTTTAAATTATATTCTTTTGCACGTGCTAGATGTGATGTGTACATGTGATATACAAGTACTAGATTGTCTCCATTTGGACGATTTCTCATAAACTCCCTTTCATTCTTACAAAAAGTAAAGCTATGCTTGTTTCCAAACATTTTGATGAACAAAACATTGTTCTTTAGGCATTTGATAATTTTCTATTGGAATTTGCACAGAAAATATTAAGTATCTAGGTATCATTGTTGGACAAACTTAACACGAGAAAAGCATGTTGAATTCCTTTCCACCAAATGTGAAAAAAAAATTGTCAATGTTTTCCATGTAATTTGTAAACGTACTTTTGAAATGAGTTACGATGTCAAAATATTGATATATGAGCAGTGTATTGTATTTTTTATTTCATATTTGGAGACATGTTCTTGATAAAAAAAGTAACAGATGAAGTTTGAGAAAGATTAAATGGCGAGATCTTCTTTGTATTAGTATCGATTTTAGAACCTTAAACCATAAAGCTACTTCTATCGCGGTGTAAAGCGCTTGATTTCGAAACTGAAAATAAGATTAACAGTTTTGAGACCTTGACAACTGATACCTTGAAAGAATGCATAAATGGAAATATCTCCTTCCCCAGTTTTTCTCATCCAACTACTTTAGAGCACATACATTTCTGCGATCATAAAGATACTACTGAAATATGATTTCATAGTATTTTCTTTACAGATGGTAGTAAAATAAACAAAAAAGGTTGGTTTTGCATTTGATCATTTTGAAGACAATCAGTGAGGTTTGTTATTTTAAACACCGTATACGTAATAGATGTATATTTTTCAAGCAGATCTCTTGAGTATTTATCTTACCCTTAAATGGATCAAGGATAATAGAGCATCATAGGAATCTTATTCGTTCATATTCTTTTTCCTTCTTTTTGAACAATATTACCAGAAAGCGCAAATTAGCAGTTGAAATCTCTAATAATTATGAGTTCGCGAAAAATAGAGGATATATGGTTTGCTTATGTGCTTACACATCACTGATTATATGGAAATAAAAGAGTTGATTTCTTAGTTAAACATGCCTTACATTTATCAATAAATGACAATATATTTGCATTTCAAACAGCAATTGGAAGTCCCTTCATTATATAAAACTTTTAGCTAAGTGGAATGGGAAATGTATCTATCATTTCGTAATGCTGAGGCCACTAATATTTACCATAGACTTCATTCCGAGTCCTTCCTCTCAATTTTGAATTTTTTTAGTTTTTATCTGATCATGGTAAATTTTCCGGTCAACTGCTTTGTTTCCATCTAAGATAAGATAATTTATGTGAATGTTCAAAAAAATGTACTTCAAGTTTTGGAACATTTGATTTTCTTAACGCACTAGATTATGTCCACAGAACGAATTGAAAATTTTCAGCGTGATTTGCCCTTTGCACTAATATGTTTTTGTGAAGTTCAAACTACTGTTTTCTGCTTTTGTTTTCTGTATTTATGCATATAATATTTATAATGTTTTAATTAACTTACTTCCATAATCTTGGACATATCTGATGCACGGGAAGATTGTAATTGCTCAAAATAAAATGAAAATCTTATGATTATTTAAAACTTAGATTTATATATTAAACAAATTATATTGGAAAAATTCAGTCAAGTTTCTTGTCAACAATAATTTTTATAAATAATTTTTGCAAGTGTATAAATCCAGATTTTTTTTCTCGAACTCAGTTTTTAGCATATGACAAAAGAAATTATTAGTAAGAGAAAATGTGGTAGAAGTTTATTTATGAAGGGAAGTTAAACATATATACATAAGATTCACCTTGCTTGCGTTTATGAACACGACATTCGGAGCAAAAAGTAGAATTCTTTGAAAATCGTTATCCAATCTAACTTCAATATTCTTCTCTATTTTACATGTAAGCGATGGAACATGGATTATACATGAAAATAAAGCATAGAGTTTTTCCAAGTTACTACAAACCTTTCGATTTTGAGCAATAAAGTGTTCTACATATGCTCATGGGTCACAGAAACGAGTTCATGAATGGTCTTTGAAACGCTTTTGCTAATGTAAAATATCACAATATTATTAAAAAAAAGCAAGGAAATTATTTATTTGAGAGATTATTTTTTCTTTCAAGAGTATCTGATTGATGGATTTGAGAAATTCCTTTAAGAAATTTGCTCAAACAGATATTAAGTCAGTAGTTATAGGTGAAACTCATTTAAAATAGACGAAGTTACACCAGTACCAGATATTTAGAGCCACAAAAACAATAGGAAACGCAAATCGAGAAAATTTGTCCACTCGACGAGCAGCATCCTGACCTCCTTGTGTTAGTGGTAGTGATATTGATGTTCGTAAGCCATTCGGTACTTGGGGTACAACTTCCTATAAAATATAAAATGACTTCATAAATTTACTAATTAATGACAGTTTATAAACATATTCATAATTAATTTCTTTTTATTTTTTAAATTAAAATTTTTTAAACATATTTAAGTAAACAAATACACATCAGTAAAGTAATAATCATGCATTCTATTTTTAAGATTTCCTAGATGAGAAATGAAAAACAAATCATAGCAGCCACATAAACTTTTAGAAAAAAATAATTTTAAAGAAAGGTACATTCTTTTTCTAGTGATATTTGAAATGAATTTCATTCAAAAATTATTCTCTAAAAATATTATCTGTCAACATTAATTATTATTCTGTTAAAATTATTTTTAAATTTTAAACTCAAAATTTAACACCTAATACTCAAATTTAAAACTGATAAACATGTGGGGAAAAATTTAAGGCTTCAGTAAAAAATTCTCGCAAAACAATTTATATGTTTCTTATTCTTCACATTGAAATACGCTTATAAAGAATTCGTTGTACATTCGAAAGTTAAAAACATAAAAATATTAATAGGTATGGAATCAGGAATAGCATTTTAATAGGTATGATAACAAGTATAGCACTTTAACAAGTATGACATCAGATATAACATTTTAACCGGTATGACAATAGGTTTTATAAATATCCCATAATGCCAGGGACTCTTATAATTCCGCATAATTAAAAATATCTGATGAATCTTATTTAATCCATACTTATTCACATGAACCATGATAAGTAAATCATACTGTGCTGATTGAAATGTGTCCGGACAAATTACTGTTCAAATATTTAGAAAAAAAAATTAAAAAAAAAAATAAATAAAAAAATAAAAAAATAAATAAATAAAAAAAAATAAAAAAATCACAAGGCATTTTTAGATTGATAATGTAAGACTTTCATGACTCATTAAGAAGTATTAAACAGTATACATGTAACTTTTTCTCTAACAGCAAATTGAAATTCTAATCATATGAATATGTTTGAAATGGTCATTCTTAATAATGTCTCACTTTTATAAGATCTTATGAGTCAGGATTACACGGCATTTTGCTTATTGCAGTCACTTCAATGCACAAATATTTCACTAAATATTGTAAATTCGCAACTAACCTTAAAAATGAAAGGCGCAATTATCATATATAAGCAAATTTCTGATATAATGCATATAATTATGTAAAAAGAAAATGATCAACACTGTGGGCTATATTAGTTTAATGAAGAAATTGTACTCGAATTAGGCATAAACATTTTATTAAATTGAACGGAAGGCAAATGAATTTGGAATATCAACAGAAAGTGAAGCAGTTACATTGAAATTGCCGACTTTATCGTTGGTTTACTCTTTGTAAAATCCTAGAAGAACTCACACCCATAGCGCGACAAAAAAAAAAAAAGCGCCAAGCCAGAACGAAATTTTAGAAATTGTTTAGTTTACCATATGTAGTGTCTCAAAGTAGATTTATCAAGATTGGCGCTAGCAACAGTTATCACCAACCATATTCATTCGCGCCACGGGTGTGGGCTCTGTGAGTATCCAATCCTCGCATTTTCTCCTCTAAACATACTTTTATTTCTCAATGAATGACAGTGACATTTTTGGAAGGATGTAATTCTCATAGTAAGTGTACTGTTACCAAATATGCATATGAACAGTTTAAATGCAAGTAAATATTGAATAGGCGCAAACTTCATATAAATCAATTAATAAAATCGCTTTGTTAAAACTCATGAAAGCTCAAGTTTTTCTAACATTAAAAGTAATAAATATATATAATAATAGAACAAACATTTACTTCACTTCAGTTTACTTACGGTTACAAACATTCAATTTATTTCAGTCGACTTGCATTTACAAATACCATAAGTACTCTAATTGCTTGAAGAATAGTAAAATTATCCACTAATTACAAATTTGTTAATAAATTACATTAGGAAATCAGTCGAAATTTTCACTTGCATTAAAATTCTTTCTTATGTGGGATTTAAGATTTTTAAAATTGTGAAATCACACGGGTAACTCGGGAAATTACAGTTGACCGCGAAATCACGGGTAATCCGAGAACTGGACAATACGCTAGGTGGATAACCGGGAGTTTTCTATATTTAAATATAATCGATTAGGTTAGAATGTAAATGGTTAGGCTAAAAACTATCATTAATGTAGCTTTCACATGTATATGCGTAATTTATTCTCGAGAAACTTTGAATATTTCAGAAGTACTAACGAAATCTCCGAACAAAATTATTCCATCATACCATCATTAATGTAGATTCTGCATGTATATGCGTACTTTATTCTCGAGAAAGTTTGAATATTTCAGAAGTACTAACGAAATCTTCGAACAAAATTATTCTATCATACCATCATTAATGTAGCTTCTGCATGTATATGCGTAATTTATTCTCGAGAAACTTTGAATATTTCAGAAGTACTAACGAAATCTCCGAACAAAATTATTCCATCATACCATCATTAATGTAGCTTCTGCATGTATATGCGTACTTTATTCTCGAGAAAGTTTGAATATTTCAGAAGTACTAACGAAATCTTCGAACAAAATTATTCTATCATACCATCATTAATGTAGCTTCTGCATGTATATGCGTAATTTATTCTCGAGAAACTTTGAATATTTCAGAAGTACTAACGAAATCTTCGAACAAAATTATTCCATCATACCATCATTAATGTAGCTTCTGCATGTATATGCGTACTTTATTCTCGAGAAAGTTTGAATATTTCAGAAGTACTAACGAAATCTTCGAACAAAATTATTCTATCATACCATCATTAATGTAGCTTCTGCATGTATATGCGTAATTTATTCTCGAGAAACTTTGAATATTTCAGAAGTACTAACGAAATCTCCGAACAAAATTATTCCATCATACCATCATTAATGTAGCTTCTGCATGTATATGCGTACTTTATTCTCGAGAAAGTTTGAATATTTCAGAAGTACTAACGAAATCTTCGAACAAAATTATTCTATCATACCATCATTAATGTAGCTTCTGCATGTATATGCGTAATTTATTCTCGAGAAACTTTGAATATTTCAGAAGTACTAACGAAATCTTCGAACAAAATTATTCCATCATACCATCATTAATGTAGCTTCTGAATGTTTATGCGTAATTTATTCTCAAGAAACTTTGAATATTTCAGAAGTACTAACAAAATCTTCGAACAAAATTATTCCATCATACCATCATTAATGTAGCTTCTGCATGCATATGCGTAATTTATTCTCGAGAAACTTTGAATATTTCAGAAGTACTAACAAAATCTTCGAACAAAATTATTCCATCATACCATCATTAATGTAGCTTCTGAATGTATATGCGTAATTTATTCTCGAGAAACTTTGAATATTTCAGAAGTACTAACAAAATCTTCGAACAAAATTATTCCATCATACCATCATTAATGTAGCTTCTGCATGCATATGCGTAATTTATTCTCGAGAAACTTTGAATATTTCAGAAGTATTAACGAAATCTTCGTTAATACTTCTGATTATTCCAAAGATAGTTACTGATCATAACTTAATTGAATGAATAATTCTTTCATACATGGAAAAATTCTTTTTTTAAATCTTTCAAACGTAATTGGAATAATGATATTTTCTTGAAAATCCAAACTTTATCAATTAAAGCATTTAATTATCATTAATTTCACTCTAAGACTCTTTAATATTAGACAGAGATATTTAATTCATCATTTACTTACACCTAAAGCGGAAGCAATCTTTTTATTCTGCTTGGCGATTTTTGTCTCACCGCTAGTGACGATGATGTTGACCGCAGCGTATTCCATCAAGGACAAAAAGACAAAGATGGTACACGAGGACATGAAGATGTCGATAGCTTTTATGTAGGAGACAGGAGGGAGGGATTTCTGGGATTGTGCGTGCTGGGTGGACAGGGTGAGCAAAGAGGTGACGCACAGGGTGACTCGAGCAGGAACGGCATCCACCTTGATCCAGAAAGATATCCAAGACATGATGACGATGAGACAAGTCGGAATATACGTGTGGAAGAGGTAGTAACCCAAGCGTCTTTTCAACGTGAATGTCACTTCAATGCATGTAAAATTACCTAAAAATCATACATTTTTTAAAATTAATTGTAAGAATCATTATGAGAAATTATAAAAATTTTGGTTGAGATTTTTTCCATAAGAAGTATTCTGGTTAGACATCAATTTATCTCACACTGGAAAACTGAGCTCTCATTCAAAATCTAATTTTAACGCAAACTACGAGTATAGACATTTCAGTTAATTATTTAGGTGTTAAATATTAAAAGAATCTAGACATAGTCGTAGTATGGGAGATAGGAAAATTTTTTTCACTTTCCCAGAAATATTTGATATTGTTAGGTTGGGGAATAAGTTCGTAGCGTTTTTACCAAAGACTTTTATTTAAACAAAAAGCAATAACTATATCAATAAGTTAATCAATTATATTTTCGCCGTTGCTGTTTACAACCTCTTCTCACCTCTCGACCCATTTGTTGATTCCGTTCTGCCAAAAATCGCCTGGTCTAGTGTCAAAGAAGTTGTTGAGCTGGTTTTCAAGGAGTACTTGGTGCACTGGGAAATGCTTGAAAAGAATGCCACAGTCAACAAGAAGCTCTACATTGCCCAGCTACACCACGTGAATGAAGCTATTCGACTGAAAAGACCTGATCGATATGGTCAAACCATACTCCTTCACGACAACGCCAGGTCCCATGTTTCACAAGTCGTCCAAGCCGTGAAAGAGCTCAAACGGGAAATTCTTTAGCATCCGCCGTATTCCCCGGACCTTGCACCGACCGATTACCATCTTTTCCGCTCCTTGTCAAACCATATGAAAGGCGTTACCTTCGATAACAAAGAGGCCCTTAAAAACTGGCTCAACTTCTTCTTTGACACCAGACCAGGCGATTTTTGGCGGAACGGCATCAACCAATGGGTCGAGAGGTTTGGAAAAGGTTGTAAACAGCAACGGTGAATATATAGTTGATTAACTTATTGATATAATTATTGTTTTTTATTTAAATAAAAGTCTTTGATGAAAACTCTACAAACTTATTCTCTACCCTAATTTTTTAAAAAAATTTACAATGTTTTTATGTTTTAATAATTTAATATTTGAATTATTTATGATAATTTAAAACTTATAGAGGTTTATGTAAATTACTATTAAGAACATACTACTACGTAATTTTACTCTTTTCATTTGCTTTAAATTATTAATTATTTTTATTTTGTAAGGTTAGTTCGCAAAAAATAGCAATAACAATGAGAATCCAAACAAATATTTTCCGTTGAAGGTTCTTATTTTTTAGAGTAATTAATTTTTCTATTTTTCTTATTAATATGTTGAAAAATTGCAAATTAACCTAAAGAAAGTATTGTTTCTTTCATTCTAGTTGAGATCATGATTACGCCACTTTATTACAATTCTCATTCGTTTACAATATTTAAGGCTACCTGAGCTGACGCATGGACTTCCCGACCTATCACAAACACTAGGGTTGCCATAAAACTTCGTATGACATGACGCAACTTCTTACATACGTTAGTTTACATTTGATACGTTTGTTTTCTGTGTTTGATACGTTTCTTAAGTAACATTTTCTCCCGTAATAAGTTTTAAAAGGATTGTAATTTGTAAAAACTGTTTTTAAATTTTTTTTGTTTTTTAAGAATTTCAATTGTATTTCAGTAATAAAAAAAAGACAATATCAGAAATAAGAATAAAAAAAAAAACATTTTTTTTTTTGCACATAATAAGCAATTCATTATAGTAAAGTAGTGTAATATTACTGACAAGCAATAATACATTCTTGAAATATATAAACCTATGTTATAACTTACATAAATAATGTATACTTGCATGTAGTGTTATAAAAAAAGACAGAAGAGAAACTATTTTTTAAATTATATTATACTGTAAGTAATATATAACAATAGTTTTCACATACATAATTATAAAAAAAACAAACAAACATTTCGTTTATATTGTAAGTATATATTATTATTAACTAGTAATATATTCTTACAACAAATGATTTGAGAGTAATATATATTTAACATATAATGTAATCTAAAATTCTGCATTTTAAGGCTGTAACAATAAGAATAGCAATATAAAAATATTTTGTTTCTGTTTGTAAAGAATAATAAAATTATGGATAACTTTCTTAATAATATTTCTTACTAAAACTAATCTTTTCTCTTGTTATAATTCTAAAATAGATTGTAATGTACAGAAACTATTCCTATTAATTTTTTAAAAATTAAATAAAATTGTGTTATACAAATGCAAAAAAAAAATGTACATTGTAAGTAATTTACTAAATTAGTATAATATTACCAACACAAGCAATATAATATATATACTCACAAAATATATGCCTATTTTAAAACTAACATATAGTGTTATAAAAAAGTTTTAGTAGAGAAATTATTTTTTATTAAATTATGTTAAACTGTAAGTAAAATATAACAACAGTTTTCATACACATAATAACTAACAAAAATAAAACTTTTTTACGTATTATAATTAAGTAGTAAGCAATATATATATTTACAATAGATAATTTTTTTGAGAGCAATACATACTTAACACACATAATACAATCTAAAATTAGTTTTTAAGTTTTGCATTTTACTAAGCCTTTTATTTCATTTCATTTTTTTATTAAATGTGTTTGGCGGTGGAAAAATTTAAAAATATAACAAAATTAGTGTGCCTACTTTGTAATTCAGTTACAAATAAAATGATAAGCACTTCAAACAAGATGCCATTGTAATAAGATGTTAATTTTAAACTTAATTACATTGTAAATTAGCCTTTTTAGTAATTAAAATATATAATTTTTTATTTATCTTAAGAACAGTGATATTACTTTTTAACTCGTAAGTTCCTTCATCAAAGTAAGCAAACCAGGACTGTGCTAAAAGGGCGATTTTAGAGCGAAAATAGCAAACCTTAAGCATTATGAAATAGTTTCGGCTGTTAATGGTTTAAACGTTGTCGTTTTCATTATTTAAATGACTCACAAAATAATTTTATGGTCTATTTCCAACGTTTGGTTGCAGAAAATTCTGAAAAATTTGCTTTAAATTCCTTTATTTCTCAAGGCATCTAGCAAAAAATTCCATAGAAATACATTACGGTCGCCAAGATTTGGACTGCCGAAATCTCATGCGTCGGCCTTGGTAATTAAGGAACTCTAACAATATCCATAACGTCAGATAATGTTTCATCTACGTCATATCGTACTGAGATGACGTCGTGAATACGATTCGTCAGCGAATTAGCTGTTTGCCTTCAAATCGCATTCTTCGAGCAGCAGCAAATAAGGCGAAATTCACAATCGAATATCCGAGTGTAGTCGCCAATGAAAAAGAAATCCATTCATGATTTTTAGCAATAATAAAGAAGTATTTTGTAATTATAATTTTCCTTTTGTTAAAATTTTCATAATCATAAAAATGACCTAGTATTCGTTAAATTATTACAAGCGCTATAATCACATTTTCGAAATGAAGTATAATCTATATTTAAATTAACTCACACTTTAATTTAATTTTATTCCATTCCAAAATATTTATTTCTATAGATATTTATCATTAAAGAGAAACAATTAGTCTTCATAATACAGTTTGAATATAATTGTTTAATATGTCAAAATGTCTTTAAAGTTGTACCCCAAAAAAGTTCAATACCTAATGTTTTTCGCAGATAAAAAAAATAAATAATAGTTAATGGTAATACAATATAGAAACGGAAAAGGAGTAAAAATCAAATGGTGAATTAAAATTTTTGCTGAATTTTTAAGCGCATTAAGATTTATGAATGACTTTTTTTTATTGAATATTATTTTTTTACTAAAAGCAAGGAACGCAATTTATTTCAGCAAGCATGGGAATTATTTTTAACATTTAATCAAATTTCTGTATAGTATCTATTTTTGTCAAGACATTTTTAATAATCTATTCGATTAACATTGGTATCAAATATATAATTTACAGGGGCGAGTAATGAAATCACATTGTTATGTTTTCAAATACACCCCCTTTAAGACTTAAAAAGGCTAATAGAATATTCACACAATATCCTTAAGGCTTTTATTGTGGTTATTGAAAGTAATTTTTTCATATTAAGCAAAATAAAAGCTATTTATTACAAAAGTGATTTTGACAATTTTTCACGTATTTTTCTTCTATTTAATATTCGTAATCGTAGGAGGAAATGTCTTTTTTCCCTAAAAAAATATTCCATAAACGTACTTCAAAATCATCTTAAAATTTTAAGTGTGTTCATTATTAAGAGCTTTCATTATTGATTAAGTATATCAATAAATATGTTTTGTAAAATAAATTAATAGGATGAAAAACCATCGAAATTTATTTGAATAACAATGCATAAAATACATATTCATTAGTTCTATTATTTAACATATATCTGAATATGTTTATAAAAATACAAGTTTTAAATATTACTTTGACTCTTTTTCAAAGAGTACGTATTTTTAAAATAAAAAAAAAATAAACCGCAGATTTCGCATAATTTCCGACACATTTGTGTTGGAAGCTCTTGAAAAGTATGAAAAATTATTTTTAAAATAACCACTTAACATTTTAAAATCTTATTTACTTTTAATCTAGAAGTACTTCTTCAAAAAGTTTCTTAATAAAATTCAAATTATCGATGAATAATACTTAAATGTTTCGTACAATTAAAAATAGACATTTTTATAAAAAAAAAGTTTAAAACAAAGCAGAATAATTTTAAATCTTACTTAGAGAATATCATTATTATCAATTTAATAAGCTGTTATTTCATAATCTATAATCAAAAAAGAGAATAGCATTTGTAAACATAGCTTCAGTTGAACATATTTTAAGTAATCCATGAATTAAGTAATTGGAAAAAATCGTTGAGGGAAAAGAGATTTGAAAATTCATATCTCAGCACCCTTTTTAATTTGAATTTTAAAATCCTGAAATAAGCGCTTTATAATTCTGCAAAATTAAAAAAAATGTAGAAAAATATCACACACACAGGGGACTGGGGTTTCAATACTTCAAATGTTAAAACGGATATCCGAATCGCATCATATTCACCTACAGTAGATATCGAGTAGATCCCACGTGGATCTCGAGGGGGATGAGATTGCGGACACTTTGGCCGAAGCTGGTGTGGCTGAGGACGGTGTGCCGTCGGCACCTCTCACATTTCAGGAGATTCCTTCAAAGATTAAACGCGAGAATAAAACCACTTGGATTGTCAATCCTGAGCATAATTGGTACCGCTGCGCTCGTCCAGGTGCTTCCTTGGCTACTGGTCTTAACAGACAAGAACAAACTTCTATTGTCCGTTTCAGAAGTAGCCATCTTAGTTACTTGAAATTAGTCAAGGGCGCAAAAAAATTCGAAATTTGCTCCAAGAGCTTGAATGAACATGCCTCTCCTGAACATATTCTTCAATGCCTTGGTCTCTCCGGGAGAGATCTGATGGAGAATTCCCTTATGGTACTGGACTTTTTGAAGGTGCACATGGACCTGGTCTAGCGCTGCTGACCTTGGGGGCATGCAACAACAACAAATTAAACTTAAATTCAAATTCTTTTATTTGGCGAGTTGCGCATCTTTAGAATTGTACTCTCTCTTTGAGAGTATATTTTTATAAGTAGATTCTCTGAGGAATTTACAAAAACCCATTTGGAACAAAATTGAATGTCTGGAAAATAATCGAAATAAATTCCTAGACTATTCAACTATCCATATTATTTTAATATTAAGGAGAATAATGAGACTAGGATTAAAAATTTATAATGAAAAAATATTATAATAAGCAAACGAGAATCATATAATTTTCTAGAAGATATTGCTCATTCAGTAAAAAATTTAAATATCGATAGATTTATAAATATGCTTTTATGTATGATTTCCCTGCCATGCGGGCTTAGAAATTTTATGTATATATTAACACAATTTCATTGAGTTATAACGAATGTTCAGATCTCTGATTTGTATTTAGCCGTGACTGAAAAAAGGACGACTGGAATTATGTTTTGCGTTCTGCACCTTATCTATCACACAGTTGAGTGCGATTAAGTTTTCCGGATTTTTTTTCGCCAAACATAAACACAAACTACTTTAAGTATAGTATGTATGTGGTTGTGGATATTATAAATGCGTATGTGTGGCTATGGTAACCTAGTGGTTAGGCATCAGTCTTCCGTCTGGAAAAGTGGGGTTTGATTTCCAATGCCGACCGAGTGCATGGGATATATGTGCTCGTTAGATCTGTGAAATCGTAAGTTCTGTGAGTTGAGCATGTTGCTCGTTGAGTAGTTACCATGGATGTACTGGTTTGGAGAAAATTTTCTCCCCTTTCGGATCAATGTTAAAATTGACGGAGTGTATTCCTCTGGTGGTGCCATCTATCGGAGGAGTTTAGAGCAAACTCGTACTTTCACCTTCGTGGTGCTCTGGTTAAACGAAAGACGTACACTAAAGACTAAAATTTGCATAGCCACTCCACTGGCATAGCGAACTTGGGTTTCCAAGTGTCATAAATAACAACAACAACAACAACAAAAGTGTATGTTGTGGAGGATATTAAAAATGTATGTGGTAGTGGATATTAAAAATTTGTGTTGGATATATTAAAAAGACCTACGCGATGAAAAGCCAAAAAGCCTTTTGCAATCAGGCTTTTCATTCCTCTATGTCAAAGTAATGATGAATGGGATTTGCTTGGCTAAGTGATATTACTTCCTTTTAAAATGGTAAGTATGAAGTTCGACTCCACTAATTTTAAACAGTAGCTTATTCACGCATACATTAAGGCCATCATTTAAAGGTTTCCTTTATCACTTTTTCCTACAAAAAAAAAATGCCATGCGGAAACAAAAGCAGTATTCCAATGGAAGGTTATCTGCTAAAAATACTTGAAAAACCTCACGGAATCCTGTTTTGTTAGGTTCTTCTCGATGGATGTCAAAGTAACGAAAGACATCAACAAAAAAGAAACTTACTGCGTATACAAAAGATATCGATTGAACTCATCTCAATTTTCCGAATTTGTTTCCTTTCATTCTTAAAATTATTTGAATTTACAACATACTATGATGCTGAGAAAACCTACTGAAGGCATTTATAAAATTTTGTGAAATATATACTTCTGTCATATTATTTCCAGAAATAAAAGGTTTCAGTTTTCAAATTATTTCTCACCTGTAGAGTAAGATTTGGTGCAGTCACCTAGCCTTGTGTTGGTGAGAATGTGTTGAGGAAGCTCAATGTCGTCATCTACAACAAGAGGTGTTTGCTCCTCCCACTTGAAAACGAGATCATCCGTTGTATACGATACTGAAAAAAATTAAATACCAGAGAAATTTTGTGCATGCAAAAGCTTATGGTATAAAATTGACTAGTTTTTAACCTATGCAGTGTGTCCCAAAGCGACTGCATAAACTCTGCACAGCCGGATTCCTTTTTGCGAGTACATAAAAAAACTGCCCAAATAAGCGTTCCTATACGATTCATAGTTTACGAAAAAAGGCGAAAAACAAAGTATAACGTCATTTCCGGTGCAAGAAAAAACATTATATTGAACATATCAACTACAGTATATGCAGCGGATATCGACGAGCATATTCCCCAGTGGTTTGTAAGGCATTTCCATTACATCGGTCGTACATCAAGTACATGTTGCAGTAGTCACGAAAGGAATACATGGCCACCATACGAAGATTACCGGTAGCTGCAAGACGCAGCCTTTTATATACCAGTTCACTGATTGGTTAACGTCATTCCGTGTCACGCGCATTAATGACGTGATATGCGCGGTGAACGTTTTAAACATTATCATCTGGAAAGATATGAAAATACTGTTGTTGATATGTCCAATAAAGTATTTTTTTCTGGCACCGGCAGTGACGTCATACTTTGTTTTTTGTATTTTTCAGGTAAGCTATGGATTTTAAAGGAACGCTTCTTTGAGCAGTTTTTATATACTCCCAATGAGGAATCTAGCTGTGCAGAGCTTATGCAGTCGTTTCGAGATATCCTGTATACATTCAATGAATATGTTGTATTTATAAAGACAAATATACAAAAAATGCATTATGGTATAAATCAACATCATATCAGCATTAATAACATTTCTTCTTTTTATTTTATGAATTAGGACTTATCTAGAGAAATGTCTTAATAAAATAATTATCAATATAATATAGACAAATAATTAAGCCGTAGTAATGAAGAATTCATGGAAAGATAATGGTATGAGGTAATTATTTATTGAACCTCGTTGGCTCTTTGTGTTCCCAAGGTACAGGTCCAAGTTTCGGTCCTTGGGCTGGTAAAGGTAGAACCTGCCTTTATCCTTTCCATGAGTCGATGAAAGTGATTAACAAGCGCATTTGCGAACAAAGCACTCATGGTTTCGTGTTAGGTTGACACTTTATTGAGATATATGCTTTATGCCTCAGGACTTTCGGTCTCGAAAATAGACTCAAGTCTATTTAGAATCTATCTATGTCTATCTACTATTTCTGTCTATGCCTACCATGTCTATCTGTAGAACTTGTCCCATCAGGACTGTCATGCCACTAAATTTAGTTTAAATGTTTATAGCTTTGTAGCTCTTTCCCTAGTTGTGTACTAAATGAGACACATATGAAAAGACTGACTCGTTAGAAAGTTGTTTAAGGACTCTTCCTTTTTTTTTTATAAGTCTTGTCATTTTATAAATATAATTAACACATTTTCTTAATGTATAATAATAACAAAACGCACAATAGTATTCTACAGAATTTAATTTTTTACACTCAAAAGTGACAAAACAAGTTTACAAAGCTTATAAAATAATTATTTTCGATAATTAATTTTGATTACAATATTTTTCTGACGTTAAAATTTAATTATCTTACAAACCTAATGAATTGATTTGCACCAAGTATTATATTTAAGAAATTTAATAAAAATTAATAAATTATCATTGCAAATCAGTTGAATTCATAGATTACTCTTTGTTTTTCAGATTAATAAATAATTTTAAAGATAACCTCACACCACAATATATGAAGCAGAATCAGTATATAGTACCGACCGTCCTGTCTAGTGGTCAGAGTGCCTTACTGTGGATAAGGGAGGTCCTGGGTTCGAATCCCGGTTCGGGCATGAATGTACTTTCTCTCTCTATTTATCCTATCTTTGTCCTTTCTGTGTATGAATGAGGTATTAATAGTTGCCTAACCTATAACTATGGCATGTGTGTTCTGAAGTAGTCGGCCTCCGCACCAAATATGATTCAGTATGAAAAAGGGGAGCAGCGTAACCCATATTGTCAGCCTAGTTGGCACAAGACAAAAAAAAATCAGTATATAGTACGTTGGGAAAATTTAAAGCTAAGAGCATTAATTTATTTAGATTTAAAATATTGTTTTATTTAGTGCTTATATATATATATATATATATAATATATATAATATATATATATAATATATATATATATATATAATATATATATATATATATATATATATATATATATATATATATATATATATATATATATATATATATATATATATATATATATATATATATATATATATATATATATATATATATACATAATTGCGTGTGCCAAAGTTATAGAAGTTAAAAGTGGTTAGTGGTTATTATTTATTGGGAAAACTCGAAATACCTATATTTATATAACTTCACAGCGAAAAACTTAATGTAATATAAAAATTATGAATGTTCACTGTAGTGTTATACAAGTTACGATAAACACATGTTACCAACATGTGTCACAAAAACATTTATTTGCTTACTATCTATCCACTAAAAGTCCATGTTTGATTTATTAAAAATACTTAAAGATGAATGATGTAAGATTTGTGTACGTAATATTGATAATAAAAAATAAGAAAAAAAAATGCAAGTTTCTTTTGCAGATACAAACAATTTATGAGACTAATACTTAATACTAACAATATTAAAACTGCAGAAATTATAAAATTCATTTTTTTAAACAATGTTAATAACATGCTTTGAACAATTATATAATTAATTAATTAATCTGCCTTATTCTATAGTACTATAGAGCCTAATGGAAAATGGGAGTCATCAAACTGCTGCTAAGCTGTTTTTTAATAATGTTGCCACCTACTTACAGCTCTCTATTTTGAGGCTGCACATCTGTGTGTCGTGGGGATAGGATTCAAACTTCATAGCGCAGGACAACTCCAGGGTCAATCTATATAGAAAATAGTGTAAATATCAGAATAAAAGAAAATACCATGACAATAAAATATCATTAAAAGATGCTTCTCAGAAATTATTTTTATTTCTTTTCAATTTGTTTAAAATCAACAAAAATTACTAACTAAGTTTTTAGAAATTAACATTTATACCATAGCTTCAAACTTCTAAGCTCTTATTTAAAATAAATATGTCATGTAAGTAAAATAAATATGTTGATAATATCTATAAATAAATATGTCATGTAAGATGTAACCATCTGATGATTGATTTCATGCCATTTAAAATGCATGCCATCGTCTAGGATGGAATTTCTTGAATATGAGTTTCAAATTTCGACTATTATCTGCTGTATTATGTTGTTATTTATGACAGTGTTTCTCAACTGGATTTATTCCAAGGACCGGTAAAATATTTCGGTTCGTTCTCTCCTGGACCAGTGAGTGTAATAATTCGACGCATTCTTTCTCATAAATAAATCGTGAAAACAAAAATAATTTTTAAGGAGTAATTAGAAAATTAAAATAATTTTATAAATTATTATATACGATAGATATTCAGCATTAAAGTAATCAGCGATACTCAAAGCAGAGACAGAGGCACTCTAACTGGTACATTAAGTGTACGACACTGCAATTTATGAAAGGTGATTATGTACATTGTTGTCAGTTAGCTATGTTTTTCAGCCTTATTTTCTAAACTAGAAAACGATTGTTATTGCGATGTAGATGCTGTTTTAATATCGGTTGTCGGCCAATGACACTTTGGATTTTGGATAGATAGCTGGATATTTCGTGGACCGGCAAATATTTTTTACTGACTGACAGTTGAGAAACACTGATTTATGACACTTGGGGAAACCAAGCTTGCTAGCCGATGACCATGCGAAATTAAGTCAGATCGGCGCGTGTTTCGTTTAACCAGACTACCATAAAGGTGAAAGGACGTTTTTGCTTTAAGGCTCCTTCGTTAGACGAACCATTAGAGGATCCACTCCATCAATTTTAACTTTGAAAATGAATTTGATCACCAGACCATTACGCACATGGTAACTGTTCAACAACAGATCACAGGACATCAATTCCACAGATTTAACGTGCATGTATATCGCATATACTCGGTGAGTCTTTGATGGCATTTGAATTGAACCCCCTTCCGTACAGAAGGCCAATACCTTAACCAATAGGCTACCATGGTCCTATTATCAGGCCGTGGTAATTTGGTTGGTTAGGTCATCATTCTCATTATTGGAAGGTAGTGATTTCGAATCCTTGCTTATCTAAAGATCAGTATTGTGTTCACTAATGGCGGCTGGAACAAGTTAAAACTTGGGGTGGTCACAAAGTCCTCCAAGTGAAATGACACCTCTAGGGGTGGCAGGCCAATTATTGGGTCTTCTGCTTGGTCTCTGCTTCAAAATCATGAAGACTCCGCCTGACTGCTTTTATCTACCTGGTAGTGCACAATTCAGAGATAAGTGCAGAGAAGTATGGTGGTGAAACTACGGCCTTATTATCTGATTATATAACATTGGTTTTTGGAATTAATTGGTGAGCTTTAGGATACACTATATAATGTATAAGCAATTTTAAATTTATATATGAGGCTCTATGTTTAAAACTTCCCTAAATATATACTTGCCACACCTCTTCTATCTCATCATTTAGAAGTTGTTAAAATTATTTTCTTAAAATCTCTCTGGCGAAAATATAATTTATGCTATTTTAATACCCAAGTGTATAAAACTTGAGCTATAAGTTAAATTTTAAGTAGATATCTATGTAATTAAAGAAATAAAAAGGTTATGCATATGCAAATCCCAGGGAAAAATATAACAGGTGGCGCGATGTGAGCGTAAGCAAAAGTGCGGTGCACTCAAGACAACAATAAAAGGAAGGGAGGCCATGGAAGCCTAGAGGTTTGGGCATCGGCCTTTTGTCCGGAAGTGCTGCGTTCGATTCCCATTGCCTGATGGCATAAAGTAATTCTTACTCCTGACAGTAATAAAAATCACTGTATTCAATAAAGGCACCTGAAATTGATTCAACGTTATAATTCCCACAGGAGGTCATTCTATTCCAATTTCTAAAGATACTCTTAATCTAGAATGAAAAAAAGTTTAAAAAAAATAAATAAAAAAGAATGCCTCTTTTACAATAAATAAATGCCATTAAAGACCAATCTAGTAAATGTGATATACGGCTCGTTAAATCTGTCGAATCGAAAGTCCTGTGGTCGATCGTTGAGCACTTACCATGGATGTAATGGTTTGGAGATCAAATTCCCCTCTAGATCAAAGTAAAAGTTGAGAAAGTGGATCCTCTAGTGGTGCCATCTATCGGTGGAGTCTTTGAAGAACTACTTTTATCTTCGTGGTGCTCTGATTAAACGAAAGACGTATTTTCATTTTCTGAATTTTTGTTCTTCGGAAAACAAGTAAATACAATGGCCAAATGTATCTCTTTAAAACTGTAGATTCAATTCATATTAAAATGCGTTGCAAAGAAATAATAGTTGAACAGCAACCAAACCAATTTTAAAGGAAAAAAAAAAAGTAAATCGAGAGAGAATATTTATATTTAATTTGTATCTGAGGTGTAAAAAGCGCATGCTTTTCTGCGCAGTGTCAATTTTCAAACCAATTTTTTGACAGTTTTTGTAATATTTAATCTTATGAGTATTTTTTGTTAAAGTCTTGTTGTCAGTTTATTAATTTCAATTTAAAAATTATAAATGCAATTAAAGCCAAAAAAATATATAATACAATACAATTGAAGAATTATGTTTGAAAAGAAAATGAAAGAATTATGTTTGCAAAACAAACTAGATTTCAGAATATTCAAGTTTACATCTGCCATTGTCTATGTAAAGCTATGAGCCATTGTTATTTTCAATATACTAATTGAAAAAAAAAATTAAGGAATTAATTTTAAAATTAAATGATTATGAGATTAAAGTTGTCATCAGTTTAACCTAATGAATTGAACTAATTTTTATTCTATAATCCATTTGTAAAATAATTTATATTTTAATTTCTTGTGAAGTTTAAGAAAGTACCATAAAAATGTAAAAATATTTAATTTTCAAATAATTTGCTTAACTTATATGCTTATGTGAAAATTAGTAACATCAAACCAAACTGTATTCAATATAATTATTCATATCATATTAAAATGCTTAAATTTTATATGCTGAAAATATGGTGTGATATATCAGCACATTAAGATTTAGTTTTTCATACTTGACCATATAAAGAATTTTCTTGTCTCTGTATAGCCATATGTAGTGATTTGGTATAGTCATATCCTGAAAAATGACTCGCTTGGCATTTTTAAAGAAAGCATCTGGTCGCCAAATATCATTCAGCCAATTAATGGGAAGCAGGCGATATTTTGTTGTCATATTTTCTGGCAAATGTAATCTGTGGTCTTTCCAGCTTTGTGACATGAAAATGTCAGCAACATAAGTCTGAAAATCATAAATTAGTGTTACTAAGGTTCCTTTAATAAGATACTAATAAGTTAAAATGTGCAATAAAAACTAAAATACAATAATAGAATTAAATAAAACAACTCATTGTTATTATATTATAAACGAGAACAAATTGAAAACCAGTTTATTGAAATGAATGATGTGCAGGTTTGAATGAAACTTGAATTGAGGGAAAGTTTTGCAATCCACGATTTAGAAATTTATGCACTTGTTTTTATTTATGTAAGCTACATTTAAGATTAAGTTGCAAAGTTAAATGCTGAATTTTCTATTTAGAATTATACATTAACAATAATTTTCCAAGTTAAATTTATTAAGACTATTATATATAAACGTAACATACTGTAAAATACATCGTGAAAAAAGATTTACGTTAAAAATTTATTTTAAATCCTCTATAGAGTTTTAATTGAAATAAGGCAATTTCATTAAATAAAACATATTATTATAGTTTATTTAGAAAGAGTATATAGAAACATATAGTTTATTTAGAAAGAAAATATAAAGATTTTGATACTATTAAATAGTGTTTTTCTGAATAATGAACAGATCTGAAATACAGAATTATTATACCATTTACCCAAAAAGCGAAATAGTAGAATCTTGCCTATTCCACATGTTTAATATACCAAATACGCAACATAATAATTCTGATAAAAATTCGGTAATGCATAACTGACAGGCAGTTCAAGGATATATTGTAAAAAATTTGGAGCGAAAACATTTTACCTCTACCTTCAATGATATTTGTAATGTGGTGGAAGCGTAATTAAATTGAACTTGAATGTCAGATAGATCGAATTTCATGCAATTTCAACTGTAAACCAAAGTTTATCACATTTAGTGTTGGATAGTGAAAATACACCAGAATAACAATAAGTTATTACGATTATATATATTTGCTGGATTATAAGTATTGGCTGTTGTTTGACAGCTTTTTGAAGAATGAAATTAGTTCATTCTAGTTTTTTCTTACTGTAAAAAAATTTCTATGAAAGTAAGTTAAAATAGGAAAAATATTATTGCTATTTGAGTATGGGAAAACGTTGAGTGCCTTGGTTGCAAAAAAACTTACATGGTTGAAGATGAAGTTTTTTCATCACTTAAGTAATTGGCTGATTTAGTCAATCAATTAAATAATTATCAATTCTGTAAATTTAGTATCAATCAATTAAATGATTGATTGATTTATTTACACTGCTTAAATCAATTTTTATCATTATAAAGACACTAATAGGTTACACCATGTTAGTTGACAACTTAAACATATATCATCCTGGGGTTTATATCAAAATCGGACACTAAAAATAGATCTTCCATTACCAACAGCTGCTAGTCTGACAAAACAGGTTTGATTTCTTTTCACTCATTTTACGAACTGAAAGTTTAATTGTAATTTTAATGACATTTACTCAAAAGTTACAAGCTAAATGTCTAATTAAATTTCATTTCCATTGAATTTTTTGAAATTAAAACGCGTTATTTTGTTAAACAAATTAATATAATAATTTGAAAGTGTAAGGCACGTTTTACAAAGCAAGATAGATAAATGAAAAATAAAATATCTATTTTCTATTACTATTGATTTAATGCTATTAATGTGATTTTAAAAGAAAAGCAAAACTAACTTTTCTTAATACATTTTTAAATCATTTTCCCAATTATAGTGTTTTCTATTTTATTAACTTATTTAATATCATGAATTTTATTATTAAATGCGAGATGGGGGAAAAAGAGGGAAAAAAGTTTAACTTGATGAAAGAATATGTACCCTCAGTAATTAGAAAAATTAAAAAAAATTGTTAGTGATAACTAAGATTATTAATGATACAGATTTATGTTTATTTAGAGAGCTGAAGGAGTGACTTTTGCTGGACCATCTCTAAATAATTAGAGTCGTGGATTCCTCTAACTGTGTTTTGTGTGACTCTAATCAACCTATGATTTTTAAACATTTAAATTTCAATATTTTTTAAATGGGAGGACATTGTCAAAAAGCATTGGGGAAGGCGTGACGCTTAATGTTCAGCATTTTTAAAATAAAACAGATTTATGTCTTTTTTTACTGCTTAAGGTTTTAAAAATCCTGTGTAGCTAATTTAGAAGCCTCAACTCATCTTATGCATTACATTAGAATTTTTTTGTCTGTATTTATAATTCATTTTAACACTTTTCCATTACTGAAAAAATAATTTCTTTTCAAAAAGAAATTGTTAATTCCTTTGTTAAAAATTGCAGATATT
Source organism: Latrodectus elegans (assembly GCA_030067965.1). Taxonomy (NCBI): domain Eukaryota; kingdom Metazoa; phylum Arthropoda; class Arachnida; order Araneae; family Theridiidae; genus Latrodectus; species Latrodectus elegans. The sequence goes on along the minus strand of CM057821.1, from coordinate 23,049,543 downwards.
AGTAATAATAAGCTTAATGCATTTTTAAAGCCATCTCGAGTAAATCACAAGATACAAATATATAAAATAAAAATTGAACCAAATTATCAATAAGTTGTGTGTTGCAAAATTACAACCTAAAATTAAAATATAAATGTTTAAATAGAATATTTAATTTTAATTGTATTAAATAAAAAAGATACCATTGAGCCTTCATCTATTGAATCTATACTCAGCACCGTGATGTGAAATTCAACAATTGTTGGGGAAAATTCTGAAAAATTAAAAAGAAGAAAAAGTAAGAATCTATCAATTTATCATTTGTTTCTAATATTCAATGAAAAGTTAGTATATGAATTATGAAAACTTTATTTTTTTACGTGTTATTAAGCCTTTTTTATTCTTTATTTTATTAATACCCTGCATCATTTACAATGACTCTCGGAAGGGGGGGCTGTAGCTCCCTTGAGAGCGTGTCCCCGGAAGGCGGATACTTATATCTTAGCACCATTATCGCTTTATTTACATTGCCAAGTCACTGAATCAGCCAAAATCTTCTGGAGTCGACGATCGGGGCTCTATCTCGAGACACTAGTAGCATAGGAGATCTTAAGGAGCTTCTTTGTTGTTGCTGTTGATGTCATGTGCCAACTAGGCTGGCATTATGGGGTGCGCTGCTCCACTTTTTAAGCTGAACCGTATTTTGGTGTGGAGTCCGACTTCCTCAATACATACCATAGGTACTCGTTTATAGGGTAGGCAACCACTGACAACCCATTCATACAAGAAAAAGACAAAAACAGGATAGATAGAGACAGAAAGTAAATCCATGCCCGAACCGGGATGCGACCTGTGGAGCTTCTTTTTACAGATAAAGATATAGAGATCGCCAGGGCTATCTTCAGCAGTTTTTTTTTTTTTTTTTTTTTTTTTTTTTTTTAAACGTGTTTTATGGACACGACTTCGTTATCATCATTGTACAATGATTCGTATGCATATGGAAATTATTGATAGTTAAGCATAACATTTTTTTCATAATGATGACGGTAAGAAATTATCATTGGATAAAGATTATTGAAAAAATAAAATGTTATTATCATATAGATAGTTATCATTTCTTAGCAAAGTCATTACATAGTTTCTAACTTCTTTAAAATTAAAAATTTTTTAGCTTAAAGATTATATCACAAGAATATGAAGATCATTTATATTCAAATATACACTGGAATAAAATATTTAAAATTTGTTCTCCGAAAACGTGTTAAATTAAATCCTACATCCTCACTTTTATTGGATATATTAATTGAATTCGTGAAGTAAGCAGAGAATTAATTTCTATAAAATAGATGTTATACATTTTATTTATATAGCTAAATGCTTTCAGAGTTTTTTTATATTACTTATAATATAAAATTTTGTTTTTTAATTTTTGATAGGAATAATATTAAATATATATAAGGAAACTTTAAAAAAATATCACAATCATGAAATATTTTGCTGCAATAATTGTGTTATTTAATAATTGTCTTAGTAAATTTTTTTTAATAAAATGCTTGTTTTTGCTATAAATATTAGTTTTATATTGTTGAAATTTTTTTTGTGTTGACTACAAAATTCTGTAGTCTGTTAAATTGAGTTTCAGTAACTAAGTATGTTTAAACATAAACTTTGCTAGGATATTTATAACGAGTTATTTTACAATAAAATTTAACATGCCAATTTAATTCAAATTATTGCGTTTAAGACTAGATTATCATAATGTTTTCTTGTTCGCTCCATCAGGAAATATGACAAATTATCAAAATCTTTGGCGAGGAAAAAAAGAAAAAAATTCGAGTTGGAAGTTAATTCTTAGAAATAAGAACTAACGCTGATTACCGACAGCGAATACAAATTAAGAGAATAAATGTTATCTTTCCCGTTCTTTCATTAAACGATACATTCCACACCATGCAAATGTTTTCTCCTCTCCTTTTTGAGAGGAATTTCAAGAATCCAGACTTTTCCCAATTATCGGAGGGCTCATCAGGAACGAAAAGTCATTACTAAGGGTGTGTGTCCCGACACAATGTTGGATGGTGGTTAGGTAGGAAGAACGCTTACAAATGCTTTTGCCAATCTTGCTAATTTTCCATGGAGATTAAAGTTAGTGGCACAATAAGTAAAGCAATTATACTTTGGATTAGTAATTGATGTCTGCATACGTTAATACTCTTTACATACATTTGCATTATAAATCAATTTAATTAACCTCGAGCATAAATTAACGATATTAGTTTAATTTATGCTAAATTAAGTGTTATTTTAAAATATTTGAACCATAACACATTCTGAAGAAAATAAAAGAAAATTTGTACAAATTTAAATACACAGAGTCACCACTGGCAAGTATAAGTTTGTCGATAAAATAGTCCGAGATGGTATTTTTTTAACTATAATACCGTCATTAAAATCTGTTTACTGTTTTAAAGAACATTTAAATTATATACTTTAGATTAGAGTAGTGGCAATGAATTAAGCGTCACTTTGAGAAGAAGATATCTGAGAATAGAAAACGTGATGGTAGTTTATATGTTTGCTATACGTTCTATATACATTTTCAATAACAAACCTTTTGAAGCACACGAAAATTGAATGCATAAATAGAAATGTTTTTTTTTTATCAGAAATCTTACTCAAGTGTAATCTTAATTTCATTCCCCCCTTTTTTTAGTATACAAATGATTGATGTATCCTTGATAAGAGTATCAAGGATTTCTGCGTGCATTTCACAAGATGAATTGTTAACTCATGTTCCACGTTAACTTTCAATTTCTCTCCAGAAAGTAAGCAGACAATTTCGTTCGCGAGGGTCCGATGACGTCATATGCAAGTACCTAATTATAAATGAAATTTTATTCAAATCTTTAACTCGAAATATATCTAAGACAAAGAGCTATTTAAATATTATTAACTTTATTTATATTAAAATATAATAAATTTTTTGTAAGTAGTATAACTTGGTTGTTAATATAGCATTATATATATAACTCTATATTAACATTCTAGTTTTACTACTTACACACACACACACACACACACACACACACACACACACACACACACACACACACACACACACACACACACACACACACACACACACACACACACACACACACACACACACACACCACACACACATATATATATATAAGTAAATAAAGGGAAAATAGGTTATTTCTTCGTCGTTTAATGTAGCACATTTAACATTTTAAAGTATCATTAGAAACATTTTATTTTATTTTATGACTAGATGAAAAGATTTTTTATATCATAATTTCAATATTTAAGTTTTATAGATTTCCCCATAACAATTTGCTTTACTAAAAACTTATTTATTTTTTATTGAAAATTCAAAGAGTCATTTAGTAACATATCAGTATTACATTGCTGGACAATTGCTAAGGACGGATAACACTATCATCCATAGCAACCACAAAATGAAAGGAAGCAAAATGTGGAAAATTAGAATAAGTGCTGGATATAATAAGAAGAAGTATGCGTATGTAAATTTTTTTCCACGTCTGTTCATCACGTGATAGCGTTCATAAGAGATCACTTAAATGATTTTATGCGAGGCCAAATTATTGGAAAGATCGAAGATGGGCGAAAAATAACAGATGTTTCCAGGGACTTCGACATCGCTCACAGCGTTGTTTCACGGCTGTGGAAGTCATTTAAAACTACTGGAATGTATAGCAGGCGGCACGGGGGAGGTCGTGTTAGAAGCTAGACGCCTACAGAAGACAGATATATCGTCCTATCAGCAAAAAGGAACAGGCGCACCACAGCTCAGCAGGTGGCATATCAGTTTCTTGCTGCCTCAGGAAAGCAGATCTCCCGTAAAACTCTTGCCAGACGTTTGAAGGGAAAAGGACTATACGCCCGCAGACCTGTTGTGTGTGTCCCATTGACCAGATAGCACCGTACTGCCCGTTTGCAATGCTGTCATGAGCATCGCAATTGGACTGAACAGGAATGGGCATGCGTACTATTCTCAGATGAGAGTAGGTTCAGTCTGTCTTCGGATTGTAGACGCCAACTGATCTGGCGCGAGAGTGGTACTGCTTATCGCCCAGAAAATATCCAGGAAAGGGACCGATATCCGACATGCAGTGTCATGGTGTGGGCCGGCGTCATGATCAATGGCCGCACGTGCCTACATGTGGTTGCGAATGGGACTATCACAGGCCAACGATACATTAATGGAGTTCTACTTCCTCATGTTCGTCTTTTCCGTGGTGCTGTTGGTGATAAATTTGATTTTATGAACGACAACGCCACATGTCATCGAACACTCGCTGTTCAGGATTGTCTAGACAGCGAGGGTATTCCACGCCTCGTATGTCCATCACGTTCTATAGATCTAAACCTCATTGAAAATGTGTGGGATGCTTTGGGGAGGCAAGTTGCTGGTCGAAATTATTCTTCGACAAACAAGAACACCCTCATCCGTGCACTCACAGAGGAATGGGATAAATTGCCTCAACAGCTGCTGGATAATGTTGTGCAAAGTATGATACGACGTGTGGAATGTTGCATCACATTCCACGGTGGACATATCCCGTACCGATACCTTTCTTCAAGGTGACTGCTGACTTTTAGATGCATTGTTCCATTTTTCCGTATGCAGCATCAAATGAACATTTTTTTAAAGATGTTTCACAGCTTTTGTACTTTCAAAAACAATAAATATTGTTTATTCTATTATCTGAACAGTGCGGCAACTATATTTTATCCTACTAAGCCTCATGCCTCGCTTAATGTTATGCTACATTGCAACTTGTTATCCGTCCTTAACAAATGTTCCACCAGTGTACAAAAAGAGTACTTACGTCAAATATATTTAATTTTTTTCAATAACAACAGCCTGGCATATTATTTTAAGCAAAAAGTACAAGTATAAGAGTTTGAAAGAGCATGTCATTCTAAGAAAAGTTAGGAAAAATCAGCCCAAGATTATAGGTGAAAGATTTTCTTTTATTTAAGGTGATTGGGTTGTTTCAGAATTTTTTTTAAAATTTAAAGCATTATATTTTAATTTTGTAACAATTATATTTCACTGAACGGAGAGGTGTAATAATATATTTGATAAAATATTTGTTGAGTACAAAGCATCATTTAATTTATTATTAAATTTTTTATATAAATTCATATAAAGTTTCAGTAAATAGTTTGAAATAAGAAGTATAACATAAAAATAGGTAAAAGGATTCTATTAAAATGCTTTATATAGGAAAATTGAATTGTCTGAGATATTTTCCTGAATTATTCTGTAATGGAAATTAAGAACATTAAGAATAGAAAAATATTTTTATTATTTCACCTTCTTTTGTAAAAAATATCCTATTATTTATTGTGAAATACCATATAAAATTTTTCTATTACTAATAAATTAAAATATGAATTTTGCACAATGCAATTTAGATAAAAAAAAATTTTAAAAAAGGAAATTTTTGTTCAGTCACTTTACTATTTTAAAGCCGCTATTTATTAAAATTGATACAAACATTTAAAAGGAAAAGTGTTCTTCTATAGTGTTTTTACAGCTTTATTTTTTTTAAAGAATGCATGTGTGATATATTTATTATTATTAAAGTATTCCTTATTTTTCAATATAGCGATATTGAATAATTTAAACATACCATTTTCTTTAGGTGGCTGTAAGTTATCGTATTCTTGAGGATTATTTGGTAGGATGCTTTTAAAATCTAAGCTCTTCAGTCTGAAAAATACGAGAACGTATGTGTTACAATTGTTAGATATTATGCACAACAATTACACAAAAATATATAAATGAATAAATCAATCAATGGACAATCAATATATAATGAAAAAATCAATAGTTATATCATTTAAAGTTCTATGACACTGTTAATAAAATAATGACTTGAAAAAATAAGGAATAAATTTAGAGAGAGAGTGTGTGTGTATTCATTTTATATAACTTAATAAAACCATAGGGTCTTTCTAAAATTTATTTTATAATCTTGTTTCGTAAATTATTTATTATAGATTATATTTTATTATATTTTATTAAATGCTGTTGTCTTATTCATGAAAAAAATATCCTAAATGGAGCAAAAAGTTTCAATGAGAAGTTTTGATAGGTTAGAAGCTTGAAGATGGTAAAGAATGTTAAAGAAGATAAGGAATGTTAAAGATGGTAAAGTATGTTGAAGATGGTAAATTATGTTGAATATGGCAAAGAATGTTAAAGATGGTAAAGCACGTTAAAGATTATAAAGTATGTTGAAGATGGTAAAAAATGTTAAAGATCGTAAAATATGTTGAAAATGGTAAGGAATGTTAAAGATGATAAAGAATGGCTCACCATAACAGTGGTGGGTCAAGTTTATAAAGAGCTGCAATTATAGTACAGCAGCTAAAGACACGTTCTGTAGTTAATTGAATCTGCAGACAATTTTTTTTTTATAAAATATAGAATCTATAGCTATTTTTGAAAACTATCATCATTTCAGTAATTGGTTTTACTATTGAAAACGAATGGCACCTGGGCCTGTTGTGTTCTGATTCAAAGTAACTTTAAAATTTTAAGAAAAGTATTTCCGTTTTGCAACCTTGTTTGAATCTTCAAATCAACAGAAGAGGGTTGCTCCAGGTTTTGAATTTTCTTTACAAGGTTGTTAGTGCACTTATTTCTTTTAATTTTTGGACAGGAAATGCAAGGATTTTATCAAGAAGTTTTATTTAATAAATACATTTTTTACTTTATATTGTAGGATAAATTTCAACTTAGAAAAACAAAATAAATTAATACATGAATGAGCTTTAAATATAGGTATTATGCTGTTAATGGATTACCACTCAATTTGTTAGCATTTCACTCACAGCACTAAGAAACAATAGAAAAGTTGTGGATTATATTAAAAAATTTCTTATAAATTGCATCACTTGATGCGTTTTATTATTATTTTTCTAAACTGGTGTGTTTTATGCTGCTCATTGTTTTAACTTTGAAGGGAATTTTAAAGCATGTTATAACGATTGGAAAAAAATGTTGGTAGATGTGACTTGATGTTGGAAAAATGTATATTTGAAACCAAACACATTTTAACTAATAATTTGGTTCATTTTTATGCCACCCCCCTCACTACTTTTTGGTCATCATATATACATGAATATCATATAGTAATGGAATATATTCATGGATTATATGAAAATCATGCTATCTATCATCATAAAAATGATGCTATCTATCATGCTATGGATAACTAGTATCAATGAAAAACAGCTTGACATTAGATACTTACGATGAAACTCCTAAAAATGTGGTGAGCATCCAAATTAAAATGGGCTTTTCTTTCGTCATTTTTCGCTTACCAGCATTTCGTTTTGTCCAAAATTTTTTGGCAACTATAAGATAAAATGATTCAAAATAGAAAAAAAGATAGTAATTTAGGTTTTACAATTAAAATATGATTTAAAAAAATAATAAATAAATAAAATAAATAAACGAAAATAAAAAATAAACAGCGTTGTATTGAATTTCGATTTAAAAATTAAAATTCGAGTTATTATTATTTTTTTTTCAGAAATGTGTTTAAATATCTCCAAAATTACACTTTTCAGCGTACAGATGAAATATTTCGAATAATTTATTTTACAGGAAATATTTATTAATACGTGCAATTGATAAATATCTTGTGATATTTCATGTATTTGATGAGACATTTATCCTATGATAATTTATCAAGATGTAAATTTGAAGTGAAAAACAGTCGCTTTTGTTACAAAAAAGAAAAATTAAACTTTGATAACAGGTTTTCAATTTTTGCTTTCAGTATAACGAAGTTGAATAATAAGGAGTAAAGTAATAGCTTATATAAAAACCGCTTTTATTTCATATTTCTACATTCAATACTTAGAGTTAGGCTACTAAGTATTATTTTGAAAGATAAGGAATGTCTAATTTAAAGCTTTTTGCATATGTTTGCATATAACATCTTAAGTCTTTTTTAAAGACAAACTCATTTATAATATGAGTAATCATAAGATTTCTGTAAGTATAACGCGTGTTAACTGTTTTAATAGTTAAAGACATTATTTTAACTTTTATTTAACAACTAAAACGCAGTGACTTTAGTAACTTTTGGGAAATTTAGGGTTTTAAGTTAATTAAGATAAATTTTTAATAATATTATTTAAATTATATATAAATACTTAAAATTATAAACCATAGTTAGAATACTTTAACCATTTATACTAGTTGGTAGATTTGAAAGGTGATTAAGGGAAATAACTCATATACTAAAATTACCGAAGTAACTTCAATAAATAATGCAAATTTTATGTTTATTTAAGCTATACATTGAATCGTTTGCACTACTTATAAATCAATAGTATTTCGAGAAATAGAACAGTTGGAATAATAGAAATCAATAGAACAGAAATAGGACAATGGAATATTTCGTGAATAGTTTTACAAATATATCGCAGTTAACTAAATTTTCTTGAATAGTAAAACTTCGCTCATTAGAAATAACTTAAAGCTTTAATTTATTGCTATGAAGACAAAATAAGATGTGATATGATTTGATTTACTCTGAAGAAAATGGTTTACGTTTAATTTTTAGAGCTTCAATAAAAAATAAATATACAATTGATTTCCATTAATTTTACTCAAATATAAGCAACAAAGTGAGTAAATGCTATGAGCTTAACGTATCATATAGTACCTTGAAGTGAAATGAACCCATTGTGTTAAAATCTGACTTAGGAATTATAGGAAAGAATAATTTAAATAATATACAATTTGATTATTTTGAATAATACTTCTATTTTTGTATCATTTAATCTTTATTGATTGGTTTGTTTTTGTTTGTCACTCAACGGTCCTTTTTTGCACATGAGGGATAATTAGATTAGGACATATGGCTTAAAGCGGATTCCGAACCACTAAAAACATCCATGCCCAAGGTGGGATTCGAACCCACGAACTGTTGAATCGAAAAGGCAAGAGTTCATCTTTATTGGAATCATATTTGTGTTAACGAGATATTACATGAATATACTGTATAATTACATTATCAAAAGTTTTATGTAGTAATAACAACAAAGTAACAATCACATTGATTACTTTTATTTCAGATTTAATTATTTTTTTAGACTACAATTAAAGGGTATGACATTAATTCAATTAAAATTTACAGCCAAAGATAAAGCAGCAATTTTTAAAAAATATTGAAGAAGAGGTTAATGATATTTCTCAAAAAAAAAAATATGTTTTTATTATTCAAGAATACTTGCGCGAAAAATTTAATTTAAAATATATCTTAAATGATAAGTTATTTAAATTGAAAATAAATTTTCACTATTAATTTTTCATTTATGTTTAACAGAGAAATACAAATTTTCATTGAGTGTAATATGTTGATATATATATATATATATATATATATATATATATATATATATATATATATATATATATATATATATATATATATATATATATATATATATATATATATATATATATACTTTCAGAAAATAATATAAAATTCAGTAATCTGCTCTATTTAATATTATTTTTGTTTATAATGATCTTGAACTGAAAAGATTTCATCGAACTAACTATATTCTGTTTTTATTGACAAATTGTTTTGACCATTATTCCCTAACTTTAGAATTTCTATTATTCTCTTTGGTTGAAAAAAATAGAACTAGAATTCCATTTTGTAAAAAAATAAAATAACCAGTATATAATTAATTTAGAAATAAACTTATTCTTGTAAGCTCTTATCTGTTGTTGTTGTTTACAATCCCCGTGATCAGCAAAGCTAGATCAGGTCCATGAGTCAATTCACCCTAAAATAGTTAAGCACCAAAATGGGGTCCTAATTCAGGTCTTACTTGGTAAGCCCCAAACAAGATAAAATGTGGTCAGGAGAGGCCTGCACCGAAGAACACTTAGTGCAGGTCTCGAAATGTTTGTTACCTCCTACGAAAGTCATGGAAAGCAGGTGGCTGCTAAGAAAATGTAGGTGCAATTTGATCTCGTCTACTTCAGCCCCGAGCCAAGGAGCCACCAGGACACCTCACCTGGTGCAAAGGATGTACAAGTGGGACAATCCAGGTAGCCATGGTAATTGCGTTAAATTTAGAAAAAACTTCATAAAAGTAAGATAAGCGGCAGGCGTGGTGAAATCGCTAGCACCGGTTGTAGTCAAGCTGTCCGCAATTTCATTACCAGCAACATCCACATGGGACGGAATCCACTGAAAGGGGACATGATGACCATAGGAAAAATATTTTAGTTTCTTGAGGATGTCTGCACTAGCACTATCCCTCATATGATGCCAATTGGCTAAATGCTGAATAGCACTTCTGCTGTCAGAAAAGATCCAGATATCCTTTAACTGCGGAAACATCGTGACGGAGTCCAGATCTTCTAAAATTGCAATAAGCTCACTTCGAAAAACTGAGCAGAAGTCTGGATTTTTATTTCTTTGCCCCGAAATCCAATATAGATGCCACTGGCAGAACAGCCATTATCAAGTCTACTTGCCGTCAGTGTATAACTGAAAAGCATCCACGGGGACATAGATGATTTTCTCCAGAGCCAAATGTTTCAATTCTAGAAGATCCAGTTGTTTCTCGTATCTTTATTTAATTATTATCTAGTATTTAATAACGTTTGAAAAGTAAAATCTTTTCAAACGTTTCAGAAAGAAGCGCTTTATATGAAATTGCTCGATATTTTCTTATCACCAAACTCCGTAAAATTTAAATTAAATTAATAGTCAGCCAATTTACTTAAAATTTTCAGTAATTTTTATAAATTTAACAATACATGACAATTAAAATAAATTAATAAGGAAATACGGAAATAATATAATTATCAGTTATTAAAAAGAGTTTGTAAATACAAATATGCAGAGATAATAATATTTGATTTCATAGAAACTGAGAGGAAAGTTAAATAATCTTTTATGATTTCAAAAAATGATTACTATTTTAACCTGATAATTATTTAATTAATGTCAAAAAACTAAAATTGCTATTGTAAAATTTTTTGCACAAAATATTTTTCTTTGTCAAATTTTGCTTAAACATGGTATATATCCATGAAATAATGATTATTTTTAACAAAACTTACAAATGTAGAGCAGTTTAGGATGGACATATCATTTGTGTACGATAATCACTTAGTTGAATTATTGAAGAAACAGTCAGTTATAGTTTAAACTAGAGTATTTGTTTTATATTTTCACTTAAAAAATGACAGTGCAACAAATATGTTTTTGGTAAAGTATATTTTGTATGTAATTACTTGAAGAGAAAGTTCGTTTCTTGGAGCTATTCCTTAAGCTTCAGTGAAAAACAAGTTTTATGAAAAAAAAAATAGCAGAAATTCCTGGTATCTTTTTAAAGAGTGACTTAAGAAATGCTTCAAGCTGGAAGGCATAAGATATTTTCATAAGAGTTTCATTTGCAATTCAGATCTAAAAAACTAATAATTAAAAATAAAAAAAAAATAAAAAATAAAAAAATTGAAAATTTGTGCATCCACTTTGAACCAATTTTCATATTAAAAATTATGTTTTTTTTTTAATTTTCTTAATAATTAAGTATTTTTTTTATTTTCTTAATAATAATCATTTTATTTTCTTAAAAATTATGTTTTATGAAGTAAATGATTTTTTTATTTCAAGGTATATTTGAAATCTAAATGCTTTTAATCTACCAAGTTAAAGAGAAATTTTAACTTCATTCGATTTCCAACAAATCATAATATTTTTATATAAATTTAATAAAATATGTACAGCATTCTCATAATTTTTCTATGATTAAGTTCTTCTATTTTCAAAATAATCAAAATTATAAAATTGTTAGAAGGAAATTTTTATCTTTCCTTTTATGCTGTGAAACAATTTTAAATAAATAACACAAACAAGAATAAGCTACTTTAATTCCAATAAAGGAGAATTTTTATGATATTTTCTGCTTATTCATATTTTAAATTAAAACACAGAATAATTCTTGCAATGATTTTAATTGAAGATCTCTAATATATCTATTACGAAGAAATATTTTGAATGTTAATAATATTTGTTGGATTTTTCTTTGTAAAATAAAAGATAGAATTTTGTGATTATTATTTTGTTAGTTATTGTTTCTTCTAAAGCAATTAAAATAGTAATCATAAAAGCTTTGAAATATTGTAATTTTTTTCCTGTTCAGGTTTTAATAGGAAATTTTTATAAAGTAATATTTTTTAGCTTTTATTACGAAAGAGTTGTAAACTAAGGATTTTTGAGTGTCAGGCATTTTTTGATTTCCATGAAAACAAAATAAAGAATTAAACGCAGAGTTAAGCGCAGAGTTGAATGCAGTTGCATAGGAATAAATACAACTACATGTCTACCTAAATAAGTTCCAAAAATAATTTAGTTAATGTATTTTTCTCGTTGTTGTTGCTACTTATGACACTTGGACAAGTCATGCTCGCTATGCCGTTGGCTATGCTGTAGGGGGCATCTTACGTTTAACCCGAGCACCGCGAAGGCGAAAGAACGATTTTGCTCTAAAGTACTCCGCTAGACAGCACCACCAGAGTATCCACTCCCTCAACTTGGACATTGATCTGTAGGAGGAGGAAATTTTCTCCAGACCATTACACTCATGGTAACTGTTGAACGACCAATCTCTGGAATTTCGATTCCACAGATTTAACGAGCACGTAGGCTACCACGGTCACATGTATTTTTCTTAATTGAGATATCAGTTTGATTTATAACCAATTAGAGACATGTTTGACAGTAATTCATCTGATAATTTTCAAGTAAAAAAATAATGTACATAATAAATAATATAATGCATAATAAAATAATATTCTAATTATGAATTGGAAGAAAGTTTTAAATAAACAAATCTATGACATGCAGTTAAGAATTTTGGTTTAAATATGGTATGACTGACGCACTTCCCAACGTGTCAGTCAGGTGGATATTGTCTAGACATAATTATAACCTGTGTCTGTCGCTGTCTAGGGTGTTTCCCAGCCAAAACAAATTGTGGCACCAATCAACTACGAGTATACTCGGATAGGAGGAGAGACATTTCGTTCAATTACGACTGGAGCTAAAGACATGGATCTCATTTATCCTTTCTAGCAAGGGACTCCGTCGAAGACAGAAATGCGAGAAGACTCGTTCTGGGAATTGAAGAGCTCTCTTACAAGTAAAATTAATTGCGACTGAGCTCTCAGTGAGGACCAAACAATTGAGAGACGTGGGCGACTGATTTTTAAGGTCTTGGCGAAATCTTCTCTTTCCTTCACCTGATGGGATTCGGAGAGTTATAACTGAGGAAGTGTAATTAAAATGCCTCATTTAAACAGAATTTGCTGCAATTTATTTTTGAGTTTGAGTATTTCTAATTAACAAAAGTTTACTCAATGGATTTCAGCAACAGCTTATTAAATGGAGATACTTATTTAACGTGTTTAAGTGATTAAATTTTACCTGAATTAGTATTTTAACTAAATTAAAGAAACATATTTTGCATACAACGCATCGGTAAAAATATATCTTCATTAAGTGAGTTGTTTGCAAAGATATATGATACAATTAAATCATATTTATTTACCAAAATGTGTTTTCATTCTCTGAATAGTATGAATTCAGGAAATTTTAAGGAAATATTGTTGGGATTTAGGATATCGTTAAATCATTAATTATTTAAATTTTGCCGTTTTTTAGTGATAAGTTCTCATAATAATTCAGTAAGTTGTAAGGAAATATTATTCAACACAAGAGTGTGATACAGTAAAATCATGTTCATTGAAATTTTGACATTCTCTAAATAACAATTTGCCAAAAAAAAAAAAAAAACTATTTAAATTTTAAGGAAATTTCTTTTATCATAGATTTGCGATACAATTAAATCTTGTTTTTATTCACAAAATTTTTATCATTCTTTAAACAACAATTTGTCACAAGAATTCATTAAATTTTAAAGAAATATTTTCATGCTTATATGATACACAGTTAGTTATATTTATTTACCAAAATTTTATCATTTTCTATTTAAAATTTCACAAAATTTTTTTATCTAATTTGATATAACAAAAATTATAAAATAATACATCAAATATTTTTGTAGTTTTTGGGAAAGTTGTACTAATTTCGTATGATGTCAGATCTATTAATTGTAATCTCTTATGCTCATTTCCTCTGATGAGTTTCTTTTTTTATCATTATTTTATTTATTAATTATCTTATTTTTATCATCGCGAAACAAAGTTTTAATACAAATAACAGAAAGAAAATATTTTTAACAATATTTTTTTATCACTTTTTTTAAGTAAAAATAAAATATCTGATTAAAATCACAACGAACTCTAAATATTGAAGACTATAATCAGTGCTTTTAAATACTTGAAAAAAAGTTTAATGAACAATTTTTGGAATCAAATTGACACGTCATTTTATTTAATAATGAGCAATAAAACATATTATATTGAAGATAATGCTGTATTTAGGAAGTTTTTTCATTTATTATAGGAGAACTCATAGAAAACGTATCAGATTTTGAGTCGAGAACTCAAACGTAATTAATTTTCATGTTCATTATAAATAAAGTAATGTTCACAATTTAGTAGTAAAATTTGCACTATAACAATATCACAATTTTGTTTTCTTATAAATGCATAACGTAAGTTGCATATTATAACTGTGCATTATAAAAGAAAACTTTGAACAATAGGTTTGAATAATTTTTAATAATTTATTTTTTACCAACTTATTTTACAGAAGCACGTATGAATCAAGCTCTAGTGCAACTTTATTTTAATATAAAAGAGGTAATCTAAAATTACTTTCCTCATGAAGAATACAACTCCAAATGAACTTATTTCAGACAGTTTTCGAAACAAATTAATTGAAATGGATTCTTTTGCAAATAGCTGGTAAGTACTTCAAAAGAAGTTTCCAAATCAGCAACAATGAGAAATGCTTTTGAAATATTCATCAAATATGATTAGTTATGACGTTTTAAGTAGGCTCTGGTTTAAATGTTATGGAGGAGTCTGCCAGTTTCTGTTGTGTTGCTTCTGATCTCTGATGGCGTCAGGCCAGATCAATGAAGCCGTTGACATAAATGAAGTCCGATGCAAGAAGTCGACTATTGTGGATATCTTCCCATTCCAGTCCAATATAGTCCAAAATGTGCTGATGAGATGACTGTTTCTGACGACATTTATTACAAAGAGAAAACCTTTTACTACCCGCAGAATATGTGAGAACTGTCCACTGGCAAGTCGAGACAGCCATGTGTTGGTTTGCCTGTCACAAAGGAGAGATAGTCAGTTTCTTATTTTGATCAACGGCAGCTGACATGCGAACAAACATCAGTATTTTGAAGCCTGTTTCCCTTAAATATTTTTTGTTTGTTTGTTTTTCTAGGAAATTTCTTTACAAATGTATGCTAATCAGAACCAGATCCATAGTTTAATGCGAAATTCGAACCAATAGAAACTCCATCCCTGAACCCGGAATTCAAGCCACGAATTGTTGAACAAAAAAGCAAATTAACAAAAGGCAACCACGTACTAGCTTGGTAAGAACTTTTATAATAATCCTATTTTTAAAATTATTTTCAGAGAAGTTATTGACAACTGTTTTCAACACTCGAGTGGAATCAAAGAATTGAAATCCCCAAGAAAACTAAATCTCATACTGCAAAAAATGCTGATAAAACTTGAATCCTTTTATAAAATGGTTGAATATAATGCTTCGTGTTAAGATCTTTATAAACATTTAATACTCTAGCTGCAAAGTTTCCTCAGTTGGGGATACAAGTATCGAATTCATTACCTTCTGTATGCGACAGTGACGTTTTACCACAGCAATCTATTGGCATTTTTACCATGTGACACCTAAAAATATTTTTGCTACATACATAGTATCTATATTACTTTTATTGTGTTAGTGTAATTTAAGATATATAAGCGCAGAGTTATACATATATAATGTTACGGCAAAAATGAATTTCTTCAAAGAAATCAATATTCTCCTTACCTAACAGATTTAATTAATGCAACGTTGTAGAAGAAAATGAAACATTATATATATATTATGATAAATTCATTTTTGCCGTAATATTATATATATATATATATATATATATATATATATATATATATATATATATATATATATATATATATATATATATATATATATATATATATATATATATATATATATATATATATATATATATGTATTCATTTAAATAATAATATTACAATTCAAGTTTATGATTTCAAATTTTTAAGAACATTTTTCATGGCATTTTATATCATTATATATATTGAAAAATAAGTATAAAATAAATATTGTTCACTATCGGATAATTTATATGTATACAATGTAATAGCAAGCATACTTTACGTTGTTCTCAAGCAATAGATAATCCTTTTCATAAAATATTTCCAAATATTTAAGTCCATTTTCGATAAATATTATAAACCCATTATTTCAAATTTTTTGATGAAAAAAGCATTTGAGAATATTTGATATCGGAAACTAATTTAGATGAATGAAAATTTTGATATTTGTGAATATAAAAAATGCAATTATATGCATACAGTTCTTAAAAAATTTATTATTTATTCACCTGGTTCGTTCTCACGTCATATTTTATGTGTAAAGTGAAAAAATAACATATCAAGGATAAAAACTGTCGAAATTTTGTTGTCTTTATTTCAGTAACTGCCCGAAGGGACGTGCTAAAACATGAAAAAGGTAGCTATCTTGTAAGATGGGACATAAAACATTATAATACATCCTTATGGTTTTGAAATATACAGAGGACCGATGACAACCTTTTGTTATACATCACAGGATTAAGGATTATTTTTCTAATAAAAGTCCTTTTTTTATCTGAAAACAGTCATTAATCACTTTTGATAAGATAATACTTTTTTAAAAACGATAATTATATTAATTCTATTCTTTTTTTCAATTCATGTGAGTAATAATGGAAAATATTTTGAGTAGCTGTGAGAAATAAAAAATTTAGTTTTTCTTGTTATCGATTACATGTTTTTTAATTTGATTTTTAGAATAAAAATAATTGATCAAAATTATTGTTAGGAGCTAATAGACGTCAGAATGCTGTAATTCATTAATTTCAAATGATGCTATTTTTATTCGCGAGTACCTTTCTTATTTTTTGTGGAATGAAGTTACTGCTGAAAATGGTTTGTTTTGTGCAGATTTTTAATTCATCATAAATTATTATTTTTTGGGAGTTTATTATAGATTATGAACAATGAGTGGTACCTTTTTTTACCAAGGATGAAATCCTAAAAACTATCCAATTCTATTCCTAGGAAAGATTATAGAAAAACAGAAATGCTAGATCCGTCTGCTACTGTTCAAGAATGAATTCTTTGTTGTACCCACGTCCACTCATTGTAATATTATATATATATATATATATATATATATATATATATATATTACAAGTAGAAATCTTTATTATAAATTTCTATAATAAATAATAATGCTCAAACAATCGATTTGAAAGGATCGAAACGTTTTAACAGGAAAGCCTCCAGCAGTTCAGATGAAATGAATTTAAAGTTTCATTGGATTTGGTAAACGCAAATACATTTACTGAATAAACTTCGAGATATTATTAAAGGAATGAAAATACATTATTAATGTGTATAAATATTACATGCTATCTGGATTCATTAAAGTCAGAAGGAATAAACTCATAAAATTGAAACACACAATCCTCGCTTAATAAACGATATCAATGATTTTGAAGTATATTTTTACAAATTAAAAATGAAATGAAATACCAATGTAATATTTGAAATGATTTCTGGAAACTTTATAGCTAAGATAAGGAACACTGTATATTTAATATTACTTACGGAAATGAATTTTTAATATAGATATAAATTTAAAATGGCGAACAGAGAGAAATGTTATTTTTCTTTTTCTTCATGATTTAAATATTTCTGAATGTTTAATGAGAAGTACTGATTAAATGATTATTATATGATTAAAGTCATAAAAACCTAATAGGTTTTATGTATATGATAATTAAATATATATATAGGAAACAAAACAATTAAATAAATTGTGGTAATACATGTATAATACATATATATCGCAATAATAATACGATAGTTATAGAAATACTAATACATATATTACTTCATAATAATAGTGTGACAGCATTACGTAATAAAATTACCTTCAACACATATTCTGTGAGAATGAGCTTTGACATTTTATATGTCAATTTGATAATTTGTTTGAGTAAATTGTTGTTTATGACATTTGGACAAGCCAAGCTCGCTGTGTCTTTCACTGCGAATTTAAGTCAATATTGAGCAGCTTTCGTTTAAATCAGAGTACCATAAAGGTGAAAGTACCTCTTTGCTCTTTTTTAAATCCTCCGAGATATAGATGGGACCACCACAGGATCCCCTCCCTCAATTTTGACATTGATCTGAAGAGGGAGGAAATTTTCTCCAAATTTTTTCACCCTTAGTAACTGCTCAACGACCGACCATAGGACTTCCGATTCCACAGATTTAACGAGCACGTATATTGTATGTACTCGGTGGGTCTTTGGCGGCATTGGGATTCGAACCCCACAGTACCGGATGGAATGCTGTTGCCCTAACCACTGCGCTACCACGGCCCCTAGGTAAATTGTACTTCAATGAATTAATAAAAGCACACTTTTCCCTTGGAAATTATTTCAGCATTAATCTGAGACTTATCTGAATTTGTATATTTGCATCTATCTATTTAACAACCTTTGATCATTCAATATATAACTTCGGGTCACAAATCATGTCCAGTGTGTTATAGTAGATTCATTCAAATTTCTTAATAATGGATGTGAACGATAGAACAGCAGAACTCCTACTATCCGTGTCACTTGGGATCAGACCCCATTCGGATAATTAAAAATTCGGTTAATTGAATTTTTTCAAAAAAGCTTCTATTTTAATTAATTAGAGTATATTGAAGTAGAAAAAAAACTATTCATATTTTTAAATAAAAAGTGTTTAATGGAGATGCTTTTGTTAAGGTACTTACAAGTGCTGTACATTAATGCAGTATCTATGAACAGTGCTTTAAATAAGTCATTGATTGCTGATTATTTCGGTTTAAGCTGTTTCCCTGTCTTCATCCGCTTTCGGAAAACCAAGTCATGCATCCGCTTGACAATGAAAATTTGCATGTGGCCACACTCGGGCCAACGCTCCATCCACTTCAAAGCAGTTTCAAAGCCAGCAAATGCTTTACTAGCTGATGGTCCCATGTCTGCTTCAACCTGAACATTAAGGCCATTTTCTCCCTCGATACATTCAATAAGTTGACAATCATTTGCAATTAGAAATCCAGTGTAATTCATAATCCATTCCCTTATATCTTCAGTATTAACTTCTGAATATCCAGAAATTTTTAAAAGAATGAATTCCTCAAGTGATATTTCATTCTCATCCTTTCACTTCTCTTACCTTTCCTTTTTTTCATTTTTTTCTTCTTTTTTTTACATTTTCCATCTTTTTTTTTTCAATTTAATAAATTTTTATGAAATTCTGAAATGGATTACGTTTATCAGAAATTCGGATAGACGGAGTTCCGATAATTGGAGTTCAACTATATTTTTTAAAATTATAGTATACGATTTATAAAATAAATAAAATTTCTCGGAAATTCATTCATTTTTAATTCAGTTTAAAAAAAAATTCAATCAATAAATATCATTTCGATAGCTTTTAAAAATAACTGGAAGCAGAAGGAAAAATTAGGTCTTCACAAAAAGATAAATTAATTAAAAATACCTAGATTTTCATGAAAAGAAACTCAAAAAGAATATTTTTAGTTTATCACTGAGAATGAAGTAATTTCATCGCTAAAAGGAGTTGAGAGATCAAATTTAAAAGTTGACAAATATCAGAATTAATCTTTTTTTCCCTTAATATCTCTAATGGCATTAAATGTTTACTGCTAACTAAAGTAATTATTTTAATTTTCCAAGTAGCGCATTAGGTTTTGTTAGAGAATAAAGTTTATTTTAATGAAAACGTTTCCTCTGTTAATATGACATTTTTAAATGGGCGCTATCAATGCATAACGCACGGACCAAAAGCTGAATCATTAATTTGGATGAGATTTTTCCACTGAAAAAGAGAAGAAATGAGTGCAGGAAAATTATGTGAGCTGTGAAATATTGAAGTGTGTAAATTGTGTTTATTTTTAGTTTTATATATAAATTTTGAAACACTTTTATATATATATTATATATATATATAAATGCGCTGAAGAAAAAACATTATGAATTTTTAAAATGTAACGCTATTTACTTTATAGAAAATAGCCGGATTTTTTAAAATTTATATTCATATAATTTCCTTTTACTAAAGTAGGAAAGAATAATTTTACAATAAATGGAGAAAAATGAACATTTCTTTGAATAACATTGAAATGTATAACAATTTGGAAATATAGTTTAAGTTTTATATAGCTTGAAGGCATTTTGCGTCAATATAATAACAAAAAATAAATAAATCATTTTAAATTTTCAATCAGAAAGAATAATTGAAAATATTTTAAATATGGAACGTATCTTATAAAGATATAAATAAGAAAACGACCTCATATATGGTTGAAGTTTTCAAATTTCACATATTTTTTCAGACTTGAAGGTTTTTAAAATGCATGTGTTCTAAAATTAAATTTTAAACAAAATGGAAGTACTTAATTTTCAGTTATGTTAAGAAACTGAACAAAATAATTATTAGAAAACTGCAGTATATGAAATGGGGATATGATTTTTAAAAACATAAAATATCGTATATTGATTTGGATATCTGAATCAATAATTTCAATTGAAAATAAGCAAGAATTTAAATTATCAATTTGCATTTAATTTTTACAATGAATAATAAAATAGAAAAAGAGACTATAAAAAAGTAATCGTAAAGAATTTTATTTACTTTATTATTAAAGAGAAATGGATTGACTATTGAATATTTTGCTCATAATCTTCTGGAATCAAAATTATTACCTAAAATTTTTAGCATACTTTTCAGTATTTCAATAAAATCTAACAATAAAAATCCTTTAAAATAAAAATAAAGGAGCATAAAAGATACTTTATTTAAATAAAAATTTGTTTGCAATGCATATTTGAAAATGTGATTAGAATTCTCGTATATGTATCATATCCTCTATTATATACATTTATTCACTCAGATCAGCTGAATTAAGCGAAAATAAACATACAGCTATTTTATTGTTTTCAGCCACCTTTTAAATTTATGGTTATTATTACGAAGAAAAGAGAAAGATTCATTTTAATATATAAAAATATAACAGATATCTTTATAATTGAGTTAACTTTTATAAAGAAATATCTCAATTATGTTAACTTTTATTGATTTTATTTATTAAAAGCAAAATATTTTTTAAATGTTTCATGCCAAATATAGAAATAAAGCAAGAAATAACGAAGCGATTTCTCTATAATGTTGTTCATTTCTCATTTTTTGGTAATTAAGTCTTTAAACGTAACTATTTATCTCAAAAGTTTGAGTTATTGTCAACTGAAGAAGCTGGCACTTGTGAATTGGCAACCTTGTTTTCAGATTTCCAATCTCTCCTCGTGAAAGTACGTTAGAATTAAAAGAAAATTAATTTTGATTAACGTTTGGAAACAAGATGGTTTTGGGGGTATGTCCACTTCCTTTTTCCCCCTTCATACCAAAAAATCTAGTCATAAAATATTTGTGATTATTACTTTAGAGCAATATTCTATGGATCTGAATTGTGAATAACTTT
Source organism: Latrodectus elegans (assembly GCA_030067965.1). Classification (NCBI taxonomy): domain Eukaryota; kingdom Metazoa; phylum Arthropoda; class Arachnida; order Araneae; family Theridiidae; genus Latrodectus; species Latrodectus elegans. The sequence continues at coordinate 23,027,671 of CM057821.1, read as the reverse complement.
AACCGCATATTGTTACAACTGTTTGTTGCAAGTGAAATACATTTAAAAATTTTTTAAATCATTTTACTATTTAAAAGAATATTTCTATAATTATATTGATTTAAATATTGTAATCTCAAAATAACACATTTTTCTCTAATGATGTTTAAATAATCGCAATAAAAGAAAACATTCATATTAAAAGTAGAAAAAATAACTAAAGTAAATTGTTTCATTAAACAAATTATCTAAAGATTTTAGTTCTTCTCTGGTTAGATGCCATCTCTAAATAACAGCACTGTAATTTTGTCAAATTATTTAGCAACAAAAACTTAATAAAGAAACAATCAAAAAAATTGAATCAACAGAGAAAAAAGTACATCTGAGGTCGAATTACAAAATTCATTGAAGGAATTTTTTTTAGTAATTTTTGAATATCCTATGATAAACCCTTATTTAAAAGGAAACGTAATTAATAATAATTTTAATTTTTTTTTCTATTTACGAAATTAACGTCTTTAAACTTCCTTTGTAATACATCAACGATATTAAAAATTCATATAATAGACTCAGATGAAAATATTTTAAGAAGTTATATGAAAAAATTTTTTTTAATGGAATTCATTTTCCGAAAATAAAATTTAATTTTCAAGCGCATTTATTATATTACTGTGTTTAACATTTTAATAACTCCGCGAGTTAAATGAAATTCATTGAGAAATAGCTTTTCGGTCCTCCATTTGTGTATTAAAAAATTCTCTGGTGGGGATTTATTTAAATACCTTTGAAATAAAACTGAATTCTAAATTGTCGCAAATTATATTCATATAATGAAATAACTAACTTTTTCTAAATTAACATTTAATAAAAGTCAAAGCTGATATTCTTTACTTAAGAACAAAAATATGCTTATAATATTATAAATTGGAAACAATTTCTTAAATTAAGAAATTTAATCAAGATTGAAAAGAAAATTTTAATTTTAACAAATGAGGAAACTAATGAAATTAGATTTTAGTTAAATTGGAAAAAATATGCCGTCAGTTTTACTTATGTCCTTTTGATATTTAGTATTACTACTGTAAGAAAATTAATTTTTGAAAAAAAAAATAAATGCATAAATGTTTCAAAATTGGTTATGTATGGTGTTGCATTCATAAAAAAGTAAATTTATTTTTAATAATGATCGCTTTTATTAACTTTTTTCCATTTTATGTTTTATATTCACCTAATTTTATACATTCCCACAATTATGTAATCAAAATATGTTCGAAATATGCAAAGAATAAATTATGAAATGTAAATAAATGAGTGTAAATTAAATAAGAAAAATAATAAGTTTGAATAAAATTAATTGAAGGATAATATACATTACATGAAAATAATGAAATAAATGACGAGAAAATTTAAAATTAAGCTGCGTTTTTTAAAATAAAATATATTAATAAAAGTGTAAAATTAAATAATTTTATTTTGAAAGAAGAGTTTCGTATCAAAATATTTCTCTTCCATCGATCGAAAAGCTCCAGAGATTACTTTTTATAGTTAACAGGTTCTACTCTTGCACCTTAAATGAAGAAAACAGGAAAAACTTCAAGCACCCACCAAGTCAAATATACAAATTATCAGATGATCAACACTTATCTCCCGTTGAGAGTTTGTTTGTTTGTTTGTTTTTCGCTCAACGGTCATTTTTTGCACACAAGGGCTAATTAGACCGGGACCTACGGCTTAAAGTGGATTCCGAACCACTACAAACATCAATGCCCAAGGTGGGATTCGAACCCCATGAACTGTTGAACTGAAGGCAAGAGCGCTAACCATTCGGCTGCCAGCTCGGCCTCCTGTTGAGAGAGAGAGAGAGAGGGAGAGAGATCAACTGTGACTAGGACTAGAACCAGGACTTGAATGAAAGTTGTCCTTACAATTCTACCTTCCAGAACATACATTACACTGCTATCTACAGTAGACAGCAATTCAAAAAGATCACCGAAAATTATGAGCTCAAGAAATGGCAAACCATATGGGACTCCTCCACCAAAACCAGGAGGCTACACACCTTCTTTCCTAAAGTTTCACGCAACAGAATCCTAGGAGACTTTTACGTTAACCAAGTCCTTACGGGACATGGCACCTTTGGAACATACAACAACAGATTCCATGGTAAACCCAATCTATGCCTTCACGATGACAACATTGGTACTCCTGAGCACATCATACTCACCTGCAGCCATTATGATCATGCTCGGAAAAAATGGTTCCCATCGAACTTCCACGAACGATCACTTTCGCAACTTGTAAGACTGAGTAATGTTCAATGCGGAATAAGGGAGATACTCTCTTCAGAGATCCAACACCACCTCATTGAGACTGCTGTTGTAGAGACACCTTCCTCTGTACAAAATCCTTATTCCTTCATGTCTTCGCTATTACATAGCCTAATGTATTCTCATAGTTATTGTTCTCACACCTATGTTTTTGTAAATATGTTCTTTTGTATTATTTTATTCTCTTGTATATTATTTTGTTATTGTATTACCAATAAAGGCCTTGCTGGCCCACAAATCTTCCAGTCAGAATAAGCTCAATGGAGCGTGCTTTTGTCTTCCACGTGTGTCTTTGGTGCTCTTGCACCTTCTACTTGAATTTTCAAATTTTGTCTCTCGGACATTTGCTTTTACTTTTTTTTTCTTGCGTCCTCTTGTGATGTGCTGGATTGCTATTGCTAACGCTCCTCCACCGTATACCTTCGGGTGGGTCGGTGTCTTCAATGGATTGCAATTCTACCTTATATAATCATTGGCATCAATTCTGATACCAATAATAATCAATTCAAAATATGTTTAGTTCATTAACCATTATAATCAATGAAATAAAATAGATAAAGTAATTTTAAGAACAACAAGTAGAAAATTTTTGTACCAAATTATCTATGATTACAATAACTTGAATTTGTTACAACACAAAATATATAAAAACATAGATTGACAAAAATTATTATTAAACGCTCTTGAAATTTAACAAATAATATTATTAGATTTATATAATTGAAGAAATTAATTTCTATTTTACACTACAAGCAGATCTTAATTTTACATGGGTGAGAACTTTAATTAAAAAGGGGAAATAAAACAGCAAAGACATTAGTCTCTCTGTCCTTAATATTCAAAATTATATATATATATATATATATATATATATATATATATATATATATATATATATATATATATATATATATATATATATATATATATATATATATATATATATATATATATATATATATATATATATATAAACTGTAATAAGTCTTTATTATTATAGTTATAATAAGTACGAGAGATATCGTTATTCTTTATCTTTATTACAAAAGATTATTTATTTTTTTAAATTTTTAATTAATTTTGCTCCAATTTCGATACTGTTTAGAGGACAGTTTAATCAGGCGCAAGCTATTAAATTGTCATTTGAATATTCGTAACTTGTAGATTTTAAAATGAAATTTTCACAAACTGTATCGTATTAATATATTGCACAGGAGAAAACCACGAAAACTTCCAAAGCACTGAACTTGATAGATGTATATGCAAGACACAAAAGCACATAACGTTTATCTCTTATTATTTAAAAATGGTTTCGAATTAAACCTGGAAAATTTTGCTCAGTTAAGTACGGTCTTATCGCTTATTTACTGTGAGTCCTCTCTCGGGAAACCCCTTTAAGCCTAGACGGGCATGTCCCCTGGTGGTGGATAGGGGAATTCTACCAATGGATTATCCTTTGGTGGATGAAGGGACATAAAATTCCTTCAGTGGATTAAAATGCCTACACAAATAGCGGTGCAGGCGAGCCCCGGATTGTACCATTAGGGTTTGGAATACTCGCCCATCACCAAGTGCCTCTTAATTTTGAACCACGGTCAGATGACAAGGTCACACCTGAGCTGGCACCCTCTTCTCCCCATCCATTCCACACCAGCGGGGGTACTTTAGACACCACATATTAACGTGGATACGTGCCTAACCCACGGAGCTCAAGCAACACAGTGAAGGAAAGTACTGCGTGGTCACCCTCCCAACCACTGCCCGAGGTAAATGATGCTTCACTTTGTTGAATTTACGGGAAGCGGCGTGAAGCTATTGAACCACTGAATCTCAATGAATCAAAAGTCAGGATCCCAACCTCCTCGGAGGCAATGGTAATTATTTTTACATGGGAGAACACTTATGGTCAGCTTTAGTTCTTTCCATGGACACGACACCAACCAACCATGAATCCTCATTATCTCAATATTTTTAGCCAAGTAGGAGAAAGATATTTCAGCAGCCACTGCATGCATCTTCAAAGAAGGTTTTTTATGGATAAGGGATCGCAAATGAGGAATGGTAGCTAAGTGGTTAGGGTATCGGCCTCCCATCTGGAAGGGCGGGCTTCGATTCCCTATGCTACCAAATACCCACCGAGTATATGCGATATATGTGATCGTTAAATCTGTGGAATTGAAAGTCCCGTGATCGGTCGTTGAGCAGTTACCATGGGTGCAATGGTCTGGAGAAATTTACTCCGCCTTCAGATCAATGCCAAAATTGAGGAAGTAGATTCTCTGGTGCTACCATCTATCGGAAGATTTGAGGAGCAAAATCATACTTTCACCTTTAAGGTGCTCTGATTAAACGAAAGACGCTCCCAATTGACTTATATTCGCATAGCCAACGCATAGAGAGCTTGGCTTTTCCAAGTTCCATCAACAACAATAACTATGCACTACCCTGCATGAGCATTATAAATCTTGAATGGTTACATTTTTCAGTTACACCAACATATATTAATGCAGAAGCTCGTGATTATGAGAAATCTCTTGAATTTACTGATAAAGTACATTATAAGTAAATAATTAAATTCAAAAACTTAATTCGCTTAAAAAATGTTAAAAGTACATTTCCCATTCAAAATCACTAAAAATTAAGAATTATTATTTTCTCAGAACAAACTAGAAAATATCACAACTATGAGTTAATATGTCTTAAAGTTTTCATTAATTTGTAGCCGTTTGATCAGTTTAATAATAAAATTGTTAACAGGCAAAAGGATTTTAACTTTAGAAATAGATTAAATCTAGATTTTTACCGAGAATATGAAACTATGTTTATACATCATAAAGGTTACTAAAAGAGCGTCAGCCATAAATTTTTTTATTATTTTTCATTACTTATGTAAGCCATGTAAGGAGTATCATATGCAAATTTGAAATTCCATACTTTCAGTTCTCACAAAATGTTTTCATACATACACACAGATACGCAAACATACACACACATAACATAAATGGAAAAAAACTTTGTTTTTCTAAATACATGGGCAAATGCTGAAATTAGATAAGAACCAGATTAAATTGTAAGATTTAGCCCATGCACGCACACATACATATGTTCATATGTATTGCTTGAATTAATTGGAAATCCTTTATTTTGAATGCATAATGCAAACCTCAATATATGTAAAATTTTTTGCTAATTAATAGTAAATTAGGAAAATGGAATCTGGAACGCAAATTAACTCTTAAGAGGTCTAAAATAAATAAATATTCGTGAAATTATTGAAACTGTGATTACTTGAAACTGGCTTTGTAAAACATAAATTTTGAAATTTTTTAATCAATTTTTTTTAATATTTATTTTTTAATATATAAAACAACCACCTTAATAAAATTTCTAACCCAAAAAATAACAAGATTACAGCATCATAATTTATTAAGCTTAAGGCCAAGATAATAAGTATTACAGGTGAATTTGTAAAAGTTTTAAAAAGAATCCCTCTTTTCTCTATTAAGGATTCGATTATGAGAAACATGACATGAAAAACTAAGGTAATGCCCATGGGAAAAGAAACTTCAAGCTTGCTGTATCTGTAACTGATTGATATCTTTGAGTAAATTCAGTTGATTCGCAAAGTAAATTGCCAATCAACTCGAAATTGATTGATCGAATTAATCATAGTTCTGGCAAAAAAGTAACTCGTGTGAAAATTTGAATATTGCTTTAATTTGCTTATTGACTACATTTTTTGAGACATTTGAAAATAAACCTTCTTTACTTATTATACTCTAATTTTTTCTTTTTGCAAAGTTTTGTTCATTATTTTGGTTGCAACTTTTTTATTATTTATAATAATTTCTTGGAAGAAAATAACCAAAACAAGAATATGAAGTTGCTATTAATCTATTTTTCCTCACAGACGCAATTGTTTATATGCTTCTCTGTGCCCATCCCAAAGCGACCGGCTATGAATTTTAAATTTATAAATTATATAAATTTATGAGCTGGAAATTAGATGAAAGCAGACGGGTGTGAGACTTCTTAATTTAGAAGTATGAACCAAGCACAAAATCCCCAATACTTGAATTTGCCATTTCCAATGTTATCATTTCACTTAGAGGACATTGCAACCATGAAATATTTAATGTGCACCTGACATCATTAACAAACAAGACGGATCTTCGGTTGGGTCAGGATTCGAACACAATACTTTTTGATCACGAGAACGAATCCCCTAATCAACCAAACCACCACGACCTTCTTACAGAGGCAATCGAACGCTTAATTAATTCGAATAATAGAAACACACATATACGAATGTTGATCATTTAACTTCTTTCGTTGCAAATATTCTATGGATCATAATATCATTGGTATTAATTCCAAACTGATACCTAAATTAAATTGAGTAGAGTTAATTTAACGTAAAAAAATCTAAGTAAGAAATTAACATAAAAATCTACTAAAATATTAATCAAGAAATATTTTTTACTGTAATAACTTCATAAAGATATTTAAAATGAATGGTGGAAATTTTGATTGAACTTTTGCAATAAATCTATGCATAACTATTAATTATTTCTTTATTGGATTGCATCTAATTATTCACTTGAATCCGCGTATTTACAAGTATAAATATAGATCACGCACATAATTTTTGAGAACTGATTATTGCATCGATTTAATTTTTAAGGAATAATGGTTACATCGGAATTTTACTCTGAAATATACAAAGGAAAATATGCTAGGATTGCGCAAACCACACGACTTTAACTTGCATTAATAACTTCTCTAAAGAACCGAAATACATAATAATTCGCTTAAATTATGCTTCTTTCTGAATGTAAAAAGCATTTAAATGTGGAATTTTTATTTCTAAAACACACATGCATTGCATATTAAAAGAATATTTCGGGAAAAAGCTAAATATTGTCTTGGTTAATATAAAGTTTCCGATGTCTTTATTATTGATTTTAAATACCAGAATTACACACACACAGCGAAGACTTTTTATATGGCTCAGTCTATCAGATTAGGATCATAGAAACATTTTAATGTTTCATTTGTATTGTCAAATAAAATTTTTTATCTGTCTCACCATAGTTTAAAATAAAAACTTTCAAATCATTTAAGGGTTTAATATATCATTGTTAATCATTCCAGTTTATAAAAATGAAACAATTAAACTTTCGTGGATAATTTCTAGCGATATAAAAAAATTTACTTAAATAGGAAAACATTCATTATATTTTCTCCTTAACAGCATTCCTTACAATAGGTTCAGATTTTAAGATTTTATTAAAATATTGGTGATAATACACAGATATTTTCAACAATTTTTATTGTGTGAATGTATTTCAACAATACACACATATCCACATACATATATTCGTAATTCATTCGACCATTTTTATTGACTTATAACTGCAACCAAAATGACCTTTTAAACAAATCATGAATTATATTTTACAGGAAAGCTTAAAACATTATTTAAGTTTTTATTAACTTTGTAATAAAAATATAGGAAGAAATATTATCGTATAATTATCTTCCAGTTACTTCATTGTCGAAAATTTCCTATATCAAGATATTAATGTGTATTTTCTGAAATTAATGAAATTGCATAGTCATTTTCTGTATAAGAAAAGATATATCATCAATTAGAAAACTATTGTTTGTTATAGTTAAGATAATACATGGTTAATATAACAAAAAGCAATTGTTACATGAATCATTTAATATTTTCATTTTTGAATAAAAAATTTTTTTTATACAATATAATTTTTATAAAAAATATTAAGTATACTGGAAATTTAATCCTTTATTCATTTCAGTCGAAAGCAAAGTTTGTTTGTTTAAAAGTTACTTTATTCTTTTCATTGATTTTTGAATAAACTAAATAAAATAAATTTAGATTGTGTTAAATATTTTTCTTGAGAATAAACGTATTCATTTTATATACAAATTACAATGGAAATGCATATTGAATTATCTCTATAAAACTTAAATTAATTATTTAATCCATTTTTTTCCTTCTATTGTTTGATTACTGTTTAAAGTAAAAATTAACATATATGCGTGCAGAAGATACAAGATTACTATTTGCTGCGAAAGTACCAAATACAAATGCAAATTTTCTTTAACTACAAAAGTTTATTCGTTTAAGAATGAAATAAATTCGTACAGCAAAATATATAGATACAAAAAATGTCTTTATTTCGTTAATATTATTTTAGATAACTTATAATTAAAAAGAAAATCTAATTATTTACTTATAGTGCCTCTCTATTTAATGCCACATTAGTAATTTCTATGTATTTATAAATATATTTATTAGATAAATTGAATATTTATTACATAAATGAATATTTATCAGTAGACAAATTAATAAATATTTATTACGTAAAATGTTTTGTCATTTTTCTTTATAAAGTTCTTTACCAAAGGTTTTAAAGTTTTTCCACTTAATCATGAAATACATGCCTTTAAAATACGTATTAATTTTTTCTTTACTAAATGTATACTTACGTTAATTATTCACCAGGAAATAAACTTTATTGATTTTTATTAGCCATGGTATAAATGTAGTACCGATGAGTTATTGGTATCTGTAATATATACTTACACAACTACACATACATGAATATAGTTAAATGCTATCTAAAAAAAATGAAAGAATATGAGATTTAATTTCTAGAAGAAATGCATTTTTAAATGAGATTATATCAAAAAAATTTAAATTCAAAAATCAGAGTAGTAATTATATTGCAAAATTTAATTTATTCATGAAAATATTTCATTACACATGCTATTGAAAAATTTAAATTTCTGTGTTTTTGTGATTAATATTATTAGTTAGCGGATAAAGCACACAAGCTTATTAAAAAGACAAAATTATCGACTGGGATTATATTTTGTTATCGAATAACTAATATTTTTTAAAGTAAGCTGTATGTATTAAAATGAAAAAAGTGTAGATTTTTTTCACTTCTGTCAAAAGCACAGCATTTGAAGATTTTAAAGTAAATAAGTGAAATTATATTAAATTTTGAAAAATATATTTAGCATTTCTTTCCTTGATTTATTCGTAATTAAAATTATGAGCTCTTGCTGGTAAACGAATCTTGGATGTAATATATATAAATGATAACATACTGGCAATATAAATTATATTTTTAAATTAAATATCATATTTTTTAAATTAAAATATCAAGGGAATATTTAATTATATTAATAATAACCATTTTTTTATTTTTTTCATCAAATAATTTTATTTTATTTTTTATATTTTCAAAGTGTTTGATATATTATATTTTACTATAGTATTTACTTATCAATTCAAATGATCTAAAAATTCTTGATAAATAAAAGAAAAATGTTATGTTTTTTATCTAGATATTTTATAATTTAATATTTTGTATCTTCGTAATGAATAGAAATATTTAGCTCATTGCTATTTTTATATCAAAAGGCATATTCTTAAAAAAATTAATTGATTTCTTTGCTTGTTCATGTTACCAGATATTAAATTATCATCACAACTCTATAATTTAAAAAATATTGGGAAGATTTTGGATTGAGAATATTCAATACAATTGCATAATATTTTTGACAACAGTGTCACCATTTATATGAATATTAAATGGTAAATTTTAAAAAGTTATGAAATATCTCTTAGATCAGTAAAACTGCGACATTTATTAACACAAACAATTTAAAACACAATGTGAAATGTTATCATTTGAATATAATTCAATTTATACTCTTAATAATGTCTAATCATAATTGTGACAAGAATTTGAAAGCAATTGTTTTCGAAATTTATTTGGATGTCCTCTTTAAAACGCAAGCTTTTATTTAGGGTAACATTTAAGTTCCATTTTTTAGATGTATATTTTTAAAAACTTTCTTGCTGTTTTATGAGAAATATTTGGTAAAACATTTTATATAATCTTACTGTCATTTACGAATAATATCATTCTATTTTATGAAGTCTTTATACAAAGAACTGAAATATAATGGAATTTTACTACAGCTGACTTAAGTACAAATAACTAAAATATTATGAAGCCTTTATATTTTATTTAGTGAAATCTCAAATTAAATATATAAGTTTATCACTAAAAGTTTTACATATTAATTAAAATCTAATTATATTTTAAAGAATTTTTGGTAAATAATTAAAATTAAAACATTTAAAATTTTATTTAATTAATATTTTAATCTTTAAAATCTTTTAAAAAAATTTTCAAGAAAAATAGACATGTGTATTACAAATTTTTTGTATTATGAAAGCAATTCTTTTAGGAATAAAAACTTTTTTATCAGTTACTTATAAAGCATTATATAAATTAAGGAACAGTAATGTATTTATGCTTATAAAACAAGTCTTAAGATGAATGAAAATTCATTAGCATGAATACTTTTAAAACACATATTTAAAAAAATGACATTTATTTTTCTCCTTAATATTACGCATGTAAAATCACAAAATAAATTTTATAAATTTACTGATAAATCTTAACAATAAAATTTAACCATCACGACTTTGTAAAATAAAAAATAATATTTTACCACTATATTCTCTGCGTTCTGTAGATCACAAAATTTATTTCCGGTAATATTAATGATTAAAAAGATATTTGAATTTTATTTTTCAACTATCGTTTGGTTGAATATAATTTATTTGTCTATTAAACCAATGTTTAATTTTTTACTTAAAATTACCTGGCAACAGAAACTCATCGCTAGAGGAGGATGTCGATTTATGATTCCCCTTGTCTCGATGTTCGGAGTTTTAAATAAGATCTCGTTTTCCACCGAACACGTTGTTTAAGAGATAGGGGGCGCACCTAAGCTAATACTTTTTTCTTTTTACTGAATATGGAGCGGAGAGATAAGTTAGATATAGAAACGTTAGTTCGAGAATATCAAAGTCATCATCTACAAAAGAAAAAAAAGGAAGTTACACTTTGTTTAAATAGAGTTAAAACAGAAAACATTCATCATATAAATTGTAGAAACTCTGATTACAATAAAATGAACTCAACATTTTATCATGCTTTATAAGACACCAAAATATGACACTAAAGTAGGTATTGTATTGTTTAACATCCGTTTTACTTTAGTTAAAAATGAAAAAAGCAAATAAAAAATGCATTTAATTATAATATATGTCTATAAAAACTTATCACTTAATTTAATTCTAAATAACATTTATGGGACATTAAAAAAATAATATTTTATAAATATTTAAAAGACACTTTTTTAAAATTCTGCTTAGGTAATATTTTGTCATAAGCAATTCAAACCAATTTTGTGCCAACATTTTCTCTTATTTAAGAAATTTAGGTATGTTAATTTAATACTACCTGTAATAAATTACTTGATTTTCTTTATGCTATGCATCCTAAACCACTATATGAATTTCATTGTTGAGTAAGTGCTCTATTAAGTTATATGAAAACTATGGAACGCATAAAATGTAATTAATAAAACTCTATTACGCAATACAGAAAGTAAATAACAAATTTATTACGTTGTAGAGAAAGTAAATAACATATTTATTACGTAGTAGAGAATGTAAATAACATCTTTACTACGTTACATAGATTTTCTTCTATGGATGGAACGTACCTATAAATAATGATTAATAAAATAGATGAAGAAATAAAACTTTAATATTAAATAAGAAATGAGTTTATGAAATCTTAAATTAAATAAGATTGCTTATTGAAATTATTTTCTTTTAAAGCATCTAGCAGTAGGTTATGCAATTAAAATATCGATTTTTTAAAATTATTAAATGAAATATTCGGTTAACTGGCACTGTAACATTTTGCGAGTATTTTTATTTGTAAAAATATGTTTAAGTATCAGATAGTTACAAAAAAGCACTATACAATGATATTTAAACTAGTGTTTGTATTTAAAGTAATTTAAATAATGTTCTATATTTATCGGCTATTAAATTGCTAGGATGTGTATAAGAATAAAAAAGAAAATAAATTTGGTGTTATACCGTTAATTAATTTTTTTAAATTTTATTTCATTATTAATTAAAAAAATATGTAAGAAAGTGACGAAAAATAAATCTAATGTTATACTCAATCTTCTTGAATTTTATTTTATAATCAATAATAAATGTTATTTTTTACCATGCCTCAATTTTAAATAAAATAGTTTTATTTAGAAAAAGACGAAAAATTTGTGAGAGAATTCAGAAATTAAAATATTAGAAATATTTCCCTTTAAAAATAATGCAGGTAATTTTCAAAAGCATATCTATACAGTAATGAAAACAAAATTTTAAGCAAAACAAAACTTACACGTAAATTTTTTTCTAAATGAATTATGTAAATTAATAAAAATATTTCATAATATTATTAGGGCAAATTTTTAGTGTGTGACCAAATATTCAATTATAAATAATCAATTAATATTTATTGCAAATAATTAAAGATTAAATGATATTAACTAATAGATGATGTTAATTTTTTGGTGTAATATTAATGATACAAATGAAAGGCAAATTAAAAATTCAATTAAGTTTTTCATGTATCTCGAAATATTTTTTAACAAAATAGTAATTATTTATTTAGATGAGATAATGAAAATGAATGAAATAAAATAAAATTACATATATTGAATATTTCTGAAGCACTAATAATAAATACTTGTCTAGCTAATTTCTAGTTATGAGTAACATTTAGAAAGCTGATTTTTCAAATAGTATTCGTGGCGACCAACATTTTACTAAGATGTTCATTTAACTAACGCTTAAAGTATTTCTGAGGTATGATAACGGATTAGTGATAATCTTTTTACAAATACATATTTAATATCCTCAAAGTATATCATATTCTTTTTTTTTATCTAAATGGAATAATAATATTCAGTAACAGTACACTGGCAACAGCAGTATATTTTAAGTCTACAAATTAACTATTCATTTTACGCTAATGAACTTGCAAGCTGTTTGTTAACCGAGAGATTCATAGAAATACAAATAAGTTAATTTCATTTAATTTTTTTAATTAGTTTGAAAGATTAATTCAATCTACAATAATTAATAATTACATTTATTATGTGTTTGTGTAACGTACAACAATAATGAAATTTCAAATAAACATTTTTAGAGAGAAATTTGATTTTGTATAAACTTATACTATACAAAATACATTTAACATTAAAAAAATTTCAGAATCGCAAATTATATATTTGATTATATAGAAAAAGACAAAATATGTTAGTTGAAAACTTTCCTCATACATATAAATGCATATTATGTATATAAATACATAAGGCAAATATAATATGTAGAAATATTGTTCTATTAAAAAACTAGTTTATTTATATCAAAATGTTATATATTTACCAAAGAAAATTTAGTTAAAACTAAAAAGTAACTTCAAGCAAAAAGCATTATGGAATAAATTACATTTCCTCTATTTTAGATGCTCTATGTGAAATATAGAATTGATAAAGATGTTTCTTAACGCTAAGAGTTTAATATTTTTCCTTGTAGAAATTGTTGTAATCAAACGTACATATTTCTCATGTTCTATCCAGTTTATTACAACAATGAATTTAAAAGAATTGTCTGTTTTATTTCATTTTCGTTTCATTTCCTGTCAAAAAGATTTTCATTCTAAAAAACAATGGATGAAAAATATCTTAAAACTCTAAATTACATTTTCTTTTAAAATAAAAAATATAAAATAATTTTTAAATTTCCTTTGGCGTAATAAATACTTTGAAGATTAGTTCGAAATCTTATTTTAATATTTTTCTGTGCTTATCAATTTTGACTATATTAACTGTGTAATTATGTGAGTCAAAAAACAAATTGTTAAAACAATCAAATAGCTTTTTTAAAGTCAATAAAATATTCATGCTTTATTTTAATTCTATTATTTTACCAAATTTATCATTATTTTTCAACTGATTTGTGTGTGTAGCATTATAGTAAAGGAATTCAATGAATAATAATCATAGAAAATGTGTATAATTTTGCTTTTTTCTCTCGCTTGAAGGAATATTTAACATTTTAACATTTAGTACTATATAATTTTTTGTTTAAAGAGTAACAACAGTTAAAAACAGGTTAAAATAGATTTTAAATATTTATATTTATAAACTGTTAAAACAGTATTTTTTTTATCTGAACGTTTTTGAAGCAATTTCTTTTCCATAACATAATATTGTCTCAAGAAACATAAAATTCAGGCACAGATGCCGTATAATCCATGATTCCAAATTCTGAATTTTTTTGGTGTTGAAGAAATGTTACCAAGATAACGTATCGTGACATGCGTGATGACGTAAATACTAGAGTTACCAAAATAGAATTTTCTGCTTTATAGGTCTCCCTATGTATGAATTAATGAAAACGAGGTTGCCAGATACATAAGAAAATCCGCCAAAAAGACGCCAATCTCAAAATTTGGCATCCAGGATTATACGGCACCTGTGCCAAAATTCATATGAGTGGAATCACAGTCTTTTACATGATCTTTGCAGGAAATATTTATTTCATTAAATTATAACGATGACAATAGTGATAAATTTACATTATGAGTGAAAATAGTGATAAATTTACATTATCTATTAAAATAGTGATAAATTTATAGATGACTTCACCTGGAGAAATTTTTTAACAAAGGGAGATATGATATTAATGGCCAAGTTTAGTGATTAAAAGTGTTATTATGAATGAATGATTAAATTTAGCTTAAAAAATAAGTGACTGATTTAAATAAATAACTGATTTATCTAAATCAAATTTAGGAAAACTGAAGCAACAACTAAATCATTTGGATTCCCTATATATAATAAATAGCAAAAAACATTTAAAACTGATAACTTTTTTTACAGTCATTTTTATTTAAACATCGTTATTTCAAAAAAATTTTCTTTTTTACTCTGAAATATGAAAGAAAATATTATAAAAATGTGAAAATATAAAAACATACAGTTTTATTAAATATAGTGTAATAAGAGTAAAAGAAATCCATTTTATAAAACAGTAAATTTTCAATGTTTTTTTTTTACCACTTGTGAACAGATTTTTATTTCAATGAAAGCTTACGCTTAAAGAAATTGAAAATAATTTATACTTCTCAGACTTACTATGGTACACAGAACTCAACTGAAACCTTACCGGATGCTCAATTGAAGATAAAAGAAAGTCCAGTACTAAGTTTAATATGGTTTATTATTGGAATAGAATTGGATTTTTATCGACCGAAATAGCAAAATTCCCGCATGAGAAAAATATGATGAAGGAAAGACAAATGGAGGAAGTATATAGTAAATAATTTATTGAACGATTAATGTATACATCTGAACATTACATTTATCTAATCATTTTTAGAAACAATAGAAAAATAAAGATAAATGAAAATACATTCTTTAATTTGTAGATATATATATATATCTACAAATTAAAGAATGATATATATAATATATATATATACATATATATCGTTACCATAATTTGAAATAAATATATAAAAGTATAAATAAATGAACATTTTTTTAAAAATCTGAATAAAATTTTTTTAAAAGAATGAATAAAGTAGGAATAAAAAACTTGAAAGAAGAATAGACAATTTACTTTTAGTAAACAAATATAACATAAGAGAAAGAAAATTTACAATATGGAATTTAAAATCTGAATGAGTTAAATAGTCATACAGACTGAAAAGAAAATGGCAAAGACGCAAAAAATGAAATGAAGCACCAACATGGTCAGCTTCGTCAGGAAATGTTGATCGCATTGACACAAAGTATGGCTTTTCTGCTATGGCCGGAGATTAAAGTCGAAATGAATTTCTTACAAGGTTTACTTTCTGTGTATTTATTTGCAGTTTTTCAGGTTTGGAATTTGATATTTTATTTTGGCAACTATAAACTTGATGTTTTATCTTGACAATAATGAATTTATTTATTAGTTATATAATTATTATGACAATTTATTTAATATTATAACAATTGTACATTTATTCTCGTGTTATTATTTTCAATTAAAAAAAAATTTTTTTTTGGGTTTCGCTTCGGGCTGTAGTGGTTTTATTTAGACATGCGCCCCGGGCCATTGCAGAAGAGCCATGCTTTGTGCATATGTGATTAATACCCGCTGACGAAGCTGGTCTGGCCATGTTAGTGCTTCATTTCGTTTTATTTATTAGGTTTTTCCCCTTTCTATTTTATTTATAATCTATGTTTATTTCTCTTCTGTTAAATTTTAAACTTCGTATTTTAAATTTTCTATGTTTCTTGGTTGTATGTTCTATCTGCCTACTGTATGTAAATAATCTTGTTTATTTGCTTCATTACTCATGTTTGTTCATATTTAAAAAACTATTTTTTCGTATATATATATATATATATATATATATATATATATATATATATATATATATATATATATATATATATATATATATATGTAAACATACATAATAAAGCATGATTTTATACTTCCTCTTTATATATATTTTCCAACTGCAAGCACTTGGGCGACGAACTCTATGCCACAACAAGGCTAGAAACTTCTGTTCATTTGTGGTTATTCAGCAGGCACCTGTCACAGAACCTGTGAACTAAGTCACGGAGGCGAGTAGCGCTGCCCGCGCCATACCACCACAAACCCGTTTGTTTATTAGATGGACCACATCCATACATCATCACAGAAGAACGGACACACAGAGAACAAGAAAGAAAGTAACATCATGCCCGAAGAGGGATTTGAACTCCGGGACGCAGCACTCAGCCATCGGTCGGCACACATAATATATATATATATGTATATATACGAGGGTCACTATGATATTTTTGAGATAAAAGATAAAACTAGGTTTTTAAAGTTGTACTTACAAAATTTTAGGTGTGTTCAAAGTAGTCTCCTCCAGCATCTATGCACTTTTGTAGACGAATTTTTCACAGATTAAATGCCTCAAGCCATTCATTTCTTGAATAGATGAAAAAAATGCATTTATAGCCACATCAATCTCTTCTTCTGAATGATAAAGGCATCTACGTAAGTTCTTTTTTAGATTAAAGAATAACCAAAAGTCGCGCATAGCTAGATCAGGTGAATACGGCGGATGTTCGATCACTTTAATTTGTTTTTGTTTAAGAAACTCAACTGTTAATCCGGCTGTATATGAAGATGCATTGTCATTCTGATGCATTAGTCCCCTAACATTCAGTTCTTGTAGAATTTATGGAAGACATTTAGTGGTATACCAGTTTGCTGTTACTGTCTTCTGTCTTTCCAACTTGGTGGCTTTGACCAATCCCGTACTTCTGAAGAAAACGGCATACATCACTTTTTCAGTGTGCGTTGTTTTTTCATCATTGTCGGCGTGGGATCATCTTCAAAGACCCATAATTTGCTTTCTTGACGTGTTGAAACGTCAGAAAACGGTATATACGTTTCATCACTTATTACAATTTTAGAAATGATATGGTGGCCATCATCATTTTAGCAATTTAAAGAAGAGTTTCTTTACTGATTCTGACACGCTCCTCTTTTGGGTGCTCTGTTAAGTTATGGGGAACCGAACGGCAAACTACTTTTTTCGTATGTAATTCTTCATAACTGATTTTGTGTGTGGCTGCGGATCCAATGTTAAGTTCCTTCTGTATTATTTGATAGATACAGCGATTATCATCCATTAACATTTTTCGTATGCCAGACACATTATCCGGGATGACTGCCGACAGCGGCCTTCCTGTGTGCTCTTCATCCGGAAGAAAATTGCGACCTCTTCTAAATTCTTAAAACCATCTGAATACAGTAGCATGAGCTGGGGATTCATCAGAAAATGTTAATTGCAACCGTTGAACGCATTATTCTTGAATTAATCCTGCTTTAAAATCGTAGAAAATCATCACACATGAATGTGTGTATGTGTCTAAAATGGGTGTATTTTAATTTTTTAAGCCAAATTCATAGCTCATTTAATTAAAAAAAAACTGTGCTTAACTTTGGAAAAACTAATTATCAAAACTTCAATTGAATTCAAACGTTGAAATAAAATTAATTTAATTTAATTTTATTTGAAAATTGAATATTTCATTAAAAATATTTGATAATTAGAACATATTTCAAACATGAATATCTGAACGAATCATAATTTCCTATGAGATTTAATAATCATTTTTTACTTAAAATGTATCCCTTTAAGGTACAATTTTGTGTTCTTTATTATTTTTTAAAGATAATAATCATGAAGTCAGATATATCACAATACACATTGCTGCCATTTTCTTTTAACACAAAATAACATTTAAATTGTTTTGTTTGCTGAAGCCATGCATCAATGGAGAAAATTTACATTCCATTTTAAGGCCGAAAATAAAAAGTAAACACTAAATACTATCGGCCAAAAAGAGAAATGATATAAAAGGATTAAAAATAAATTTTCTTTTCAATGTTTTGAATACTTGAAGGAAAACAATTTATCTTACGGAAAAAAAAGATAATGATATCTTTTCTTTGGTTCTATTCCTAAAATACTTTTTAAAAATAAGTCTTAATGTATTAGTTTGACACTCAGTTTTGATAAATTACTAGAAATAACACTTAAAGAATTGAAATTTACAAACGATGATTTCTTTTACATTGTCATTTAACATTTAGAGACTAGAAAGTGAATATAATCAAATACTGTGGCTTTGAATGATGATGAAAAATAACTTAGTAAGGGTTTGAGTTCAGACTTCAGTTACATCTGGAAAAACATTTATAAATAAACTTGTTTACGATTTATTCGTATATCATTTTATTTACCTTTTTAAATACAACCCATTTAAAGAAATAACGTTTCCTAATAAGCTACATAAAAAATTAATTAAAAATTTTACTTATTACAATTTATTACATGCGCTTTAAACTTTTTTAAGTGGATACTTTTCAATAAAATTTAGTAACGTAGAAATGAAATGGATAACTTTTAGGTAATAGAATATTTATCAGCACTTTATTTTAAAATTTTCAAGGTATGTATTTACAGAGGAAACTTCGCACATTATGTTGTCATAAGTTACTATAACTGCATTGCTAGATATAATAGTTATCATGTTTATTAAATCAATTTGTAAATAAATAAAATAATCAGCATATTTTAACAGTGCTTGCAACATTATTTGTTTTTCTTGATTTAAGCAAATATTACAGTTACTGAATATTTAATTAAAATTAAAATTTTATTTTATTAAAAAAAATTATTTTAATACATATTTACAATAAATATGTATTTAATTTTTTTAAAATTTATTTTTAAACATAACATTAAAATTTATTTTATGATATTAAGAATTATATCTGACGCACCGAGTGCTCATTAAATCTGTGGAATCAAAAGTCCTGTAGTCGGTTTTAAGCAGTTACCATGGGTGTAATGGTCTGGAAAAAATTTCCTCCTCTTGTAGAATAAAGTCAAAAAACCTCAGGTGGTGCTATCTGTCGAAGGAGCCTTAGATCATAGATGTACTTTCACTTTCATGGTGTTCTGGTTTAACGCGAAAAAACGCACCTTCTAACTTAATTTCTCATAGCCGTTAGCCAGATTGGTTTGTCCAAGTGTCATAAATAACAACATTAATTATACCTAAAATATAATACATAATAAAATTTTACAACATATTATAAACAATGAATTTGATTTTAACTATGAATGATCAAGGACAGTGAGCAATGATTTTTAAGCAATAAAAACTGAAAATTACGATGATTAAATAAATAAAAGGTAAAACTTTTGTTGATTTTTCACTATGGATGAGGTTTCTAGATAAAAAAAGAAATCTCTTTTCTATATGGAGATAAGTTATTAATTTTGTCATCGTAAAGCAAATACATCTTCTTAAACTCTAATTGCATTTACAGTAATATTCAAAATATTGGTTTTATTATGTAAACTTTTCAAGTAGGAAAACTTACTGAGCTGACACTGGCTTTGATTTTGAAATAACAACCTGATCTAACAAATTCTATGATTTTCAAATATTCTTGTATTCAAACTTTCATAATGAATCCTTCAACTTATGAATAAAAACCCTAATCAAGTTATACCATGATATTTCAATAAATGTATGAAAAATATTCTTAATTTTTTTTTTTTCAGAAAATGTTTTTGAAAACATAATTTTATTATAAATAAAAGGTAATTTTGTTGTTAGTAAATATTTTTGTACCAATTAAAAACATTAATGATTAATTTTTAACATAGGTTTGTTTATATGTACAAATTCACTGAATAATCCGCATTTAATGATAATCTAGGCGCAGGAGCTGAAACCGCCGCATTTCTGTGTACATTAGCAATGACTTTTAAGATTTCAAAATTCTTCTAACAGTAAGCACATGCAGAATCAAATCCACATAAATATCTCATTTATAAATCAACTAACTGCGCAGGTGAAAGAAATAGAAAATAGATATTCGGATTTGGGTACTGATCCATTTAACGGAGGTGCTCTTAGTCATTTTCTGTTGTGGATACTGCAATAAATGAAAGATTCAATATTGTTATTTTAACAGAATGATTGGAGTCTTCGCAATTTTGAAGCGAGGACCAAGCAGATGACCTGCTTTTCCCAGAGGTATCATTTCACTTGGAGGACATTGCAACCATGTTCAGTTTTAATATGCTCTAGTCATCTTTAGCAACTACTATGGATCTTCGGTTAAGACAGGGTTCGAACTCACTACATTTCGGTAATAAGAACGACGCCCTAACCAACCAGGCCACCACGACTGATTAAAAAATTGGACATAAAATCTCGTATCGTAAATTATTGCGGACAACCGAAACCTGTTTAATGCTAAAGAAGGAGGCTTACAATGGCCTAAAAATGAGACACAGCTTTTCTGGGCTTAATATCTCAGTTTCGATCGCAGGCACTGTTAAACAACAAAAGCTGCTCTTCTGCCTTCTGCGCTCTTTGGTGGTACAGTTTAGAAATTTTCTGGGATTTTACCTGCTTATTACCTATAAAAAGACCTCTCAAAAGGCAATTTACGAAAAGAATATAAAGTGCCTTACAACAACTTTCGGCCTATATCCAGGCGCAGTTTGTCTTTTTTTGGACCTTGCGCTAGAAAATCCAACCAACCAACCATTCGACCTATATCCAGTCCAATGCGCTGTGTTAAAATATTATATTGATTATTTGTGAATGTGCTTCCTTCTTCCCTTCTTGTACATGCGAATATTACTTAAGATTTCGAAATAATGGCAAAGAAGCCAATGATGGCAGAAGTTATATGTCATTAACCATTATTAGAATAACCAAAATTTTTGAGGTTAATTCAATCAAAAATCGTTTGGAGACATGATTCTTCGTATGAAATAGAAATAACAATGGAACGAGTTTTCTTGAGAACACTATGTTTACATGATAACTGCAATTGCATGACTCTTATGATAAGCAGATTTTGATCAAACAGGAGTTCATGAAAACTACTAGGCCTTTCTACACTCTTGATTTTTGTCACTTATAAATTTTTCTTGTGACAGTTAAAAGTATATTAATTTCAGTATTTATATGTTGCCGTTGTTGTTATTTATGACACTTGGACAAGCCGAGGTCGCAAAGTTATTGCCATACAATATTAAGTCAGATGGGCACGTCTTTCCTTTAAACAGAAAATTGAAGGTGAAAATACCTCTTTGCTTTAAGACTCTTCTACTAGACTAGATGGCACTACCAGAGGATCCCCCTCTTTCATTTACACTTATCTCCAAAAATTAAGGACCATTCAAAATCACACAGAAAGTTAGATCTAAAATAAAAATTTCACTTGTTGAATTATCACACATATCTTGAAGAATAATATACAAATTACAAGAAACCACCAAATGGCTCCGATAGTACGTCACAATGACGAAAGTGCAAGAAAGGGGTATATGAGGAATGGTTGCAAAAAAGCAAAATTGTTCACAAGCGCTTTAAATAGCTTTTTTGAATCTCTCCGGACTTTCATATGGAGAGGGCCAGATATTCGTTACCACCAAGAGAACATCATTGAACGACACTGTTAAGGTGGTGCAGGATTGCTCGTTTGGGGAGGAATTATTCTCATTTCCAGAACTAACTTGCATTTTCAGAATATAACCATGACAAGCCACATCTATCGGGATGTCAATCGGCAACAACATGTACGTTTGTTTCGGGGCAGCATGGGTGTAGAATTTTCGCTTATGGATGACAACGCCGTCCTCACCATGTAAATATTGTAGAGGAATGCCTTCAATCGGAGGATATCACCTGTATAGCCAGGCCAGTATACTCACCGGACTTGAATCTAATAGGACACGTGTAGGGCATGCTTGGCCGACGAAATGCAGCCGGTCAACCCCCTTTCAAATTCTACCGGAACTTCAAGGAGTATTGCTTGATGGGTGGTGTAATATTCCCCAAGATCAGATCAATAATTTGATACTCAAGATGCCTAGTCGTTGTACGGCCTATATTGCATCGTCTGGGGGCATGTTATGTATTTACCATCATACCAACAATGTTATATTGGTTTTTGTAATAAGTTCTTTTTTAAAAATTTGCTCCAGGGAGTAAAAATCGCAATTAATTTTTATTAATGATGTCAAACGTACAGCATCTTTTTTGCTCTTTACCTTTTGTTTAATAAATAGACTTTACAAATATGTCACATTTGTTTTGTTTCTGTCTCTTTCTTTGATGAACTTGCATTATCCTTAATCTATGGATACCAGGGTCTATGCTAAACATAAAAAGATAATAACATAAATTTTCAGTGGTATTTTTTTTACATAAAATGTTAAGTATTACGATTCTATACATATTACAAACTTTTAAAATTTTTTGAATATATATAGAAATGTATAACTATATTACACTACTGGCCATTAAAATTGCTACACCAGGAAGAAATGCAGATAACAAAATCATATTTATTGGACAAATATATTATACTAGAAATAACAAGTGACTAAATTTTCAAAAAATTTGGCTGGATAGATCCTGAGAAATCAGTACCCAGAACAACCGCCTCTAGCAGTAATAACAGCAGTTATACGAATAGGTATTTAGTCAAACAGAGATTGGATTGCACGTAGGTACAGATGCCAATGCAGCTTCAACACGATGCCACAGTTCATCAACCGTAGTGAATGGCATTTGGTGACGAGCCAGTCGCTCGGCAACCATTGACCAGACGTTTTCTATTGGTGAAAGATCTGGAGAACGTGCTGGCCACGGCAACAGCCGAACATATTCCGTATCAAGGAAGGTCCGTACAATACCGGCAAAATGCGGTCGGGCATTATCCTGCTAAAACGTAAGGTTTCGCACGGCTCGAATAAAGGGTTGAGCCACGGGTCGTAACACACCAGAAATGAAACGTGCACTGTTCAAAGCAACGTCAATGCGAACAAGAGGTGACCGAGACGTGTATCCAATGGCACCCCATAACATCACGCCAGGTGATGGGCCAGTATGACGATTACGAACACACGCTGCCAGTGTGCGTTCACCACGATGCCGCCAAACATGGATGCGACCATCATGATGCTGTACACAGAACCTGGATTCATCTGAAAAGATGACAACTCGCCATTCGTGCGCCCAGGTTCGTCGTTGATCACACCATTAAAGGCGCTCTTGTCTATGACGCAGCGTCAAGGGAAGCCGCAGCCATGGTCTCCCGAGCTGAGAGTCCTTGCTGATGCAAACGTCGTCGAACTGTTCGTGCAGACACTTATTGTCTTCCAAACGACCCCGTTTCTTGACTCACGGCTCGTGACGTGGTTGCACGATCCATTACGGCCATGCGGATAATATGCCTGTCTTCTCGGCTGCTAGTGATAGGTGGCCGTTGAGATCTCGCATGGCGTTCCGTATTAACGTCCTGAACCCATCGATTTCATATTCTGCTAACAGTCATTGGATCTCGACCGACGCGAGCAGCAATACTGCGGTAAGATAAACCACAATCCCGGTACGCTACAATTCGACCTTTATCAATGTCAGAAACATGCTGGTACGCATTTCTCCTTCTTACACGAGACATCACAACAACGTTTCACCAGGCAACAACGTTGAAATGCAATTTGTGTATGAGGAACGGCTGATCAATTTCCTCATTTAAACACAATGTAGGTCTCGCTACTGGCACCTGCTTTGTCTGAATGCGCTGAAAAGCTAATCATTTGCATATCACAGCACCTTCTTCCTTTCGCATAAATTTCACGCCTGTAGCATGTCGCCTTCTTAGTGTAGCAATTTTAATGGCCAGTAGTGTATAAACAAGTGCCTTTAAAATTCTTATAATTAAGTTTGAATATTATTGCTCATTTTATTGCGTTAGTAACAGCTCGGAGTATATTCTATTAGATTGATTATTATTTCAGTTAAAATTTTCCTTCATTTCATATCTTAACATATGATAGATTAGCACATGGCTAAACATATGACACGTGCTTACTTGTAAACTAGTTCCAAGATTCCTTGTTCAGCTGACACTATTTTATTTCTTTATTTTTATCGACCAGAAATTATAAAACATGAAAATTTGTGTATTAATTTTAAATGCACTTATTAATAGAAACATAAATGCATAGTTTTAAATCTAATGTATGAATCTCACTCTCAATTTTTAAAAAATTTGGGATTTATTTTAAAATCTATTTTTTAATTCAAAACCAATTTTCGACAAATATTACACCTAATTAAGAAATTAATATATTTATAGATATTATGAATCATTATTATGTAATATGTCTATTTTAAGTACAGATGATATTTACTGCAAAAAAAAAAATCCCAACTTATCATTAATTGACAAAATAACTGACAAAATAAAAATAATTGACAGAACAGTGGTAAGGGTAATATACTATCCGATAGATATTACCCTTACCACTGTTCTGTTAGATAAATATAATTTTTAAGAATTTAAGTGTTCTTTAAATATTGTTATCTAGAATTGTGTAAAACTGCTTATTTGTTGATTACTTTATGATATTTTTTTTCATAACTTAAGTATGTGTTTCTTTGAGAAAATTATATGCCATTAAAGTAACTCTAAAAATTAATATATGATTAAAAATTAAACATAACGTACATATATATATATATAATTTTAGCGAAATTTTTGTTTTAAAATTATTTTGTCATTGCATTGCGTATATGATTTTACAGCAGAAAACTTGTAAAGTTTTATGACAATCACAACATGTGGCTTTTCAAGCGAACTAATATCACATATTTGCTTGCATCACAGACCCCTTAGAAATCCCAAACATGTTTGAAAGTAGAATTAATTTCCAAATCGCGTGCAGTCTTTACTCCCAAACAATAATTTGACCACTAAGAGATAATACGTGATCATTTTTTAGGAAAAGTGCAAGTTTAATTTTGAATTGTATTATTAAAATAATTAAATAATTCTTAAAGTGGTTTCTCCATAAACAGAGTATTACATTTCTGCCTAAATTATTTTTTTAGCAACAAGAAATGATGAAAGGTTTAAAGTTTTTTTTCTTCATATTTCGCTTGTTTTTCAAGTCACAACATTAGTAAATTTATAATATATTTTTATGAAAAGTAATTTAAGTTTCAGTGTTAAGTCATTATAAAAAATGTATTATTGATAATATGATATATTTACTCATAGATATAATGTCATTTTTTTGTGTGTGTGTATCATCCTTTATTTATTCTACAGTTAGAGCATTCATATATTTGGCAGATAAAATGATAAATTATATCATTTATCTTATAAATAGATGAGACCTACTTTATCTCACAAGAAATTCTTTCGATTTAAGCACTCAGAAAAAATACCATTAAAAATTATTCTTACAAGGCATTAAAATATATATTTTTCTTATGGGGGTCATGAAAGCATTAGAAATTATATATATGTCATTAATTATTTTATAGTTAATTTCTTTATTATGTAAGAAATAAAATATCTTCCTTTGTGTATAACTTTATATATTAAGTCTTAATCTATTTCTGTTAATTTAATAATGTAATCAAAATATGCTCTATTTTAAAGTAAATCTAATTCTCTTAAAACACTTTCATTTATAAAACAGAAGCGAAACCTTTATATGTCATACATTTTAGAGTGTCTTATAGGGTGGGAGTGGCTTAAAATAGTTTTTATAATTTGAATGATTGATAGATATTTTATTTACATTTTAATTTTTTTGTAAAAACAAACATCAAATAAATGTGTAATTATTTAGTGAAAAAATATTATAATAAGATAGCCATAACATCAGTAATTTATTAGAATATTAGGAAACTAATTGCTTATAAACTGTCTGACAATTGCTAAGGACGGATAACACTATCATCCATAGCAACCACAAAATGAAAGGAACCAAAACGTGGAAAATTAGAATAAGTGTGGGATACAGTAAGAAGTATGCGTATGCCAAATTTTTTTCCACGTCACTTCCTCACGTGATAGCGTTCATAAGAGCTTTAAAGGTTTTGACGCGTGTGGACAGTTATTGTTTCAAGTCAAAGTTTTACAGGAAAGATTTAATAGACGAACTTGAAGTTTTTGGCAGGTCTTCCCGACATTACTTAGATGATTTTATGCGTGGCCGAATTATTGGAAAAAATCAAAGAATTGCGAAAAATAACAGATGTTGCCAGGGACTTCGATATCGCTCACAGCGTTGTTTCACATCTGTGGAATTCATTTAAAACCACTAGAATGTGTAGTAGGCGGTACGGGAGATGTCGTGTTAGAAGTACGACACCTGCAGGAGACAGATTTATCGTCCTATTAGCAAAAAGGAACTAGCGCACCACAGCTCAGAAGGTGCGGCAGTCAGTTTCAGTCAAATCAGTTTCTTGCTGCCTCAGGAAAGCAGATCTCCCAAAAAACTGTTGCCAGACGTTTGAGGGGAGGAGGACTATACGCCTGCAGACTTGTTGTGTGTATCCCATTGACCAGACAGCACCGGACTGCCCATTTTGCAATGGTGTCTCGAGCATTGCAATTGGACTGAACAGGACTGGACATGCATACTATTCTCAGATGAGAGTAGGTTCGGTCTGTCTTCGGATTGTAGACGTCAACTGATCTGGCACGAGAGTGTTACTGCTTATCGTCCAGAAAATATCCAGGAAAGGGACCGATATCCGACACGTAGTGTCGTGGTGTGGGCCAGCATCGTGATCAATGGCCGCACGCTCCTGCATGTGGTTGCGAATGGGACTATGACGGGCCAACGATACATTAATGAAGTTCTACTTCCTCATGTTCGTCTTTTCCATGGTGCTGTTGGTGATAAATTTGTTTTTATGGACGACAATGCAACATGTCATCGAACACTTGCTGTTCAGTATTGTCTAGACAGCGAAGGTATTTAACGCCTCGTATGGCCATCACGTTCTCCAGGTCTAAACCTCATTGAAAATATGTGGGATGATTTGGGGAGGCAAGTTGCTGGTCGAAACTAGGCTCCGACAAACAAGAACACCCTCATCTGTGCACTCTCAGAGGAATGGGAAAAATTGCCTCAACAGCAGCTGGATAATGTTATGTAAAGTATGATACGACGTGTGGAATGTTGCATCACTTTCCACGGCGGACATATCCCGTACTGATACCTTTCTTAAAGGTGCCTGCTGACTTTTAGATGCATTGTTCCATTTTTCCGTATGCAGCATCAAATGAACATTTTTTTCTTTCAGATGTTTCACAGCTTTTGTACTTTCCAGAACAATAAATATTCTTTATTCTAATGTCTGAACAGTGTGGAAACTATATTTTATCCTACTAGGCCTCATGTCTCGCTTAATGTTATGCTACATTGCAATTTATGATCCGTCCTTAGCAATTGTCCAGCAGTGTATTTATTTAATTGTAAATCATTTTTCTCTTTCAATTAATGATGTTTAATTTATAATGATTGTTGCGCAGTCTACCTATAAAAGTTTTATCTGAGTTAAAAAAAATTCTAAATAACGTGCTATTATATATATATAACAAAATGTGTGTGGGAAATATTTATTATATACATAATTTCCTAAATGTTGTAATTTGAATACATTACACATTATTCATTGCAATCCATAACTGTAGATAAAGATGCAGCACTCAGTATGGTAGATTTATCATTGAAACATTTCTCATAAAATTGTTTTAAAAACTGACTAAAAACAATCAATACAACTATCAAATACTATTAGTGAGTAAGCAGATACAAAAATTAATATATATAGTTTAGAAAGATAATAACAAACGAAAATCATTTAAGAATATATATATATAT
The DNA here is from genome assembly GCA_030067965.1 of Latrodectus elegans. Lineage (NCBI taxonomy): Eukaryota > Metazoa > Arthropoda > Arachnida > Araneae > Theridiidae > Latrodectus > Latrodectus elegans. The sequence goes on along the minus strand of CM057821.1, from coordinate 22,999,083 downwards.
ATATACTCATACGGAATCCAGATGAGATACATTACTATACAAAGCTAGAGTAGTCTCTGCCTTTGTAGTAATGTATCGCATCATAAATGTGTGATAGGGCAAAAATAATTAATTTTTTTTTACAAAAAGACTTAATGCACGTATCATTTAACAAGAAAGTAACGTTTGACACGCATCGTATGACAACGGATATATAAAGTTACGACGTGTGTGTGTGTAAATTTAACATGCGTCTCGAAACAACAACACAAAGATCGATTTATGTTTGTAAAAAATCCTGGTAACAAATCTAGGCTGTGTCTCTATTCTCAACAGAAATTCGTGTTGCCATCGAACATTTCTGTTTTGGCTTGAATTTCTAAATGTTCCAAACGCACTCGTTAATACGCTTTTCAAAACTGATATCCAGAATAAAATTCTAAATAGAAATTCGTAATCTTGTCAGCTTTTTACGAAGCATCTGACGCTCTCTGGTATGCATATGACTTCATGTTTCAGCATGCTTTTTGCGTTCTTGACCAACATGTAAATTTCTAAACAGTAGCATTTAACTGCACAGCAATCACATGTCTATTTGAATTATTTATGATAATAACAAAATTAATAATGAAATATTACCAAATTGGCAACAATTAAATATCACCAAAATTCCATGTATCAGTATTGTTGTCTCAAATTTGGCATAAAACTCTTAATCTGCCAACATTTATGATAAAGTTGATGGCCTTTTGTTTCCTTGAAATAATATATAATTATATACATAGTGAGAGAATATAAAACTTGTGTGTGCGTGATTCTTACAACAGCAGTAACATCGCAAAAAATAGGCAACTGAAAGTAACATATGAGATCCTAAAAATCTAGTTGACAATTGCAAATAAGCAGCTTCTGGTGATAATAAAAATAACTTGGTTATAATCCTCCATAACGGAAAAAATAACACTCTTGTGTACAGAGGATAATTGGCCTAGCCAAAAACCATGTTGTTGAGAATACCAATATATGATAATTTCTTCTTTTCCATTAGGTTCACAATACCGGTATGGTATTGAAGATACTGTAATTGACAACTATATAGCTTACATAAGATACAGAATTGGAAACTGGTTGATTGTATTGAGTAGTTTCATTCTAAATAAAACTTTCAATCACATAATTCAATTTAGAGTTATGTCAAAAACTATGGTAATATATATAGTCTATATTAAAAATAATTTATATATTAAATTATAATAAAAAAATTATATTAAATTATATAAATAATTTATATTAAATAATCAATATTAAAACAATTTAAAGCAGAAAGTAAGAAAAATAGTTGATGAGTCAATTTTGAAATAAGTTTTTAAATATTTTTTCGTCAAAAACTTTATAAATTGTCGAAAAAAGTTTCTTACAGAAATATAAAACTATTTATTTCAGTATTTTATCACATTTCGCTTAGCATGCAATATTTTTGCTGTAAATCTCAAGGAACTAACAATTTACAATATAATAACATAACATATGAAACTATTAAACACGACCATTCATTTAAAATATCATTTTGTTCGATTATATACTTTACATAAGCATTGCAAAACTCTTGGTAAAATTAGACTAACCACTTCCAATAATTATAATGTAGATTCATTATATAATGCTTTACAATAACATATCGTAAAACTTATGCGTGTTATTTAAAATATCAATAAATGTAAAAAATGTGAGATAACTATCATTGAAGTATGAATAAAAAAATTTCAGTTTAAAAAGAAAATATTAAAAATTGTACAACAAAAGACTAATTACGATTAATTACACAATAAATATTATATTAAACTGGAATTTGGATCATGGAAGTCTGGATAATCAACCATTATTATTTGAACAATTTATTAACCAAGAAAAACACCTTTCAATTTTTCTTTCATTTTAAATTTTAAACAACAGTACATTCTGTCAAAAATTATACAAATTGTTCACTATACACTAATATATTGTACATTTCTATGAGTTAAATATAGCTGAAAAGAGAACTCACTTTGGCAGTAAATATATAATATAATATATTTTATTTAAGGGATTATATATATTGAGTTTTGTAAAGAAACCAACCATTATTTAATGTTAACCCATTATCCGCAATTCACTTATTACGTCGTTGATGAAACTGCTAAAATGAGTCAGCAAAAAAAAATCCATTAGATAGACAGAAACACAGATGTTACACGTCATTATATGTCTAGTATACCTGCAAAATGTGTACCTTTCTTGATAACTTTGTTAAGGTGAGGGAATAGAAATCTGCATGTACCAAACCAGGCGGGGAATGTGTTGTAACAATTAATCAACCTTGAGTTAAGAAGTTGTATACATGGATTTCTGCGTACTAGTGTGCGCTGTCTTGTTTTTTGTAGATCCCTGAGTTGAGGTCGTTGCCATGTTAATCAGTGACATAAAAAGTCATTTCACTGGTGTGGCGTGGATATCAAGAGGAGGATACCAGTTCAGTTGTGGCCTTATCACCTGACTGAGGCAGAAAATTACGATGCATTATGTGATGAGCGAGTATTCCAAACCCATTAACCTTAAAGTACAAGCTCGGAAGCTCACCCGCACCGTTATGTTGCCACTCAACAAAACCCTCTCTCCAATCATGTACATGCAGGGAGGCAGAAAACAATTCAAACCTCTCCATGAGTTAGTGGGAGAAAAACGAGCTTAAGAAGATAAAGGCCCTTGAAAATTTTGAACAACGGCTAATGGAGGATGCTCTTCTGTCTCGTATACGCATGTCTGTCGGGAAGGGTACTTGGAAAATTTCCATGTTTCCTACCTTGCACTTGAACACTATTCATTAAAAGTCCTCACAGAATTCAATTTTCGTTGTGGATATTAAGACATTTTACAATTGACTTCTGCTATTAGGTGCCCACCACGCGATGACGAAACAGTTTCACAGCATTCGCCATTGACAGCTTTCTTGTTGACAGTATGACGCGAGTTTTTTCAAGCTTATACCATCGATCAATGCTGACTATTTTGACCTCGGTTTCTTGCGCTTCCGGCAACGTGCAGCCTCTCCATTTAGTTTCTATCTGCGCATGCGCAAGGACGAATTTTGCTCTCGTTACTTATTAGATATTTATCCCGTTATCGAACATTTAGATGCAACTTTCGTATGAAAAATTTTCTTTTCAATGCCTGGCCGATATTAGGATTAATCCATTCAGCCTTCCAAGGGGAGTAGGTGATGACAACGTATACAGTGCGGTGCCCAGTGGGTGTGACGTCTTTGACCTGAACGTGAAACGATAGAGAAACACAGACAGAGAAAGGAACATCCATACCCGAATCAGGATTCGAATCGGGGACCTACTGCTTTGAAGTTAAGGTAGTTAGTCACTCCAGCATCAGTCGGCTCATTTATATATATGTAAGGACGTAAGAAAATGGAAGTTAGAATAACATAAAACAACGCATTTATTACGACATTACACAAGATTAAAACAATTACAAAAGACAATACTTAATAATTATAAACTAGGTTATATATAAGGTTAGAAGGTATGTGTCATATAATAAACAAAATTATCTATGAACCAGATGGTTAGCCTTCCATTTCTCACACCTCTCTTCTATATCTCCTATCTCTATTTCTTATCGGATATTTTGTAAGTTTTGATCTATTGGGCAGAGTAACGCCATCTGTTGTCAGTAGAGATAATATCGATCTGTTACACACACACACACGCACGCACGCACGCACGCACACATTTGTTTTTCTAGTTACGAACTGAATAGACAAATGGTAAGACAGAGATTATTGAAGTTTATTCCTCTTAATCGGAGCAGATGTTAACATCCTCATTACTTATGTCTCTTATTATCAAAATATTGGTTCTACGATTACAGGCCAAGTGTCAAATAATTCTCATATAGCTAGTGGTACAGTTAGGAAATTATAAATATTAATCTATATTAAGTATTAATTAAGTATACTTTAATACTAACTGTAAATTCGGCAAATGAATACCAGACGCATCTATGGCTTCCCGTCATTCACTTATCAGTTTTATCATAATCTAGCAAATTATCGTGACATTACAACTTCAATAATGGCAACTTGAAAAGCAACCTAAATTCTTCATCATTAAGGAGAATAAGTAGTTTGAAATTTTAAATTTTCCATAATTGGTTTCTGAACATGTGCAATATTTTCCTGCGGAAACAGCATTTATGCTTACCAAATTTTATATGTTGAGGATAGCATGAATGCTTATCAGTGAAAAAATTAAATCTTGTTAACTTTTATTGTTGTAAAAAAAAAAAAAAAAAAGCTAATTTTTGTCCAAATGAGAGCGATAAAAATTTGCTAGTCAAGAGATAAATAAATTTTTCCTTTATATCTTTTTATAGTTCTTTAATTATACTGTATCTCAATATTGCTTAATAATAACAATTTATAAAGCTTTTTTTTAATTAACAATATCCTCTTTTAATGCATTTGTAACATTAATTATTCAAAGTGATAGATTTCATATGAAAACAAAGTAACTCAAAACTAAGGCTTTTTTTACAAATATTTAAACAAAACTAAGTATTTGTTTAAATATTTGTAAAAAAAAAAACTGAATAAAATCTTCCTAAAATGCTATTAGGAATTATAAATCTGGAGTTTTTCTTAAAACAGACACAGTAAAGCTAAAATATCATATTGAAAAACAGACTTTTAACTGTAGAAACTGTTGCTTAATTATAACGTTTAATTAATTGATTCTATAGATTATAAGACTTATTTCATTTTAAAACTTAATATGTTGTATGTGATTGTATGCTATATTGTATAGTTGTTGTTTCATTATAAATTTATTACCCGTATCTTTACTGCAAAGCTCTGTTTTAAGAAATATTGTCTAATTATTTCTAAATAGAACACATGTTTCCAGATCTAAGAAAAATTAATTTATTTTTTCTCATATAAACCCACCTTAGTTTTGAAAGTGGAATTCTGTCACAGTGCATTTGTGAGTAAGAAAATCTGTCACAGTGCACTTGTGAATAAGATCCTAAAAACTATTCTATTCAATTTTCTAATCCTATATAAATTTAAAATTTATATAAAAATACATTAATTTATACTTAAAAAAGTTATAAAATTGAAGTTCTTATAATTGCTTAAACATTCAATTCGATACATCATTAAACTGGAGAATTTGTAAATATTTTACATATTAATTAACATATTAGTAGCGTTTATTGATTTTTCCTGCTCATTTGTAATTAAATAAGCATAGTAATTATAACAAATTAAGCGATTAATCGATTTAATTTATAGATAAGCAAAATTATATCAATTTTTACGGCGCATTAATTGACTTTTTTATTTTATGCATACTTATCTTAAATATAAAAATTTAATAATTTTCACCTTTAATTTCTATATTAGTTTCTTTTTTGCTATGTAATTATTTGGTACTATCTCTCTTGCCTTCGATTCAACAATTCGTAATTCCAAATCATACTTTGGGATGTATGCAGTGGTTCGCCTTCCACTTTAAACTATAGGTCCGTTCTAACTAGCAATCGTGTCCAAAAAATGCGCATTGAAAGGCAAACTAATCAAACATGATAATTTATTTCTCTAGTTATTGTTTTTGCAAATTAGGCTGGAAATATAGGGTGCTCCACTTTTCTAACGGAGCTATACTTTGATGTGGAGTCCGACTTCCTCAGTACTCACATGCCATAGGGACCCATTTATAGGGTAGGCAGAATCATTCACAACCCATTCATTCAAGGAAAGGACAAAGAAAGGAGAGAGCGAAAGAAAGTAAAGCCATGCCCAAACCAGGACTCGAACTCAGGACCTCCCTATCTGCTATCAGGCGTGTTGACTACTAGTCAGGATTGGCAGAATTTTTCTAGTAAATATGAGATATTGAATGATTAATAATTGAGGAAAGCAACAATTCACAGCATTAAAAGGGGTAAATTATAAAGGAGAAAATTATTTTTGATCTTTAATAGAATCGAAGGGATTGCTAATTCTGCTATGTTAATAGTTCTGTAGTGAATATAATAAATTAATCAAAGATATAAACTATTAAAAAGATTTCTTCATAAACTATAAAAATTTTTACAATGCTTTCACTATTTTCCTTCTGCTGTCTTAATTATGCTTGTAAAACTTTATATTGTAGAGTGAGTCCCATTTTTCCCAACTGGTATTTACAAGGCTGCACCTTGCAGCTACCGGTAGTCTTCGTATGGTGGCCATGTATTCCGTTCGTGACTACTGCAACATGTGCTTGTATGGCTGATGTAATGGAAATGTCTTACGAACAGCTAAGGAGTATGGCCGTCGATATCCGCTGCATATACTGCTGTTGATATGTTCATTAAAGTGTTTTTTCTTGCACCGGAAGTGACGTTATACTTTGTTTTTTGCATTTTTCTCGTAAACTAGGGATCGTACAGGAACGCTTCTTAAAGCAGTTTTTATGTAGGAATCTAGCTGTTCAGAATTTATGCGGTCGTTTTGGGACATTCTGCATACATAACGCTTGTAAAATTTGCTGAATTTTAGTGTTTAAGGCCCTGCTAGACCTCCGTTGGGGAAAATCGAATCCTATGTTAATCCTATTGATAATATTTTAATGTTTCACAAGCGCTATTTTCATGATAGAAACTTCCGGTCTTTTGCAAATTACAAAAAACAGAGCTACTGTCACTTCGACGTCCATTTTTAGCGTTTACAATTTTTTCAAATATTTTTAAAATGTCAAAATATCTCCATCCAAGTAAATTTTAACCAAATTCTAATTTCATTGAGGTTGTACAAAATTTGGTTTAAAGATATTTCATTTTTTTCTCCGTACAGTTACAAAATGAACATTTTTGTTTTTTTTAAGCTAAAAATATTTTTGGTTGCATTAATATTTTGATACGAATTTTGATTACAAATCAAATTCATTCTTATTTCTGAAAATCTACCTCTGTACACAACGCCACCTATGAAACTGGAAAATTTTTAAAGCCAAACTTGGATGAGTTTTCTACTTCACTACGGTAACCTAAAGAGGGAGGAATTTCTGAGAAAAACTTCTCCCCATATGATTCCTCTTGTTTTACCCTGTGGTTGGCAAACAATTCCAAATCGAGCAAGACGGATTAGCTTTTCTCACTCATGAAATATAAAAGGCATTTGTAAATAATGCATGTTAGATTTCTGTTTATTAGCGTTGGAAAAGTAGCTATGATATGTACTTTTAAATCAACTTTGATTATTTTCATTTAAGTAAATTTTCAAAATGAAATATTATAAACTGTTTTGTGTTACCTTGTTCAATTATATTATAAACTACGATTTTGAAATAAGACTAACTATGCATTAAAAATTTAAACTACTTTATGTGTGAAGATGTAAAAAAATGCATTTTACAATAGACACACACATACATATATATATATGTGTGTATATATACATATATATTTGTATATATGTATACATATATGCACATATATATATATATATATACATACATATATATTTCTTATAAAATAAAATATCTAATAATAAGAATGATAAGTTTATTAGAATAATAGTGAGACAAATATTTAAATTTGTGATTTTTAATCATTTTCCAAAATTATTGAGTTTTTACCTTTACAAACATTTGGACATTTAATTTTATTTTCAACTCATTTCATGAAAAAAAATACATTATAAGGTATGATTAATAAGCATACGATACCAGCATATTGCGTCTGATAAGAAATTAAACACTTTAAATTTGAAAAATTATATATATCTTTGAAAAAAAAATTCGGTTTGTAGTATAACTTCAGCGGAAAAACATAAAAGCATTTCAATAATCAAACGAACGATAACAATACATTACAACACACTACAATACAGATGACATCAATGCTCTTAGGAGAATCATTTTATGCTCATGAAATTTATGCGGCTTGTATGTCCTTCTGCCGCGAATTTGCTAGTAGCACTGATTGAATGATCTGTGATTGAATGTTTGGTTGAATTATATTTATGAATTTCAGATTCTGTGGAGTTTATTTCTCTACCACAAAGGTTATTTACGTAAGGAATATTCTTATATTTCGCAGCAGACGTCTACAGTTAAAATATATATAGGTTGATCCATTTTAATCTAAGCACATCTTTTTTGCCGAAAACGACTTTCTCTGGTTACTCAGGTAAGTTTGTAGAAAACTCTGACATAATGCCTTAAGACCATTCCCTGGAGATAGTACGAGATACTTTTTAAGAATGACTTAAAATCATTCTATACAAGTCAACAGTAATGATACGATTTTTGATGGTCGGTCATAATGTGTCCCATGTCCATGTGTCATAATGTATGACATGTTTTGCGAAAAGAGTTTTTCTCATATAAGCTCTCATACTAATAAAAGTCCATTATACATCCTCTCTCTCTCTCTCTGTATATATATATATATATATATATATATATATATATATATATATATATATATATATATATATATATATATATATATATATATATATGCTTTCTTAACTTATATTTAACACAGTTTTTTAGCACATAAATATTCCTGTTTTTTTAATCATATCTTTGAAATAAAAATGGGAGCATTTTGCATTGTGGACATAATATTTATAAGCATATTTCTGACAATATCTTGATCTCGATAACATTTATACACGTAGAAGCAATTTTAATATTTTTAGAAAATCTTTAAATATTGATCATTCTTAGCTTTTCCAAATTCAATCTGAACTCATTTGGGAATGCGCCGTGAAAATATGGGTAATTTAGGAAATTTCTATTTACAATTTTGAACTTAATTACGTAGATACTATAAGCAATTTATACACAGGCGTAATTTTAAAGATCTGTTATAGGTCATAATATTCCCCTTCATACAACTCATCGCAATTTAAAATTAGTTTGTGTGTATGTTTTCCATGATATTTATATAAATTTAAATCACCAAATATTTCCATGGAAATGAGGTATAGAGTAATTAAACTTCTAATTATTTTATTATCATTGAAAAGAGGTACATAGTTTAGAAATTTAATTATAAATAATTTTAATTCTTTGGTGTTCAGTTTAGTTGGACATTTTCGATGATACCAGGAAATATTTTATAAATGTAATTAGCTAGTAAGTTATTAATGCATAAAATTAGTGAATCGTTATATATATGAAATGAATGGTAAAGATTCGAATGCGTATATTCATGTAAACTTTCTGTATTATTAGCAGAAAACATTTCATTTACACCTCGTTTAAAAGTTCATTCAGTGAACCATGTTTCTAATATTGCTGTATATTGCATGTACACAAATATTTTAATATTTCATTATGACGTTTGATAATCAAAGTTGCTAGTGAAAGTTTTGTAAATCATGTAATTTTAAATGGTATTAAAGAATTAAAACAAAAAAATTGCTATCTAATAAAGATTTAATATTTGTAACTTGCTGGTATAGCTATGAAAATACTTAAAGAAATAATTGAATTTCTGATAATTGTGTGAGGTCAAAATTTAATTTGATATTTGCGTTTCAAATTTCATATTTAATAAAATCAAAGAGTGATAAAGAATAAATTAAGAAATAAAATCCTTTCACAGAATAAAAGTAAAAAATTTCTTAATATCTAAATGCATTTATTATTTCTGATTTTTTTGAAAAAAAATTATGTATATGATATTAGTTTTTTACTGTGTGAGTTTCTTTAATTCGATAGATTTATTTAATTAAATGTCGTAAAAATAGCAGAGAAATTCAAAATTAGTTGTACATATTTTTTATCATTCAATTTTTGGTTCAATTTGGAATATATATATATATATATATATATATATATATATATATATATATATATATATATATATATATATATATATATATATATATATATATATATATATATATATATATATATATATATATATATATATATATATATATATATATATATATATATATATATATATATATATATATATATATATATATATATATATATATATATATATATATATATATATATATATATATATATATATATATATATATATATATATATATATATATATATATATATATATATATATATATATATATATATATATATATATATATATATATATATATATATATATATATTTATATATATATATATATATATATATATATATATATATATATATATATATATGTGTGTGTGTGTGTGTGTGTGTGTATGTATATCGTTTACGATTGTCTGTACTAAAAATAATGAAATGTTATTATAAAACTATATTAATTGTTTATTTCATGTAATCTTTCCTTAAATAATATTTAAATAAGAAAATTATTAATATATTAAATTACTTATTATTTGATCTCGGGATCTCAAATATTTAGAAAGTTATGTTTTAGGATGTCTATATTTATTTTTAAAAATAATTTATTAATTTTTCTTAACACAGAAAAGAACAGGAGTGATATCATATTATTTTAGCAAAGCGCAATTAAAGGAAAAGGAATAAATGAAATAAAAATTAATAATTTCAATTGTTATAAAATATGAAAAGTCTCAGCTATTAATTTGTAAATGTGGGGAATACTTATATGAATCCGAAACAATATTTTTATATCATTTGTATTAAAATTTTTTATTTAGTGAATCATAAGCATTTATTTTGGAAATTCTGGAAGTTTTCATGCAATTTTGTTTGAAGTAGGCAAAATTTTTAAGGAAATTTAAACCCATTAGGTCAAAATTTGGCAAATTGTAATATTTCACAGCAACTAAAAATAAATATTTATTTAATTTTTTTTACTTCACATGTACAAATAAAAAATATTTTTTATTCCATTAGAAGTAATCAATTACTAAAATAAATTTATAAAAATTTCATATAAAAGTTTCCAAAGACATCTGTAGTATTATAAACTACATTTCCTTTACGTTTCAAATATAACTGAATTATGAGGAATTATCTGCAATGATATGTTTTGAATTCATTAAAAACGTAAGTTTAAAAAAAACATGTTTATTTTATGCAAATTTTAGATGCAATAATAAGGAAAGAATAAAAATCTCTGAATTGAAATTTTCCAATTTTAGCAGTAATGAAATCCTTAAAGTTAGGTCTGAGAAATATTGTTTTTAAAAAATAATTGATTTATTTACTTGATAATATTTTTGACGCAATAGCTTTTTTATCAATTTTTATAAATATTTATAAGCGTTTGCTTTTAAGACACACAAACGAAATACATATATAAAATCATGTAATAAAAATGCCTGTAATCAAATTTTTAAAGGGATTAAAATGTGATATCTATAAGAAAGGAGAATGTATTGCATCAAATTATGAATATATTTTTCAATGTAATACCGCTGAATATCAGTATTTTCCTTTATGAAAAAGTAATTAAAAAAAATTAAGTAAATTATTCTATTATCGGATTATTTTTTCTGATTTGAATTAATTTATTAACACAGTGTTTATTATAATTGACAAAATTTAAATTAATAATTTAAAATAACAATGCATGTGGAGCCTAACATCGAAAATTTATTTCGCAATTCATTTGATTGTTTTTACAAATTTGTTCAGTACTAAAAGTTTCGAAGTATTTTTTAAAACACTTTTATTTTGTTTCGACTTAAATTTATTTTAAAAGTCATATTAAAGTTATGAGATATTTTAAATGCGTTAAGGAAATTATCCCTAAGAATTGTCTACTTTATCGATTATATTAGGTTTTCTATGCTATTTTTTCTATTTGGTTCATATCGACAAGTCTATTATTCATATCATTTTTTCATTTGTCCTAGCTTATGGGCTCTTTTTAATTGTGTATAGTGGATAAAGAACAAAATGTATTCAGTAAATGGGAATTTTTGTTGATGATTTATTTGCTTAATAATTTATGATATGAACTGAGCCAAGGACAAAAATATCCAAAACAAACTGAATTCTCTGTGTAAAAATTAATGGTGTAAACGAAACATATATATTATCAACATATTTTTAGAAAAATTCCAATTTTTCTTCTATTAGTGGATATTATAAGCCAGATACCACATTTTTCAACCAGAACCAGAAATATTTGTAGACGCAGAAAACATTGATATAGGAACAACGAAATATGAAGGCAAGAGCTTAAAATATTAAGAAATGAAAATTTTAAAGTAAAAATTAAAAGTTGTCAAACAAATCATCATTCCTACATAATGCAGTTCTTAAATTTTATATAATCTTGATAAACAATTAAGATTTCATGAGGTTAAACAAGACATTACCTAATTATCACTCAAAACCAATCTAATCACTCTAACAACGTAAGATTAAAAGAAACAAATTGTCGAAGTAAAATGTTATACAGAAAATTAATGGAACTCTTTATACATAGAAAATAATTTGAAAAACATTCAATAACTTTCCACATTAAATAAAACTAAAAAATTCTAATGACTTAATCGAAGATAAAGTTTTTCACAAGATATTCAATGTTTCAGTATTTATGAGACTTTTATAACTAAACTAATAAAATTAGCAATAACCAAAACTAATGAATTAGGTATTTCTGAGCAAATAAGATTCCAGAGGGAAAATTCATGGATAGATGTATTGAAATTAATGAAAGAAAAGTGATAAAACATTTGAAAATATGCTCAACATACATAAAAAGAAAATATATTTACTTAGAAAAAACACCAGAATAAACAAATATCTGACAAACAAAAAATAAAAGTAAAAATATCTGAGAGAAAATATCTTTGGAGTAACATTTAACATAATAGTTATTGAATATTATTTCAAAAATAATTATCAAATAATAGTATCAACTCTTCTACATATAATAGAAAATTTCTTGTCTCAAAAGTTTACTAAAAGATTAGAACTTGAGTCAGATGTGTTAAAGAAAACGAATTTAGATATCTCTTAAAATCGCAATAAACGTTTCAACAAAAAATTGCAAAAAAGTTTAATAATATTCTAATTGACTTAAAATCCATAATAAAACATTAAAATCGTGAAACTTTGAGGTAAATGTGAGAATTTATATAATCATGTAATTTACGCATGAATATCTTATATAATCACACATGAAATTTACGCATGAAGAAAATATGGTACTTCCTCCGACTCAAGAATTTTGCAAAGTATTTAAATACTAAGATTTAAAATATAAAAGAAAAATTAAAAATATATGATTTAAATATTATTAACCAATGTATAATTTTAAATAGAAAATATATAAATCTCTACTCATTATTTTTCTAAAAAATTTTTAATTTGAATATTTCCTTTTGATTAAAAATTCCTTCACATTAGCCTGCTAACTTTAACTGGATAATTTTCACGTATTTACTATTAACGAAACAAATAATGAGATGGGTATTGTATATCCGATGAAGTATTTAGAATCGTTTATTCGGCGGCAAAAGGTTTTACTTACAATAGCATCTACATAAAGAATTGTAATTTAAATTTTTTAATCTAAATTAGATTTATTTGTAGCTTAACTCTTAAAGCTATGTGATTTAAACTATTATTACGATTAACTATACGTTTAGTAACACTTTTCCGTTTCCAACAATTTTCAAAATTTCGGACTTCAGCATTTTGTGTAAAATCCCATATACTCATTTACTCGAAACATCTGAATTGCTAAGTCACTCACATTAAGTAGTAATTGCAGTTCACATATACTAATGAGACAGGTAATTGTATGTTTAAAGACAGTTTAATGAATTTGATGGTATGAGGTATATGAACCAATTATAATTTAGTATACCAAAATAGTCACACGATTGTTTGACTCTCATTAAATGGAAGAGTAAATTAAACTAATTAATATTTTAATTGAGTCCAGTGATAGTATTCGCGTAGAAATTGAATTTCCGGTTTAAATAATACGCTCTGGACAATAATCAAAACAGCTGTGGAACTATTTATGATATTTTGGAAATTGTTTATAATACATTTATGTATATTATATGACTGTTAATGGAACAGATTGCAATAGTTGGCACATAGAATAAACACCCCCTTTAATACATTAAATCAGGGAAGATTTATAAGACATAAATTTATTATTTAATCGAAAAAAAATTAGTTTTGAAAATTTTAAGTCCATATTTTTTAACATTGCTGAAATCTAAAGAGCGATTGATGATGTCAATTAATATATGCAGAAACAACTCATGCGATTCAATAGGTTAAAGCACATAAAATGATAATATAATAATAATGAGTACTGAAGAGACAATTTTTCCCTCATTTAATATTAAATGAGGAAAGTAAATTACATGTACATAAAAATGTCAGTTAAATCATTTATTCTAGTAACTACATAATGAGATATATTTTATTAATTACAAATTTTTATTTACATATTTCTTCAAATAATTTATATTTAAATAATCGCAAACAAATATTCGAGGGATGAAAATATATATTTGATAATTTAAGCAATGACAATAACTTTAAATTGAATTTCGTCTACTCAGCTTATCAGCTTTTTATTACTCATCATGTAGTATTAAATAATTTGATGTAAGTCATTAACAAAATGGATTAAATAACGAATAGTTATTATTATAACTAAATAATTGTACATTAAATATGTAATATGGATACATTTTTCCACGATAAATGCTATTATAAAAATATGCAATGATGAAAACATAACTCAGAATATATATATATATATATATATATATATATATATATATATATATATATATATATATATATATATATATATATATATATATATATATATATATATATATATATATTAAATTGAATTCATTTTGAAACTTAAGATTTATCTTCAATTTAGATAAATATTATAAATTATTAATTGAATGCTTTTTTGAATGATTTAATAATTGCAAATAAGAGCATCTGAATTATTAAAATTCCATATATGTCTATTATTATTAAATGGAATGTTTTTTATACATAATATAAAATTTAATTTAATTTTCCTAACTCAAATCTCTAAAAGTTTAAAAGTTAAACAAATGATTCATACGAAATAAAACATTTATTATTTCTTAACAATATTTTTCAAAATTTCCCATTTTCTCATCTAATAGTATTGATTACTTACTCGATAAGAATTATGGCAATTTCACTCGATGATAATTATGGAATTATGTAACAATTCCACTAAAAATGAAAGCAAATTTTAATAAAATCTTCATTTTGCATTCGGTTTCATTACGTTTTGGTTTTTATGAAATAAATATATTTCAATATTTCTCATTCTATAAAACATTCAGTGTATATGAACGAAAGAATAGGAGTTAAAATATGTATTTTATGGAAATTTTGTTTGGACCATTTTTTTATTGAATTATCTTAATGTGCAGAATCAAAGAATTTAAATTATTTATTTATTATTAAATGTTTATTAGTATCAATAATGGTTTTGAATGTCATAAAATGTTTCTCTGAAAAAGTACGCAATAATTTGTATAGCTATTATTGCATTACGTTTTCTAAATATTAATGATGGAAAAATAAATATAAATAAATAAATAATCAAAAATCATATTATTGAGTCTTTTAAACTGATGAATATTTATTTACATTAATTTGTATTTACATAAATATGATCGGGAAATAAAATGTAAAATGGAACAGGAACAGGAAGAAATTTTAGATTTTGTTAAAATATAAAGGAATATTATAATAAATAGGAAAATTATAATATATTTACTAACTTAACTCTGAAATTCTAAATTTATTCGTTGTAGAATATTATACCTTGTTGAAATTATTTTAAAAGTGTATTTATTTCAGTACCTTAGAATCAAATATCAGAAAAAAATTCAAATTTTGAAGGCATTCATGATTTAATTATTTTTCTGGAAGCAGTATTTGCTGAATTAATAGCATATTACAAATATATTATCATATTTTTCTTCAAAATGAAAATTAAATTATGGGTATTTGACTGGGAATTTAAAATTATCTCATTTTAGAACCAAACAAAATTTTCGAAAACTATTTCTACCGACTATTATTTCTTTCTGTACCATGGTAACAGATACTTTCATTTCTAGAAGAAGACAACTGAGAATGTGGAGGCTGTTTATATGCTTTTCATCAGCACCAAGACATTTTGAGAACCAAGTAAATTCAATGCAGGAATAGAAAAGTTGTTCATCTCAAGTCTATACTTGTATGCAATTCTAATTTTTTCTTTTCATTTCAAAATACAAACGATTAATAATACTTCATCATGACTTATTGCTTATATTTCACAAGATATATCGTAAATATACAATTCTAATTTTCTTTCTTTTCATTTCAAAATGCAAATGATGGATAATAATTCATCAATAATTATTGCTTACATTTCACAACATAAATCGTAAATATAGAATTCTAATTTTTTTCTTTTCATTTCAAAATGCAAACGATTAGTAATAATTCGTCAAGAATTATTGCTTACATTTCACAACATGAATCGTAAATATACAATTCTAATTTCTTTTCATTTCAAAATGCAAACGATTAATAATAATTAATCAAGAATTATTGCTTACATTTCACAACATGAATCGTAAATATACAATTCTAATTTCTTTTCATTTCAAAATGCAAACGATTAATAATAATTAATCAAGAATTATTGCTTACATTTCACAACATGAATCGTACATATACAATTCTAATTTCTTTTCATTTCAAAATACAAACGATTAATAAATATTCATCAAGAATTATTGCTTACATTTCACAACATGAATCGTAAATATACTATTCTAATTTCTTTTCTTTTCATTTCAAAATGCAAACGATTAATAATAATTCATCAAGGATTATTACTTAAATTTCACAAAATGAATCGTAACTCATGTTTATTTTCCATTTCCTTCTAAAAAGTAAGCAGACTATTTCGTCGGCGAGAATCCGATGACGTCCCATGCAAGTATCTAATTATTTCTAAATAATACTAAAAAAATTTTTTGTCTCATAAAATACTTGTACGAATTATGTTGTAGATAATAATATTCCATATAAAAATTTATAACATAGCCTTATGTAAATTCATTTATCAATTAAAAAGCAAATATTTTTAGAATCATATTTAAACTTTTTGTTTACTAAATGGCAACTTTCCATTTTGACTAATATTCAAATAAAAAAATAATATTTTATACTGAATCATATTCTTATTAAAACTATTAATAACTATTTTGCTTAAGCTATTTGCTTACTAAATTGAAAATACTTTTCTTTGAATGTTCATCAGACATTCAAATAAAAAGAATTTGAAATACTACTTTTCTTCTATATGAGAAAACGATTATCTGCTAAAAAACTAATAAAAGAACAGTTATATTTTGCTAAAAAATAAAATAAAAAAGCTTTGCAAAAAATCATACTTCCATAAATTTATCAAAATATTATAATTTTTAACGAAAAATATTTCACAGCGAAGTTAAATATGAATAATTTTTTTTTCATCATTGACTTTTAATAACTTTTATATAACAGCAACAATTATTCTGTAATTTGTCATGCAGTTCTTTTTATATTTTGATTTCAAGCAACATTTGTTTGATTATCGGAAAAAAATTAACGTATTCAATATCTTTTTAGATATTTTTAAAAATAAATTATATTTAATTCCTTTGGATAAGAGAGGATTTTTTAAAATTGTCTTACACAAATGATACTTTTCTAGATTTTTTTTTGAAGACTAACATTTAATAATCTATTATTTATAGGGGTGTTTTCATATATCATGTTGATTAAAATCAAATTAATTATCAAAATTTTATTTTTCTTTAATTTTATAACCATATTTATGATCTTATTTTAAGAGATGGAACGAATACTTAGAATATTATATTTTATAAATAAATTGCAGTTTTTTGAATGAACATGTTTGGGGAATTAGAATATAACTTCAGATATTATAGATTCGTTACATTTAATTTAATTTCTGATATAGTTATTTAATGCACGAAATTATCCAATTGAGATGCATTAGTTATTCCAAACTTCTTATCTAACAAATGGTTAATTAAGCATTTTAGTTTAATTATTTATCTAATCTGTATGGTTGAAGAAAAATTTTAAATATGAAAACTCTTTCAAACTTTCCTAATAAATAAAAATCAAATTGAAGCATGAGTTTTTAAATGAATTTATGAAGTTAGACAATATAATTGCGTTATTTTCTTTATCATTCATATTAAATTATTTAACAAAATCCTTAACTTATTTAATTATTTAGAATTTAAATTTTGAAAAAGTGCAGAAATATTCTTAAATTGCATCCAATTTATTCAAATAAAATTTAAATATATTAGGCATCAAAAATTTCTTATATTCTTTTGAATGATGTATTTAGTTTTTTTTATTATTGTAATAGTGAAATGTTAGGTATTTGAATTTACTTAGAAAATATCATAAATATTTCCATTTAAATTTGTATGCTTTGAATTCTGGCATCCGAGTCGATTTATAAGCAGGAATTATAAAATGAATTTATACCTGAATTTGAATCATGAATCATTTTTGACCTGTTTCTAATATTTCATTAATGCAAAAGTATATTTTCCATATTTAAATTTCCCATTGGAATTTTCCAGCTTCCATAAAAAATCATATTCAGAAAATACAGGAAACTACAAAAATGGTTTATATTTGAATTTTGAGCAATGAAAGAAGTTTACAAAGATATAAATATGTAAAGAAAGTTGCTTATAAAACATCGTAAAGAATTTCATGGAATAAAAGATATCAAAGAATTCCAGTTCAACAAAATGAAGTTTTGAATTAAAATATATGAAATTGTACTTATTTATGTAGGAAAAAAAAAGATACATAGTGTTTTAAACACTGAAAAAGAAAACAAAAAATGAAACACAAAAGTGTATTTAAATTAGAAAGAAATAATAACTATTTATAAAAATCGATTATGAGAAATGGTAATTTCTTTAATCTTAGAAAAATGATAGCTGTACTTAGTGGCTTAAGTCAAGAATAATTTGAAAAAAGCTTTTAGTATTTTGATATAAGCGCTCTTACCTATAAATTACATTCTAATGATGATGTTGGAAGTTTTTACACTTTAGATATTGCTAAAAATATATGGATTAAATCACAGTTTTTTACATCATAATAGGATGAAGTGCAGAAATTCTCAACTGTAAATTTATTTTGCTGTTGCATTATAGTACGGTATTTTATTTTTCCCTTTTTTTACACACACACTCATACATGCACTGCCCAATATTGAAAATGCAACACAAAGAAGTTGCCAGAAAGTGACGAAACTCACCAAACAGAAAGAGAGAGACAACAACGAACAATAAGTGATCTGTATTTCAAAACGAAATGCGAAATACAGAGCGAGAGCAGATTGGGTCAGTAGAGTTAACATAGCGAAGTGACAGAGACCCGAACTTTACCAACTGGTTATCGGGTTATGCCCTATTATCTTTGTGAAGGTTAGTAGGGTGTAGGACCACCGTGGATGGCAATACACGAAGCAACACATCTAGTTACAGAGTTACTGTGATGATGGTGTCATGAGGATTAGTTCTCCATCCCCTGATAATCATTTACCAAAGAGTGTCTTCTGAAGGAGGCAGTAGCAGGTTCCCCAAATGAAGTCCAATATTTTCCGAAATGTGTTCCGTTGGTGAGAAATCTGGTGAGCATGGTGACCAGGCAAGCATCTGTGTACCTTACAGGGCATGTTAGCTGATACGAGCAATGCGTAGTGGAACTTTGTCATGTTGATAAATGGCATTGGGCATCCTTTGAAGGTAAGATGGTGTCATTGATCTCAGCTTATTCTCTACGTAACGTTGGGCTGTCACCGTGCCGTGAATAGGAACTAGAAATGACCTGGAATCATAAGCAATGTTGTCCCAAGCCATAATGTCATGTTGTTGCGCAGTGTGGCTTTCTACAATTGTTGCAGGTTTGAATTTGTCTCGACACTCGTATGCCGTGATATCACTGAAGAAACAGAAGCGTAACTCATCTAAGAAGACGATTCTGCGCCACTCAGTATTCCACATCATTGTAATAAAGCACTATGCCAGACGTTCTTGTCTATGCTGTGGGGTCAATGGCAGTCTTTTTAACGGATGTTATGAGCGCAGGCCACTATCAACTAATCGACTGCAAATGGTTCTGCTCAATATGGGAGCGGTCGCACCTGACTAAGGGGCTGCATAAGGAAGCACTGCGTGTATGGCAACTGAGGTGGAAGAGTGAAGAAGTGGGTCGACAGACCTACAGACTCTTTGGAACTGTCTCTGATAAAAGAGTTTTCGGTAATGCTATCGTTGCCCAAATAGCGACAAAACACGGACGTGTACCGGAATACTTTCATAAACGAGGGTATCCGATTAGCGAGTTATGTCGCTGGTGCACTGTGGTGGGGGATTGCCTCCACTTCCTGCTATCTTGTACCAGGACCTCGGATGAAAGGAGCAAGCTGGTGTACAAGAGCGAAAGCTTGAGTACCATCCTGGACTGGCGCAACTGGTCTATCTTGAAAAGAATAATGTTCATTGCGTCGGATGACATTCCAATAATGGAATACCAGCGTGTCACCGACGATGGTCCGGTCGAAAGCTGGGATATAGAGGAATAGCATAGGATTTGACGATTCGTATAGGAATTAATAAACAAGTCTTCTACGAGATTGTATGCCATAATAAGTGAGTGGGTGCCGGCGAGACTTCTCGCCTTATCAAGGTATGGTTCTGTGGCTCGTCTACCGAGGCAGGTGGCGGCTGTTGGAAGGTAGACTCGAGTTCAAAGCTTTCGAGTTGCAAGGTATGAAAATAAGTTATAGAAGCCTCAGCTTCTGGCACTAAGCCTCGCAAACTCGATCCCCTTCTGTCTTGCACATGCTGCAGAATTTCGCTAAACGTGCTTTGCGAGACCTCCATCGCCTCCGTCCACAGTTTCTTGTTCCAATCGTCTTAGACACAGACGGTGCTCTGTGGAAACGTACAGGTTGCTTTATCAGCTGCAATTTGCTTTAAGGACCAACCTGCCTTTCTCAGTCCAATCACCATGCCCCTCATAAACTCGTCTGTCTGCTGGAATTGATTTCATCCACGATGGCCTGGTATTATTTACAAATACATAAGTTGTTTGCAATAAGAACTAATTTTCAACAATTATATTCCTAACAGCAATAAAGGCGTGAATATTGCCGACTCTACCGCTTCTTCACCTTATATCGTATCCAACGTGCGCTTTAGATTTCTTATCATTTGCATAAATCGGTAAGGTTTATCTACCCAGAAATTTGCATAATTTTCTGATCACTCTTTCTTGGTGCTGCATTTTAAATGTCCGGCGGTATATATATATATATATATATATATATATATATATATATATATATATATATATATATATATATGTAAAGTAAAATTTAAGAAATCGCGTAATTAAGCAAATAACCCTTTCATGAAGAAATTTTATCACAATTTTCGGTAAATAGATAAAAAAAAAGCCGTAATTAAAAAATAATTGTTTTTGAAAACTTTTCATTTTGTTGCTGTCATTAAAATGTCAAACAGTGACCCAAGACTCAAAATCCATATTAATCACTAAACATAAACAGTTAAAATTTTTGCATACCTTGAGGTTAACATTATTATTTATAAAACTTTAAGAAAAAAAATGTGAACTTTAACTTTAAGAAATTCTGAAGCTTTAAGAATTGAATCGATTAAATTGAATGATAATGTTTGGATTCAAATACGTTGAAAAATAGATCATTAAGAAAAATCCGTCAAAAGAAAAATATAATAATGGAAACAAAAAATAAGAGAAACATTTTTACAAATAAAGAAATTTTTTAGCAATTTAGATAACATATTTTTGAAATGAAAAATATAACATAATTTTGATTTTAACATTATTTTCATTTTAGATCGAAATGAAAACAAAACATGTTTCGTTATTTGACGCTTTGAATTTTTTCAAATTGGCTTATAAGCATATGAAATTAAATGAGATTTTGCTTTTTAAGAATATTATATATACATTTTTATGGAATTTAAATTTTAAACAGAAAATTATTAATCTAATTTTTTCCATTTGTATTAGGAAGCAATTTATAATGCTAGAAATGACTAAAAAAAGATTTATAAATTGATTTCTTAAATTAGAATATTCATTATAGTCTTTATACAAAGCTCAAATTATAAAAAACATAAAATGAATCCTCATTAATTTCTTTAATTTATTGAAATTTTAAATTGTTCCATTACTCATAATTATAGAAAAGTGAGAAAGTAACGAGATATAGTTGCTTATATATTATAACATTTCCGAATACTTGTTTATAAATTTAACAGAAGCCTTTATATATAGTTTATCGTTTTGTGATATCTTCACTTCGGCCGAGGGAATTGATCAATATATGAGCTGACGTTTTGGTCCCTGAGCTTCCGTGTCAAACACGGGGTCAGACTTTAGATTTCGACGACTTAATCCAAACGCATTGTATCAAGAAGAAAATCGTTGGTCACCGTGAATATCGATCCAGTTGCTTTCCAGCTACTACAAAAGCGATCTATTCAGTTGTGGCGTTTCCGGTTTATGCTTCGTCTCAACTAATTCTGTACTCGACATGACAGAATCTGGTATCGATTCCGTTTTAATTCACACACACAAGCACTTTACTTTAAATAAATTATCTTAGAAAACGCCAGTTTCAATTTTTTAAAAAAAAAATGAAATATTTATTAGTATTAAATTATTTATTTATATGATGTAGTTTTACTCTAGCTCTAATTATCACATTTTTAATAAAAAATTCCAATGAAGTAATTGATTTATGTAGTGCAATACAAATATTACCAGAAATTGTGAAGTTTTAAGTATTTATGTCTATTTATTTCACTGTAATAGTTATTACTATTTCTCAATTAATTTCTATTTTAGTAATTTTTTCTTACGCGGAATGATAAATGGAATTAAAATTAATAGCTTAATGATAAATGGAATTACGATTAATATCTTACGCGAGTGCACTCAATTCTCGATGGAGGAGATCCTAGGAGACCCCCTCCTTTTTCTTGATTTTTTGAGAATGCATATAGTCTCATGCTTCTAGTGTAGCTCCGCTATTCTGTTTGGGATTAGTAACAACATAACAACAACACGATTAATAGCAAAATAATTTCTTCCAAATAAAAATCTTGATGAAAAATCCTTATTACTAATGAAATATTTTGCTTATATGCATATCATCAAAATTTCGGGAATAAACCTTCAATATCAGATTATTTTATCCACTTTTGCATATTCCGTTCTTTCCCTTTTGCACATCTGAAATTTCTGTATTATATGCAGCTTTCTAGCGTCCAAATAGACTGCTGAAGGGGTGGCGCATTGTCCTTCGTGGGTTCGACTCCCATCTCAGAAGAGAATGCTTATTTTTCTTCTGCGTCTACTTTAAACTGCAGATTCCAACTATTCATCTTATATAAAGTGAAACCATATATTCATAAAAAAATCAAACCAGGTGTATATTGTTATGTCATTATATTTACTTGCAAGCATACATGCAGCTCAAAAATCCTGAATAGGAGGAAGTAATTTTTAAGTTATTCATACCAGTACGTTAGAATATGAAAAATAGCTTTAATTTTCGTATAATTAGTAAAATTTCAGATTATAAGGATAATTGATCACTTCTTTGAGATGTAAAGTTATAACTTTACTGTTATTTAATCAGAAAAAAAATTTGTAAGCTCTCCATAGAAACAAAATAGTTATAATTAATTATTAATTATAAAACTTTTTACATATATCTATCTCATACGATAATTAATTCTCCCAGAAAACTAGTACACTATGAAGAAAAAAACGGAATGATGATTGTAAAAATATAAGTACATTTATATTGCAATAAATATATGTAAATGCCAGTAAATTTGAAATAAAAATAATCACAATCGTTTAAGCAAAATATTATATTTATTTTTTATTGATGTCTTAGGAATTGAATAATTAATCAATGAAACGAACACACAATTAAAGGAATTAATAAATATATAGATTTATTAATTCCTTTAATTGTTCATTTGATTATAATATATATATATATATATATATATATATATATATATATATATATATCCGATATAGAATCAATTACCTTATTTAAAATTATTATATTCAATGAAATTAATTTACATAAGTATGACTGAAAGTTGAATTTGATAATTACACCAATACAATAAATTAAAACATTTTGAATGACACTAAATTATTATTGAAATATTACTTAAAAGAAGGTGTCCATAGCTATATTTCATATAAAAACATTTCTGAATATTTATACAATGAAAAAAAAAATGTCACTTTTGATAAGAAAATAAATTTTTTATTTTACAAGAAATTCTTCCATCAAATACCTAGTAACGGCTAATTTTCATCGCATTAATTAATTTTATCATACATTTTGCAACAACAAGTTTATAAATAACTCCCCTTACTTTTAATACTTGGCTGTACCATTCAAAATAAGGTGATATCTTATTATTACGATTACATTAATTTTGCTCTGAACTAAACAGAATTTTGTAACAGACCGATATTAACAATATTGACAGTAGATGGCGCTGCTGCCCTATTGACAAACAACATCGAATGAGATGAGCAGAGTGATGTGAGAAATGGCAAGGAAGAACCATCCGGTTCCTAAATACGTTTTGTTTTGTACCACCCTGGTACTATGTAACCTTGATTTTATTTTATAATTATTAAGTGTTTTCTTTTTGTATCTAATCTTAATTATGTGTAATGTAATAAATGTTTGATTTGTTTTAACTTCCATTTTCTTACGTCGCTACAATTTATTATTATGTAAAAATTTGAAATTTTTTTTCTTTATTATCATTAACAATTTTTTTTATTTTTTAATACACAATATACTTTTTCTCTGCTTTGTTTATCTTATAATATAAATGATGTGATTTAGCTTGATATAACAGTAAAGTTTTAAATAAATCAAAAATATTTAATTTAAATAAAGATAAATGAGTTATCTCACAAGGCGGTTGTCAATTAGAAAACAGTTGGCAAGTTATCGTTCACAAGCTGACAAAAATCTCAATAGGTACAAACATCTAACCAAATCAATGCTTTTAATAAAATCAATTCAATTAATGAAAGAATTTAATTTACAAATCATCAAAAAACAATGAACTAATTAGTCAAAAATGTGAACAATGTATTTGATTCTTTTATTAAACTTGCATGAGAATAAATATTCATCCTAGTTTGCATTGTTATTTTTATTTATGTTGTCGCGTTGTTACTTTTATATAAATGGAATGATAGATAGCGACGAATTACGATAGAAATCTAAACGAAAGTCGAAAGTTTCATACAAAAGTTTAAATGGAAAGAAATAATCGAATCGAATGAATTTTCTAAGCATAGGTTAAAATTGAATAAAATGTGTCATACTTTCGTTTTAAAAATTGATGATGTATGAAATAGAATTGTGATGTTGGTCTTTGAAA
Organism: Latrodectus elegans; assembly: GCA_030067965.1. NCBI lineage: Eukaryota > Metazoa > Arthropoda > Arachnida > Araneae > Theridiidae > Latrodectus > Latrodectus elegans. The sequence goes on along the minus strand of CM057821.1, from coordinate 22,973,533 downwards.
AACATGTTCTATTTAAAACATTCCAATCATTAAATATTAGACACATCTCTAAATATATAATCATTTTTGCTATGCACTTATATTGAATTTAATCCGATTGTTTTATTTTTATACTTATAAATTATAAGTTAATTACTAATTATAAGTTATAATTATTGATAAAAAATTAGATTAAGTTTTAGTTTTTAATGTAATTTATTATAAGACCAAGATTAAATGCTATGTCCATAATTATTACTTGTGGTTACAGTTTAGTATTTAATTGGTTAAATTTAAAAAATTAACAAAATTGCTTTATATATAAAAATTATTAATAAGCTAATAAGTATCATCTTCGAAAATAACTTATCATATTTATATAAGTTATACTTAATTAAAATGTCTTGGCGGCAAATTTTGTATTTAGATAATGATAAAAACAGGAATTATTTAATAATATATTCAAGATTAATAAATGTATGTATGTTTTAGATACTGAAATTTTTTAAGGTAAAAGAGTGTTTATACATATAAAGTGAAAATCATTTATTTCTTCATTAGCAGGAATTATGCTGTTTTCCATCTCAATTATTCAATATTTATGTTCAGCTCTTGCATGACTGGATAAACACCGTTATTTGGTTTATTTATTGATACAAATGAAACTCGAAGTTTCCTCACAAGCACGTTAAATAACAGTTTCCACATTTTTTTTGGTCAACTATTACAATCATCTATCATAGTTTGCTGTGACGGAGATTGGGAATGAATAATTATAATCGCTTTTAAAAAAGAATTTGAGTAGAAGTATCTCAGTAATTTTGAAATGAAAAATTACTGGATCTATCATTTCATATTGTCTACGGTCACAAGTTAAATTTACTATTAAATGAATTCATTGACTTACCAGTTTCAAATCTTTTTATATAATATCTCAAAAATATTATTCATTTTCTTACCATTAATGTATATTTTAGGTAAATAATATGAAATAAATCACTGAGATGAATAAATACCACACAAAAAATGGAAAGAAAAGAAAAAAAAAAAACCTCAAATGGTAAAATTTTTTAAAATTCTAAAAAAAAAAACAATTTATATACATATTATTATTATTATTATTATTACTATTATTATTATTATTAAAATTTGAATTTGTATAACATTAAACATGTATTGTTTTTACTAATGACACTTGGACAAGCCAAGCTCGCTATGCCCCGGTTATGCGATATAAGTCAATTGGGAGCGTCTTTCGATTAATCAGAGCACCATGAAAGTAAAAGTACGACTTTTGCTCTTGAAATCCTCCGATAGATGGCAGTACCAGTGGATATACTCCCTCAATTTTGACATTGATCTGAAGGGGAAGTAAATTTCTCCAGACCATTGCACCCATAGTAACTACTCATTAACTGACCGCAGAACTTTCGATTCCACAGATTTAACGATCACATATATCGCATGTACTCTGTGGATCTTTGGCGGCATTGGGAATCGAAGCCCACCCTTCCGGATGGAAGGCCGATATACACTCATTAAATTTTTATTCTTTGCTGCCAAAAAACTGATCGATTTGGTTTTTGACCTCCTTATTTGAGGGGACGGTTTTACCGTCTAAATAGTTTTGGATTGTCAGGAACAAATAATAATCCGATGGTGCCAGGTCTGGAGAATATGGTTGGTGTAGCATTGTATCTCATTCAAGCTGTAAAAGCTTTGGCGAGTGACAAAACCTATGTGAAGTCAAAATTTTCGGATCGAAATTTAGCGAACCAGTTCTGGCACTGACGTACTGTCAACACACCTTCTCGATACACATTGGTCAATTTCTTTCTGGCTTGAACAGCATTTTTAACTTTGTGTGTTAAAACAGTAAGATATGTTGAAAATGCTGCTTATCGTTCTCCATACTTAAAAGGGCGCATACCAAAAACTACTGCGTAGAATTAATTGGAATTTTTCACACACATACTTTGCTGTATGAGCTCTCAAATCATATAATAACTATACGACTTAAGTGGGAGTTGGGTGCAAAAAAATGTAATTAAATCCTCTGCTGGGAAAAAATAAAATTACTTTCTGAACAACCTAATATATATCAAAAATTATTAAAGACATGGTTTTAGCGTAAATGTATAAATACATTTAAGGAAAAATAGTATCAAATAAAAACATCAAAACAATCCACCATAACTAAAATTGTGATATAAAAAGAAGAATTCACGATGTCAGAAATCACAAAAGACATATATTCAAGAATAATTTCACAGAAACTTCTGCTTCAATTTTGTAATTTTATCATTCAATAAACTTAAAAAACGAGATTTAAAAATGCCGCAGCATCGTGATTTGTCAGAATCAATACAATGGAATATTATTAAAAAATTGCAATCAATATAAATTATAAAATGTAGCAGAAGCTATTGGTTTAATAAAGAGTATAATTGTAAGCTTTGAAATTGATTCCAAGACATTGGGAACATTAAGCGTATACCAGGATAAAGGTTATGAGCATTCTACTTCAGAAAATGATGCCATTCGTATGTAGTTAATAGCTCATGGATACAGAACCACAATGCTTTGCGGTTTCAGATACTTTTTCTTTCACCAAAAAGTCAAAAAACACAAATAAAAACACGAGAAAAATCCCAAAATAGACATGAGACAAAGACAGGACTGGTGATTACAGAACATAAACGTAAACCAGATGAGCGGAGTCATCGCCTCAAAAATTCTCTAGCTCGCCAATAAAGCGATGATTCAGAGCTACCATGCAGTGCAGCCCAGCGGTGGAGGTGGATTCTATTTATGAGCTCTGCCAAGTTGCAGACGGGCAGTCGGGTGAGATTGCCCTAATGTATACATATGTGTTACTAAGATCTCAAATAATACTTTACTATGTACCTTTTAATGATTCCTTTTTTTAAACATGATGATTAGAGATGCTTAGTCGTGTTGTTGTTGTTACTTATGACACTTGGACAATCCAAGCTGGCCTTGGCAATGCGAATTTAAGTCAATAGGGAGCGTCTTTCGTTTTAATCAGAGCACCACGAAGGTGAAAGTATGTCTTTGCTTTTTTTTAAATCCTCCAATAGATGGCACCATCATAGGATCCACTCCCTCAATTTCGACATTGATCTGAAGAGGGAGGAAATTTTCTCCGTACCATTGCACATATGGAAACTGCTCAAGGACCAACCACAAGAATTAACGAGCACGTATATCGCATTTACTTGGTGGGTCTTTTCCGGAATTGGGAACTGAATCCCACCCTTCCGGATGGAAGGCCGAAACCCTAACCACTAGACCTAATGTCCAGAGAGATGAATAGTAGATAAAGAGTATGTTTGACAGTGAAACAAAACAGAACTTGGAAATGTCAGCATGTTCTCCTATCTAGATCAATTCAAGCATGTTTGGGACACACTAGGATAATGATTTGCTTCGAGATGAATACATTTGGTTTGTTTCTTAGATTATATAAATGATAATTTTTGAGTGAGAAACATAGTTCTTGCCTTATTGCTTTTAATGTATGGTTAAATAAGAAATCATTTCTTTATAAATAGATTTTTCTTAAACATTTAACATTGAAATTCCTCACCAGAAATTGAGGAATATTTAGTGTGATTACTCTCTTTAGTTACTTCTCTTTTTTATATATCACATAAATTTCTTGAGTTAAAAAATTAAAATTCACTAGACACAGTTCTGTTTAACATTTTAGACAGTGACGTGAACCCTTCTTGTAAATAGTTACTCAGGCGAGCAATGATTCATGACGGAATCTCATTTATATGCATTTGATAGTCTTTGCTTTTCTTAAAAGTGATTCGCATTTGCCGAGAACAAAAAAGAGAAATAATGATATTTCAAAAAGACTTATTCTTCCTCTACAATGAAATTTGAATTTAAAATTAAAGATTATTTCCCTTTCATTGATTATAATGCAAAAATTGTAATAGTAAATAACAGTTGAAGTAATTTTTCTTTTCTCATTTCTTATTAAGTTAACGAAAACCATTCCCTCATAATGCTATCAACTAAAGCAAAAAAGTTTTATGACTTTCAACAAGATACACAGAACTTACTTTGTATTTTATTATCTGAAAAAAAATTAAATTTACAAAGAGTGATAAATCCTTTTTTTATCCATTTATTAACCATTTGTTTTGTATTAAAATTAGAAAATAAATATTGGCTTGCTAAAATATCTATGAAAAATTATTTTTAATTAAAGTATATGTCATACTAGACATACACATTATAAAAGCCTGAAATAAAAGATTAGTAATGAAATTTGGAAAAAACTTTAGATATTATCGGACGAAACTAACAGTTGATTGAAGTTGATAGAGTTTCTGAGAGGTTTAGCATTTTACTAGGAGCTGACATGAAGCTTATTAACATGTACTGACGATTAATTTGATTTAAATTTTTGAACGTGTGCATGAATGTGGGAATAAACATTCAATATGATTCCAAGTTAGAATTTTCGAATGACATATTAGAAACATTTAATTATCCTCATTTAGTATATCTAAAAATGAGAAAGCATACTTTCTAATTGAATAATTTTATTGATTTAATAGAAATTCAATACAAATTTATATTGTAAGATTTTTAAGTAAATTAAGAGATTTATATAGACAGTTGTCAGTTCTTACGTTGTGATGTTATTGATGACACGCTGGATCATGGTCTAAAGTTATAAAACTGTGTGTGGATTTGTTTCGTCTATTCTTTTGTTTAACAGTCTCAAATGGACAGGTCAAATGACCAAGGAGACCGCAAACATTTGTGTAGTCTTCTCAAGTGTAAACACCTCCTGCATACGGGACAATCACGATCAGATCTGTGTGGCATGTTGCCTCATCTGCTGAAAGAAACATAATTGAAACTTCCATTCTGGAAAGTTTTTATTAAACTTCTTTAGTATTCCCAAATTGAATTCAGTTTCTTTTTTAAAAAATATGAGCCCAACACAAAGGGATTTTGTCTCCAAAAACGTAATATACGAATATAAATAATTATAAGAAACGCAATCTTTTATAATATTACGTTGAGCCATATATATATATATATATATATATATATATATATATATATATATATATATATATATATATATATATATATATATATATATATATATATATATATATATATATATATATAAATTATCAGTAAATTAATTAAAAATTTACTTTAACTATTAAAATTTTGACAATACTTAAAAATTGAAACAGTTCTTAAAAATAGAATAATGCTTATGCTTGTGTTAAATGCTTTTTAATTGAATAATGTGATTAAAATATTTCAATCTAAAAATTAAACTACTGTACGAAAAAGAGCATGTTTGATCTTTAAAAATCAAATAGGACGTTTTTTTTTTTTAATTCAATAAAACACAGGGTGACAACCTTATACAGTTGACAAAAAATATAGTATTAAACTAAAAACATGGAATTTATTTTCAAAATACTAACTTTACTTAAATCATTTGTTACTTAGATACAACATATTTAAGTATTTTCAAAATGGCTCCCTTGGGCATCTGTACAGAGTCTTAAACGTCGCGTAAAATTTTTCTGCTTAGGCCCGCAGTGCATCTGGCGTTAATTTAATGCATTCCTTCTTAAGAGTAGCCTTTAGTAATTGCAAACTTCTATGCTGCTTATATCATACACTTGATTGTAGAATAGACCAAACACTATAGTTCATTGGGCTTAAGTCAGGTGAATTGGGGGCTCCATTCCCACAACTATGAAGTTTGGAAGATTTACTTGACACCAGTATTGCGTTGCTTTTACTCTATGAGAAGTGGCAGAATCCTGTTGAAGAGCCCAGATGCTATTTTTAAAACATTTTGTGACCAAGGAAGTAAAATCGACTGTAAAATCTCATTGCAGTACATGGTCTTGTTCATTTTGATGCCTTGATCAATGAAAACCAAAGGACTTTTTCTAGATTCACAAATGCCACCCCAAACCATAACTTTTGTTGACGTTATACTCTTGTGGAAGTTCCAAGACGATTAGATGACCATTAAGGGCCATTTTGTTGATTATAGGATTGTTCAATCGTGTAAAGGTTTTCGTCCGTGAAGATGAAATGCTTCCATGCCCCTTTTGCAAACTTACGAAGAAGAGCTCGACATCTTTGCAACAGTGTACGCTTATTTCGCTTAGTTAGTTTCTGTACTTTTCGAAGTTTATATGGCTTAAATCCAAGTTCTTCTTTTGCAATTTGTATGACTAGTTCTCTATTATCCCCTGTTTCCTTATCTATTTTTCCCATTGAGTTTCTTGGATTTCGGTTAGTTAGTTTCTTGATAATTTTGCGACTTTCATTTGTATTCACAGCTCTTGTTTTTGATTTTTGGGGTTTATCACCATCGTGGCCAAGCTCCAAGAATCGTTTTATAGTGCGTGATACCGTTTGTCTGTGGATATTCAGCTTTCTAGAAATCGCTTTAACACAGCCTGAAATAAAGTAGTATTACAGCCTGAAATAAAGTTGTTATTGATTTGGCATGTTATTTCAAACAAGGAAATAAAAATGACTTATTTGTTTTACTAACATTAAGATGTCTTGATGCAAATGAAATTATTATAAAAAGTGATGGGCAGGAATTAAACCAATCAAAAGCAGTACAATTTTGTCAACAATATATAGTTGTCACCCTATAATAGTACTTTGTGTAAAAATCGTTCTGAAAGTTGACAGTAATTTTAATAAGTTAAGCAAGTATTTCAAATACAATGTAAGAAATTCACATTATAATATATGTATAGTCTAGTAAATATTTCATACCATATTCTAAACACAGGTAAATAAGTACTTGCTTTGTAAAATAACTTCTCTTGGTTTAATAATAAAGCATTTTTTTATATACATTTCTCGAAAAAACGAGTTTTCTCTGTAATTAAAAAACTATTATTTCGTAATTAGCTATCGTAAAATATTTATATGCTATAATTTGTTTAAGTGATTATGAAGCGTGATATATATTTGGTGGGAGCAATAATAAATAATTATTTTCCGTTGACAAATTAAAATAACTTAACTTTTATAATATGATTTTATAAAGTTTGAATCTGTAATCCATTCGTTTCAGATTTTTTTATTAAATGTTTTAAAGTTTATATTATGAAGCACTAAATACAATACATATCAATATTGAAAGAAACTCATTCCTAAATGACATTGTAATTAAAAAAATTAATTTGTATTTTTAAATATGCGTGTAATTATATATAATGTGCTTTATTTTTCAAATGAAATCTTAGTGCAGAATTTTTTTACATTGTAACAAAATTTATATTATATTAATTGTATGTAAATAGTTAATATCTGATTGTCTATAATCATATTTAACATAATTGACATTATAAGAATTCTATTTATCATCATTCAGAAAATTTTCGCGAGGCTTCTTTTGTCGGGGTTAATGATAAAGCAAATACTTTTCTTCGCAGTCCACACTTATTTTCAATATTTCATATACAAAAACGTTCAGCATACATTTTGTATTAGTTTGAAAGAAAAAGCATTGTATTTTTTAAAGTATCGTGGAATGTAATTAATGTAAATATGCTTAAAGATTAGTGCAGCATATTCGTTTCATGTTAGAGAATAAGTGCTTCCATCTAACTTAAATCTCTTATAAAATCATTCAAAAGTTTTAGAGGCTTTTGGGGAAAATAAAATAAATCAATATAATGCTAAATATCTAGGAATTGTAAATTTTCATATTATTTAATAATTTATGCAAAACAAAAAATTCTTTAAGTACAATGAAAACATTTCAAAATTAATATATGTACTATAAATCTTCTTTCGGAACAATTTATAATTTTCAACAAAAACCTCAGATAATAAATAAATTGACATCAAACAATTAAAAAATATTTTTAAAAATTATGATTTATTTCTAATTAAGGAAGTTTAAAGCAAAGGAAACATGATTTTTATAAACTATTTTAATTTAATGCCGAACAATCATTTCTAAAATGAATTAAAACATTCTTTTTCGTGGATTTTTAGGGATCAAATTAATAATCAAACTTGTCACCATTTTAATTTCCAATTTATCCACAAAATATTTTGTATTAAATATTCACTAAAAGAAATTTGAATAATTTAAAAAATATTATCTCAAAATTTTCGGCATTTGCATTAAATGTCTATGTAATCTAATTCCAAAATTATCTTTGCACTATATTTAATTTTATCACTATATTTTTTATATTTTCTTTTTTGGCTCCTTTTTATTAAAAAAAGTCTTCCTTAAAATTTATCCTTCAAATTTTTCATAAATAGATTCAAGGAATAAATGGCATAGGTACAAAATATGCATAATTTTTTTTAAATTGTTCTAGTAAGTTTTCTGCAAAATTTTGTTTCTATTTCTCCCTATTGAATAAAATATGGCTTTTAAAACAGTAATGTTTTAGAAAGAAATCTTGAAAAATATTGAACTCAAAAATCCCACAAAATCTGGAACTCTTTTAGAAAAATTACATTAAGGAAAAAGAATTTTGTCATACTAGGCTTGAAATCCAAAGTAATGTTTTTCATAATCTAAGAAAATATTTTTTTAGTTTCTAATTTTTTTTCAATTAGTTTCGAGATCTAAAAAGAAGAAATTTTTTGAATTTTAAGATAATAATAAAAAATGTGTATGGAGGAAGCTTTTTCTTCAAATTGATTTTCCACACCGCAAGTTCAAAGGAACATTGCATATTTTTAAGAGGAATTTCATATCATATATGAAAATAAATATTTATGAACAAAAGGGAATATAGCTATTATTTATTATTCTTATATTTAATAAATTACAATCATAAATATTATAACCTCTCATGATCACAAATATATTCAATTATACAGACACAAATATTTATTTAATACACATATATTAAAATTTATACTTGTTTTGCAATTCATGTATTCACATTCGTATTTTGTGTACAGTTAATTGTAAACAGCTGAAATTTTTTTGTATGACATTTTGACGATTTGGCTGAGATTTAACTTTAATATGGATTTCAAAACATTACAATTTCTTCCAAACCATGATTGTAACCGAGGAATTGTTGTAGTGAAAATGAGATCACTTATCACTCAGAGATCAATTCACAAGGTAAAGTGTTACAGATTTAAGTATATTTTTGAAGAGAAGACAATATGTTTTTGGTAATGTGACAATAAGGTAATATAGTCAATCCATGTGCAACTAATTATTTATTTTTAATGAAAGATTTTAACTATATCAAGAAATATTAAATATTGAAGTTCTACGAACTTATTCCCCAACCTAATATAATTATAAAATATTTCACCAGATATTTCTGATAATAGAATTACATTTTAACTAAATATATTAATACGCACAGTCTTACATGAGTATTAATATATTTAGTTGTACAGGTTGGTGCAGAGGAAACTCGTGTTTTTCGAACCGCTAGTATGCGGCGACGGGAGAGGGTAGTAACCTTGAACGAATGTTGGCAGACGGCCCATACAATGCCGTTTCAGTCGCTATGGAGCGTAGAACATTCGTTGTCGAGCAATTTTTTAGAAACAATGACTCAGTACTCACAGTGCAACGTCTTTTCCATCAATATTTTAGAGTTGGGCGTCGAGGTGCAGTGCCTGATCGAAACACCGTACTCCGATGGGTTGCAGCGCTTAGAAGTACTGGTTCTGTGATGAAAAAGAAACCACCTGGTCTTCCCCGTTCAGTTCGTACTCCGGAAAATGTAGACCGAGTCAGAATGGCAGTTGTTACTAGTCTTAGACGATCGACAAGACGACATGCTGTAGCGCTGGGTATGTCACGTCGTTCGCTTCACCGCATCTTACATGATGACCTCAATTTCCATCCGTACAAAATAATGATCATCCAGCAGCTTAATGAAGAGGATTTTGTACAGCGCAGAGAGTTTTGTCGCATAATGGATGAAATGTTTACGGAAGATCCAGATGCTACAGTCTTCATGAGTGATGAAGCACATTTTCATCTTGAAGGTTACGTCAATGTTCAAAACTGTCGGTATTGGGCATCGGATAACCCACAAGAATTACACCAAAGACCTCTGCACAGTTTAAAGGTAACAGTGTGGTGCTGCTTTTCAAAGTTGAGGATTGTTGGACCCTATTTTTTTTTGAAGAGGAAGGAATTTCAGTTACTGTTACATCAGCTCGCTACGTTGAAATGTTAAACAACTTCCTTCATACAGAGCTTGAAAGGCGTCAAGTGAACATGAGAGACATTTGGTTTCAGCTGGATGGTGCCACAGCTTACACGGAGAGAGCATTTATGGCAGTGGTTCGACATATGTTCCCAGGACATGTGATTTCGAGATTTGGTGATGTTCACTGGCCCCCTCGCTCACCCGACCTGTTGATATGTGACTTCTTTTTGTGGGGATATTTGAAATCAAAAGTGCAAATCAACAAGCCTCACACACTCGATGACCTTATGAATTCCATTCGTCAGGAAATTGAAGCCGTGCCGAAATAAATGTTGAAGAGAATCGTCCGTAATTTTCAGAAGAGGATCCAAATTTGTATCCAGCAATAAAGGCGTCATCTCAAAGACATTATTTTCCTAACCTAAATATGGTATGTAATTTCAAAAATTGCATTAAAAAATCTATCATATCATACTTGTTTTTATTATTTTCAACCCATTGTGTCTCAGTAATTCAATATTGAAAAACATGCTTTTCCTCTGCACCACATTCTTAACACAGACTTGCATACTGTATTGAATTAGACGTATTGAAAAATATCATAAAACGCATTCTGGACAATTTCCTTATTTGAATTTATTTAGCATTTAAGTTTGTGCTGCATATTAATTTAAATATGGGATAGAAAGATTGCCTGGGTTCGTCGTCTATTGATATCAATGAGTGATATCTAATTATTAATTGTATTCCTCCCTTTAAGAAAGACAGAGAGAGAGAAAGAGCATAATTTATATTCTACATGTTATTTTTATTCTACATTTTATATTACTCAATTCAACTTCTTTGTTTTTATGTTTTTACAATTTGAGTTAATTATAAAACTCTTAACATGAGAATCTTCACATTCACAGTATCCTATTTGAAAATTTTTCTAATACCTCAATAGTCATGAATGTTTTATTGAAAAAACATGTATAAACTGATTTGTTTTATGATATGAAATTAAAGAAGTGAGGATATTGATGTGATAATACTTCAGATTGTTATATATTTATTAAATTTTGATTGCTGAATTGATTAAATTCTCATGTTTTGCTTTTTAACTACAAATATGTTTCGATGTTCATAAAAGAAACCACACAAAGATATTCACAAATTTCATAAATACTTATAACAAATAATTTCTTATATTATTTAAAAAAAATTTGTGTGTGTAAAAAGACGTATGTGTACTTTTGTTCAGCAAAATAATTTCAAAGGTTAAATCATCAATACTGTTTAAGATAAGCCTTGAAAGAATGAAATTAATGTAAATTAATTCATTTTATTCCCTTGGGATAAACACTAGTATTAAACGAAAAAAGCATATTTTGTTATACTCGTTCTATATGTATACATAAGTACATATTTCGAAAACTGGATTAAATTAATTTCCTACCTAGACTTAAAATATTTACTTGATATCTTTTCTATTCATGAGAAAATTATTTTGGCAATCATCCATTCAATATATTTCAATATATATTAAAAATATTTTTGTTCAAAAAAACGCAATACATTTATGTATTTTACTTTAAAAGTTGCATCAGCAAAAACATCTCACGTTTGTTTGTTCCCTTAAAATGTGAATGTTTTATCCAAAAAGTTTAAAAACTTTTTTATTTAAAGTAAGCATTTTCAAATTTTTCGCAGCAGAGGGATATTCTGTTCAAACTACATTATTTATAAAGAAGCAGTAAAAATTTTAACGACACATTGCACAATTTTAATAAAAAAGAACTATTATGTGAAAAACTTCTTACTGAGTTTGAAAGTGACTTTAAATTATCGTATATTTCAATAATAATAAACTTTATAAATGAATGTATGCATAAAATTTTATATCAAACATAGAAAAAATTAAAGTAAAATAATCATTAGTTTAAATTTATTAACTAATTGCTAAAATATTTACATATTGTTGCTGAATTCTATTGACCACTTGTTTTGAATAATTACATAATTAATGCTAAATTTGTTTCATTTGAAATCGGATATTATAAATATTTAGAAAAATACTCATTTTTTTCTTACGTTGAATCTGATAATTACCTTTTTTTTTCTTAGTAGAAACATACGCAACTGATTAAGGAAACCACGAACTTACAAGATTATTTTTCTCATCTAAAACTAGAATAGTACTAACAAAAAACTATGAAAATCAGTTTAATTATTGTACTACTAGTACATTTATTTTAAATAAAATATTCGCGTATTTTTTTAAGGCTAATTTTTTTTATTTATAAATTATGTGATTTAATATTAAATGCAATTCTCACCACTTAAATTTTCATTTGTTAATTTTTTTAAAATTTTTATCCTTCTTTTAACTTTTTTTTTAATAAGGAAGTAAAATTAGCATGTAACGTAGAAATTTTGGGCATAAAATATTTCAAATTAGAATAATAACAAAGGAAATCATTTCTCACCAATCTAATATATTCAGCATTTTTAATTATGAGAACTGTTTTCCTTTAAGGAAAAGAATTGTTTTCGTTATATTCAACAAATACATATAAAAATAACAAATACAACTAGTACATATAAAAACAAAATAGAATTTTGGAGATACTTTTGAGGAAATTAACTGAAGATAATTTTTACTGCTCGTGTCTGGAGGTGGTTATAAAATAAACAAAGACTCTGGTAAACATATTTTTACAAATATCAAAAGCAATGGTAAGATTAACACAAATGAGTTTCTAAAAGCATTCGTTATAAAATTTGAAATCGTTTCATGATTTTCTGACAGTTTACATAATTTTTATAGTAGCAGACTTTAATTTCGCTACAATCCTTGTGAAATTAAAACTTGCTGCTGTCCTTCAAAATATTGCCATAGTTTACACATATCAAAGAAAAAATATCTACTAAATTCTTTTTTTATGCATTTGATGTTTCATATCAGTCAAATTCACATACTCTGCAATATTCTACAAAAATAATGTACTACAAAAATGCTATGAAGAAATGGTTAAACAAAATTATGTACTACCAGCCTTTTTTTTCACGATTCTAGTAAATAAATTACTTATGCTTTGAAATATAAGATGATATTTCATCTTTTTTTTTTTAGTAGAATCAACATTTAAATTAAAAAAGCAAATAACAATTTCCTATTTTTTTACTTGTATTAAACTAGAGATAATATTTGAAGGGAAAATTATATCCGTCTCCATTCAATTTATCTCTGCATTATGAATGTATTAAATTTTTCTAAATATATTTAATTAAATTTCAAACGGTAAATAAGAAACATAATTTAAAACTAATGAATATTAATGTTTTAAAATTTTTTTACATTACTGGATCGAACAGTAAAAAATTAATTCTCAAAAAATTAATCTTAAGCACAGGAAAAATTGCAGATAGGCCATGAATAGTAAATATTTAGTGATGTAATCTTCAGATATATAAATATATATATGTATATTATATTATATATATTTATATATATATACTAAGCTCTGAAAGACGTGCTAAGTTGAAAGATATCTCGTCATTTTACTCAAAAGAAATCATTATAATTAATTGGACTAAGAGAAACCACAAAGTTTCTCTTGTTAACCAATATAATAAATTATAAAATTAATATATACAATATACTTATAATTAATAAAATAAGTAGATAAGGAAATTAATATAAAATTTAGTTAATTATAAGACCTACAAAAATGTTTGAATCTTCAATAAAATATTTTCTTTTAAACATACGACTTTTTATGAGCTCTATTCAAAATATTAATCTATGCATATTTCCTATTTTCGTAAATTAGTTAGATTGACCATAGTATATAAATAATTAATAATAATAATAATTAATTAGATTTTTTATTTTAATAATAATTAAATTAATTTTTTTATAATCTTGAATTAATCTCGATGACTCAACTTAAATTTTTTTAATCAAAAACAGTTTTTTAATTAAAAAAAATTCCTTTTTACTCTAGTTTGGTCTTTTCTATCTTCAATGCATGAAAATTTCATTTAAAGTATATTCCGTGTGATATACAAAATATAATAAATAAATAAAAAATATAAAAAATAAAGAAAAAGTCCGAATTATGTTTCTAAAGATGCAGTTAAGTTTCATAAAACACGTGTCTGATATAGTAATTTTAAGATGTTAAACTAATATTTAACTTACTTTGAATCAGTGTAGGAGATTAAATTAAATTTCAATTATTAACAAATTTCCTGAGATATAATCTATAAATTTTTTGTGAATTCATGTATTGAAATTTTATTTTCAAATTTACCTTAAAACAAATTTTTTGTCAAAATGTAAGGAAATCATCTCAATTATAATCTTTGAATTTATTAAATATGAAACATATTAATTTCCTTTTTTAGTAATAAGATTTAATAATAATAAAAATGAATTAACACGAAAACTTAATTATCAAAATCAAATCACTGCTTGTTGATCATTAAATTCATGTAGAGTTTATTGAATAGGAATACACCTTTAAAAATAACTAATACTATTTCTTTTATGAAATTTGAAATTTCCAAAAAATATTTTCCTACAAAAAGCACAGATGTTTAATTTCTTTTTTTAAATTAAAAGAATATTTTTTAAATTATAATAAAAAAAGAAAATTATTCATTCAATGAACTTTTTATTTCTCTTTATTGTAAAGATGTTCTGAATGTATTTTAACTCCTGTTGCTTTAATTAAAAACAAAAAAAATTTCAATAATTGAATCTAGTGATATTTCTTTGACAAATAAAACCAATTATTACTAACAATAGATTTTTAATTTATAATTTATTTTGAAATTTCACAAAAGAAATTTATTTCTTTATAATTTTCTTGTAAAGAGCATGTACATTTCCTTAAGAAAGTGGAGTAGAAGAAACACAAAAGCGAAAAGTTATCGTATGAGACTATTTTCTTTTTGCAAGTTTTTTTTATCTTTACAAGTTTTTAAGTGTTTCTTTATTGTTTTCGTGATTGAAATGTATGTTCTTTTATGGAAATCAGAAATTCTCCTATCTTTTTCAAATTAAATTAATTCCATTCATAACTTTTCCTTGAGATTTTATAAGTCATATTAATAAATTTTTTAAAATAATAATTTTTTATTGAATATAACAGAGTGTTCCTTTTTTACTAAAATTTATACGAATATATTATATTTTTATTAAAACAAAATGAAATTTCGTGACTAAAATTTTAGACTTTTAATGTTTTAAAATATTTTATATATAATATATATATATATATATATATATATATATATATATATAAACATACCATTAAATTTATATATATATAAAATAACATATATATTAAACATACCATATTTTAAACATACCATCTCCAAATTTGCGAGACTGCTGTTTTTTTTTTTTTTCTACAAATATTTTGAATTTTTTTTATTTTAGACCATAGGCTCCCAAAGTGGTCCAGGTGAACTATTCACATTTTCAGAAAAGACTTAAAGTATCTGTATTTTGTAATTGCTGAGAAATTTTTCTTTTATATCTAATTCACAACCAAAATTTTTTTACCGAGTACATTTGCGATTTTTCACTCTAATGAATAATTAGATAAGTCCTTCAATAAAAAGGAATAATTTGAAATCATGATTTGTAAAAAAAAAAAAAAAATATTTGTTATTAATAAAAAATATAGATGCAAAATTAGAAAAACATTGTAAACAAAAACGTATACCATGTGCATTTTTAATTATGTAAATATGAAAACTTAAAAATATTTTTGACTACTTTAGGTAAAATAATTATACGTCAAAATGATTTCTGAATTTTATCCTTTTTCAAAGTAAATGAGACAATATCTCATCAGTCGAAAGGTCTCGCGTTCGTCTTCATTCAAATCAACGAAAATCTTCAGCAGTTCATTAGTTTCACTTCATTGTTTCTTGAAACTGCATGAAGTTTCACTTCATTTGATTCACTTTTTTCCCCTGAAATTTCTTGCAAAGAAAATTGAGTATTGTGCTTCTTATTGTATCTTTTAACAAAAATATTTTATTATTCTTACTGAATTCTATTGAATATTCATAAAAGTGCATTGGATAGTATGAAACTTATTAATTTTCATTAACGTTGTTTTGTGACATTCCACTGCTGCAGAAGAAACTTTCTCCGAAGGCGCTTCCATTTATTTCTCCGTTATATTTATTTCATTATGTTTTTGATTTCTGCTGATAACCTCAAACTTCACACCAATAACGATTCATTACATTTAAGAATGCTTAATGCGCATTTGGCATTCTTCACACCAATAACGATTCATTACATACAAGAATGCTTAATGCGCATTTGTCCTTCTTCACACCAATAACGATTCATTACATTCAGGAATGCTTAATGCGCATTTGTCCTTCTTTACACCAATAACGATTCATTACATTCAAAAATTCTTAATGCGCATTTGTCCTTCTTTACACCAATAACGATTCATTACATTCAAGAATGCTTAATGCGCATTTGGCATTCTTCACACCAATAACGATTCATTACATTCAAGAATGCTTAATGCGCATTTGTCCTTCTTCACACCAATAACGATTAATTACATTCAGGAATGCTTAATGCGCATTTGTCCTTCATTACACCAATAACGATTCACTACATTCAAGAATTTTTAATGGCATAACGTTGGGGCATATATCAATTCTTTAAATGACGCGACTTTGTTTATTATTTCGCATTTAAAGTAACGAATTTTTCATTGATAAAGAGATCCACTTTAGTATGTGTAAAACTGAGAATGGTTTTCACCCGTTAAACTTTAAAAAAAATAAATAAATAAATAAATTCTTGTAACGTATGAAAATCTGCTTTCGAGATTATTATCTTATTTGTTTACCTTATCAACTAATCGTGATTCAAAATTATGAGACCATTAATTGTATTCGACGATTTATTTGGTAAGAGTAAACAGCTGATTACGCACGTAATAAAAAAAAAACATAAATATAAGCAATAAGAAGAGGAATAAAGGTAAATAATTTGACCACGTAGTGAACTACCTGATAAGTGAAACTCATAGAAATAAATTTTTAATACCCATTTCTCAAGTTGCCTTTCGTGAATAGTTTTCACAAATACTGGACCATATTCATGTGTCGCACGGAAGAAAACCTGGAAAATTCCTAAATAGCCTAACAGACGTGAACTCAGATGGCAAAAGCTCAGAATATTTCTCTCGTTGTTCAATAATGACTAGAATCGAACTCAGTACCTTATGATCTGAAGAAGGCCTTACAAATAACTGTAAAGATAGGGCCAAAAAGTGAAAGAGTTATTACTAGAAAATTGCTTTTGCCATTAAATGGCTTATATTTTAATCTTCCTACTTTACGCAACGAAATAAAATTTATGACTTATAAAATAAATAAAATAATAATTTTTATTGAGAATTTTCCAAATATATTTTAAATGTACTGCTCTATTCTAACTCTAATTGAGACATAATTACATTTCATCATTGATCCTGCTTAAAATTAAAATATTAAAAAAAATTAATTCTTAATTTAAAATTCTAATCAATCATAATTAATTCAATTAAATCATAATAAATAATCATAAAGGCCTTGGATGCTTTGCTCGGCGTTTATAAAATGAAGGGCATTTAACCCAATATTAGATGCAGTTTGCTCCTCTAACCAAAGAAATAGACACCATCTCTTTCTTTATTCATGATTTAAACTTAGAACCAGATGTTATTATTTTAAAGATAATAACTAAAATTACCACGGTATTTTAACATATACTTAACACATAATTCAGCATTTTCCTTCCCATTAGACAATATTTCTTCTTATAGTTGATTTCAATGAATTTCCGATTCTCTAAAGTATGTTAAAAGTGATGTGTTTTTGTATTATACATTATACACTAGTTTCTGAGTACATAACGTTAAGCTTAGGTGCACATTAGGTATTAGTAAAGGTAGTTTCTTAGAAATAAATAAAATTTTAGTTTTATGTCAGTATTATAAAATTAATTGAAATATGGTGAGAAAAACATATTCTTTTAAACCTAAATTAATATAGGTAAACTAATAATAAAGATAGTTTCTAGATTTAAAAAAAATGTATACGAATACAATTTTAAAGGAAAAGCATTGTCTAATTTTATATAAATATGCGTCCTTTTTTAAAATTAAATTAATAATGTTAGCAGTTTTGTGCAAATATCTTTTTTATCTTTCGCAGAATATAAATTTTTTTTCGCAATTTTTTATTTACTTGGAAATGCTTCTGCGTATAATGTGTATTTAAAATAAAAAAAAACTCACTATATAAAAATTAAGAAAGAGAAAAAAAATTTGTAAAGTTCAATGAAACACTTCAGAGAAAAGAAAATAATTTATTACTTTTTTTTTGGGGGGGGGGAACTTTTTATTTATTGAAATTTTTATCAATAACGGCATTTCAGTTCTTGCAAAAAATTGCTTTATTTCATGTTTAAAACCGTATTTCCAATATATTTATATATTTTAAGAAGCTCCCCCTGAAAACGCATCATACATCTTCCCCCCGCCCGATATCTTATCGGAAAAGTGATAAATTTAATCCAAAAGGAGATTTATTGCAGTCTCTAAAAATTTGTTAACACAAATATTTTCACTCTCAGAAGATATGAATAAATAATACATACTACTATACCAGCAATGATGAAAATCCATTAAAAATTTATCAAGGACAAATTAATCCAAGAATGTCCATCGAATTTAAGTCAATATATTTCATTTTCAAGTAAGCGATAATTAATTCAAATCTTCTGAATCCAGATTGTTTTGATACTTATGCGATAAAGCACTTAAAAAACAAAACTGATTTTTTAGATGATCCAATTTTTTTTTACTTTCATCGTTCATGAAAATATATTCACTCAATCCATTGAAAAATTTAATATATATATATATATATATATATATATATATATATATATATATATATATATATATATATATATATATATATATATATATATATATATATATATATATATATATATATGTGTGTGTGTGTGTGTGTGTGTGTGTGTGTGTGTGTGTGTGTGTGTGTGTATAAATATATATTCATGTCTATAGACTATATACTTAGAGGTATTTAACTAAGAGGGAAGTTACGCCTTTGATTTTAAAATGATACAAATTTTAAAAATATCATCATGCCAAGAAAATTGTGAATACCTAAATCGGTAACATTTTTCAACATATTGATGAAAACGAGCATCCTAAATTTTGCAATAAATTTAATTTGGTTAATTTAATTATTTCTTCTGTGATTCTTAATAATGAAACAATTTTTGAACCAAGAAATAATTATGGAAAATCAATGTTTCTTTAATTATATCAATTTAGAAATACATGTTTTTATAATATTAAAATGTATAAGTAATTTTTTCATACGTGTTTCTTGCTTGAAAATTTAGTTGCTCTTATTGATATGAAAATATTCTTTATAGTTTAATTGATTAAATATATCTCTTGTATGTATTTAAATATTTTAAAAATTTCAAAAATTCAAAAATAATATTAAATTTTTTATAAATTTCAAAAGTTCATAAATAATTTCCAAATATTGCATTATAAATAATTACAAAGTGTTGAGTGTCTTTACGTTTGAACACATGAAAAATATTTTCTTTTTCTTAAGAAATATTTGATGAACCTAGGGAATAAAATAAGCACTTTAATTTTTGAATTATCGCGTGACAAATCATTCAAAATTTATTGATTTAGAACTTTGAGAAATCTGCGTCAGTAATTAACTTAAAACCTCTCTCGCTAGTTTAAATAAACCGGATTTGTTTTTAATCTTTGTAGTGTAGTAATAAAATATTAAATTTATGTTGTTCTTATGCTTAATTATTAAAATCAAATTTCACACTAATTACAAGAAAATATTTATATCAAATTTCTTTCAATTATTGCATTTAAAAACTGAAATGAATAAAGCTTTTATTTCTAGAGAAGGTAGTGTTTGTATCAAATTTATTCGTATGAAAATGCATGCATATATCTATGCATGAAGGTTGAATATATATATCTATGCATAAATTAATTTTCCCTCGAAGACAATTCAATTAATTGATATCGCATTTATTTTTCTGTTTCTTATACGTAAAACACTTTCGGGTAATTACATAAAAAACATTAACTCGAAATATCCATTCACTTTGTTTAGAAAATATATAAATTTAACAATTGAAGCGACCAAAATGCAAAAATTTAGATAAAAAGGAATAAGATTAAAGTATTTATATTTTTACATATGCATTTTATGTATCTATTAATGTAAAACATTAAAATTTTTCTATCTGAAATACTTTATTGCAGTATTTATAGCAAATGAAGAAAAGAAAGTTGAAACTTTCCTTTTATCGAAATTAGTTTCTTTGAATACGGCTAAGTATTCCATTAAGTGCCTTGTAATCGCTTAAAGAGCATTTACTTTCACCTTTATTGATAAAGTTTCCTTCTCTTTGTGATTTAACATCAATAAATACCCTTTAAGATAATAAGTACAAGCATAGTTTCCAAACAAGGGAAATCATTACGAGTTTATGTAAATGATTTAAATTTGACATAAGAAACAGTTTATTAATACTTTTTCGTGGATTTTTACTTTGATATTAAAATGTCACTCTTATTTTCTTATGTACAAACTTGTTGTTATTTGAAGAACAGATTAAATATATTACAATGTCTACACTGCCCAAAATGCAACTTCCTGAGGGAAGCATACGAATCATGCGTTTTCGGTGGTGAGACACACGAATCATTAGTATTGCACTCAATACGCAAATCACTGCAGCCTAGTGTCACCTTCAAGCACTATATAAAAGAAAAAGAGATTGTCAAATTTGATATTTGTCAAATTTGAATTGTTTGTTTATATTGTTGCACTTTCTTTCAATTTTTTTTATTTCTTTGTAATTTATTCATTTTTTTCTTAAACTGTTTCAAATATACCTAAAGAGTGTTTACCTATGCTTAATGAAATTTTGAGCTATACCAAGGAAAAATAGTGGCCTATAAGAATTTCGCATTATTCTTCAAAGAAATCAGTGATAATTTTTGTATAAACCAAGAAACTGTTATTCGGATCTTTAATCACTGATCGCAAGAGAATAAGGTGAACTAATGGGACCAATTACATCCACCTTGCAGCACCACTGCACGTAATGGCAAGTATATTGTGAGCATACCTGTGATGAATCATTGAGCTACATCACGAACAACACAGAGAGTCTGTTAAGTATACTTTATTGCCCGCTCGTTCTGTTTACAGCTGAGCGAAATTACCAAGGCGTCCATTGATTCTTTTACACTTGACTCAAAACAATAGGCATTGAGGCAGCCAATGACGTAATAAAAGATGGTTATGGACAATGAAGTGGGGCAACATTTTCTTTACTGACGAATCCAGCTTTTACCTACAACACCACGATGGTCGGATTTAAGTTTGACGGCACTTTGGTGAAGTACTGATGAGCTGTTACTTTATGCACAAACACGCTCTTCCAACATTCGGTATCATAGCTAATGGATTTCACTGCAGCAACCTTCTAGTACGTATTGCCAGTACAATGAATAGCCAAGACAACATATCAGAGCCCTCAGTTCCCCCATATTTTCAACCATTAACCATATTCCTACAAGATAATCCGTAATTTTGCATGGTATGCAGCTTTCAAGAGTTCTTCCTTTCTCATCAACTTGAATTCTTTCTTGGCCCACTTGTTCTCCCGTTGTATGATCACTCGAAAACGTATGATAAATGTTCACACAATAACCAACTGTTAATACACTAGATCAACTTTGGCAATATGTCACTTGCTATACCCCAGAGATGCATTCGAAGTCTCTTTAATTCCACATCGAGGCGTTTGGCAAGGTTATATCGAAAGATTTAATCTTTTAAAAACTTAACAATTTGATTAGTCCTGTCTTTTACCATAATTTTGGTTTAGTCGGCAAGTATGCAAACAATAAATTATATATATGTGTGTGTGTGTGTGTTTGTGTGTGTGTGTTTGTGTGTGTGTGTTTGTGTGTGTGTGTTTGTGTGTGTGTGTTTGTGTGTGTGTGTTTGTGTGTGTGTGTTTGTGTGTGTGTCTGTTTGTGTGTGTCTTTGTGTGTGTGTGTGTGTGTTTGTGTGTGTGTGTGTGTTTGTGTGTGTGTGTGTTTGTGTGTGTGTGTGTGTTTGTGTGTGTGTGTGTTTGTGTGTGTGTGTGTTTGTGTGTGTGTGTGTGTTTGTGTGTGTGTTTGTGTGTGTGTTTGTGTGTGTGTGTGTTTGTGTGTGTGTTTGTGTTTGTGTGTGTTTGTGTTTGTGTGTGTGTTTGTGTTTCTGTGTGTGTGTTTGTGTTTGTGTGTGTGTGTTTGTGTTTCTGTGTTTTTGTTTGTGTGTGTGTTTTTGTTTGTGTGTGTGTTTGTGTGTGTGTGTACTTATAAATAAATACAATATAAAGGTATTTTCATAACACACACATAATTCCTGATATTCTAATTAATATTCATTTGATAACTACGGGATAACTTTTTACTTTTTCTCACTTTTCCCATAATGATTCAACAGTGACATTTTGATGCAATTTGGAATTTTCTTAAAAATCAACAACTTTGTTTAAAAAAGACTTGACAATATGTCGTATTCAAATAAACTACTTCCTTATTTTGTTGAAACTTTCTTTCTTGTTAAAAATACTTTCCTCCAAAAGATGCTTATAAATTTGCGATGCTTGAGTATGTATATTTTATTAATGAGATGATTTTTTTTTCTTAAAATGTGTGTGAGTGTGTCTTTCCAATGAAAACATTTTCAAGAAAACATACGATTTTCTTATTACACTTAAGGTTTCGCTTTTTTGATAGAAATTATATATACATTTAATTTGGTGTCATTAAGATAATTGCTTCAATTTCATTAGAGAAATTACTATTTGCTGAGCACATATAACATTCCTGTCTACGTTATTAACTTCCTTTCAAATGCGAAGCTCTTTATAAAAAGAAAAATTTTAAATAAGGATGTAAAAATAGTAATTTAACCGAAAAAAAAACATAGTGAAACTCGTAAATCGAGAGAATGTATGAATAATAAATATATAAAAATAAAATAATTAAATATTTAAAAATAATTCTAAAGAATTCAAAAAAATGTTTCTTGACATAATAAATTTCTAGACATGAATAATTATTTGTGCGCCGAAAGTTTTAAGTAAAAGATATATTCATTAATATGAGTTAAAATTCCTTTTTAAGTATTTGTGAGACAAAGAGTGACCAAAGTAATATTGATTTTGAAGTGCTATTTATAAAATTACTAGGATTTTTAATTAAATATAAACATAACATTTCTTAAAATTGAAAGTTAAGTTATATTTTCACTGAAACAGTACTTAATTAATTACTTTGAAATATTGAATTCATTTTTTTAAATTAGGGTTTTAGCAGATTTCAAAGGCAAAACTTTCTCTCGCATATAGTTAAAAGATTTAGCTATTAAATACTAAATACCTAGCAATTAAATAATAACATAAGATGTTTTTATATTTCATAAATGTAATATTCGTGTGTTATTTCTTGTTATATTATTCAAGATTCATTTACAAACTATTAAAATTTCTTTGAAAAATGTACAAATGAATTTCACACCTTTCAGTTTTAATTTTCATTTCATTATATTTATATTCCAAAGACTATTTGTCTCACACTGTATTATATATATATAATATACAAAGATAATTACTAGTTGTACTTTAGTAATAGAAAATTTACAAATTTTTAAACATTACATTCAAATCCAAAAGTTATAAAAAAAGTTATTCACTTTTATGAAAAATACTATATATTTTAATTGCTTCATTATTATTCATTGCATCTTAAAAATTTGACAGTAATAAAAGTGAAATCCTGAATTGGATATTAGAGTAATGAATTACATGGTCATCAACAATAGAGTCAAGTTAGAGTAAAATTACTCTAATCTATCATCATATAGACAATGCGTGTATAAATTACTCTTTAGCATACAAAATTAAACATTAGATTGGTAAAATAACATTTTTTTCGACAATATTTTACATTTTGCGAAGAGTTTCTCTTTAAATGGAAATGTTTCTTTGAGACATTTTTTCACATAATAATGCATTTGCAGAAAATTATTATCACTCTAAAATTTTTTCTTAATCGACTTTCTTTTAAGGACATTTATTTGCTAAAATTATGATATGCAAATCAGTAATTATTACTAAACGATTTTCGATTAAAATATACATTTTTCTAAATTCTTAAAATTCATATTGAGAAATTCAATTTTTTTTTAATTGTAAAGATTTGTTTTTCATATTCTATAAAAAGACAGTAACGTGAATTTTGTTAATTATGTTTTTATGATGTACTTAGAGAAAGGAAAATGGTTAAAATTCCTAGATTTAAAGAAAAATAAACATTATTTTAAATGTTAAATTGAAATTATTATTCCTTAGTTCAAATAAAATTCTCAATGAATTTTTAATCAATTATTAAATTAATTTATACACTAGTGTTTTAAAAATTTAAAAGATACAACTTGTAAAACGAATTAATATAATTTTTCATATTGTTACAGGTTAATCTTTTATGAAAGCAAATATTAACCAACTACTTGAGCTTTCTTATGAAAACATATGTTTTTTGCATTAGCGAACAAAATAGTTAGCTAAATTATTTTACAGTTCCAGTTAAATTTTGATAATCTTTTTGGTGATAAGCTAAAATTATTAAAATAAATACATTTTAATATGAAAGGTTATTGTAACTGTGGTATTGAAGTTTTGGAATTATTTTTCTTAAACCATTTTCTTATTTCATTCAAACTCAAGAATAATAATAATTTATAATTTTTTACAAATTGTAATATTGATTTGAGTGTTTAGTTAAATACTCGAATTTATTTTAAAAATAAAAATTCCACGTAATATTTAGGACTTTCTTATCTTAAATCACAATGTTGCTTTAAGGATTTTCTATTTCTGTAAGCAAATTTCATTTTTTTTTTAGTGTTAAGTGAGTCTCAAATGTCAAAGTGGTTACGTGCTTTTTCGTTAATTTCTGATTTTTGTTAAGTTTAATAATATGAAAGTTTTTTATAAATCATAAAGTGGTTGTTTCTTTAGTTCCAATTGAGATTATGATTACGCCATTTTATTACAATTCTCCGTAGTTTAAAATATCTATGACTTCAGATAATGTTTCATATACGTCACATCATATTGAGACGGCATCGTAATTCCAGCTTGTCGATGAACTTCAAATCGCATTCTTCGAGTGGCAGCAAACAAGGCGAAGTTCACCATCTAATGTCTAAGTGTCATCAGTAATGCGAAAAAATTCATTCATGATTTTTACCAGGGTAAAATCCTAGTTTACGTAACACAATTGGCGCGGTTTTCAAGAATGACTCCAACTGCGAGATTTACAACCATCAGCATGTAGGCAACTCAGCCACAGTAAATCCCTAAAAAGGGAATGAGAAGCGCATCTTCTTTATCCGATGGGGAATCTAGCTCAGTTGCTATTTGGATGTGGTCGTAAGAAGACTGCATTGGCACCAGTGGTGTGGAACTCCTTTTATGGAAATTATGAAAATTGTTATTGTTAGATTGTTGATGTTTGAGTGTTAAAATAAAATATTAAAGACAATAGGACTTATTAATGAATAAAATCATGCAACCAAAAACATATCACAACAAGCATACGCGAGCATTATATAGTAAAAAAAATCATGAATCTCAAAATGGCAATACATAAACATATAATCCAAATCTTAATGTCGCCAAATCCATCCCGTTACGGGTACTAAGATTAAGCCTTTACCAGCAATAAAAAAGTATTTAATTATAATTCTTCCACTTGTAGTAAAAGTTTTAAAATCATGTAAAATACCTGTTGTTATAAATAATTAGGTTTCGAATTTTCAAAACCTTGGCGACATTGCTTCGCAAATTTCCAGATTATTATCTTTTCTAAATTGTGTCTTCGACTGATTCAAGTTTTCTTGGCTGGTTCTCCGGCTCACCAATTTCCCTTGTGCCCGACTCAGCGACATCTCTTGTGTCATTTCATGTTCTCTTGAAATCCATTAAATCTTTTCTAATTCTCCTTTTTTTCTTTTTTTGATTTGATGAACACTTTTCACGTAAGACATTGGTTGTTACGAATATCCAAAACTATGATTCCAGAGGTCATTTCGAATCGCTTTAAGCCAAATGTCCTTAACAATAGTCGAATTGATTTGAATATGACACCCATTACGGCTTCAACTCATTGGAATTAAAATTAAAAATACTCTCTAAATACATTTTATTAATAAGACGATTTCTTATATACAGACCAGAGATTTGAAAAGCTATTTTCCATTGATTCAAGCTATTAACATATTGATCATAGAATAGAAGAAAAAGCAAAAAGAAAAAGATAAAACAAAACATAAACATTAAGATTAATTTAAATTGGCAAGAATGATTTAAATTTTTAAAAATTTCATTAATTAACAGAATTTTTTTTATGCAAAGTACACTTTTGGAGCTCTATTCAAGGATGCAAATATAATTCTAAATTAATAATTACAGTGTTTGTAAAAAAATTCCTTTAAATTTTATACCTAATGTCTTGTTTACATCAACATTAAAAATTTCAATATTTTTTAATGATTAATCTTATTTTTATTTTTTTAATTATTAATGAATTCTTTCGGTGTAAACCTTTACAGACAGAAGAAAAATTATGTATATTTTCCCAGTAAAAGTAATATGCAAACAATTCTGAAAAATCAAGATTCTGAAAAATATTACGTTTCTCCCTCTCTTCTTTTTTGAACTTTAATCACTTTAGAACTTTCAAGATTTCAATTTTAAAAATAATATGTTTGAATTTGAAAACTATTGTTTGAAAAGAAAATATTTTGTTGTCGAGAATCAAACGTCACCAGTTATCAAAATTCGATTATCATCAATCGTTTTGATGTTATCACTTTCTACCTAGTTATTTTCCTAGAACTTTATATTTCATCTTGAGGAAATGTTGTTGTACAATGCCTGGCTGGAAGGGTTTCCACCTTTTTTGAAACATTACAAAGGGCGGAGGTGACGTCACCTTATATCGATAGGCACCCAGTGGGTGTGAAATCATAGTTCCGAATGGGTCCTAGGAAATGTTTTTGTCAGAAGAATGCACACGTTATTTTTTTCCTGAAATAGCAAATATTTTTATTTGTTAGCAAAAGAAAACTTAAAAGGAATGTTGAGACCATGACAGTTCTTGTATTAATGTTTATAAAATATTCAACAGGTTTATATTTTCATTTTCAAAAAATCTATTATTTAGAAAAATTTAAATTATCTTTTATTAAGCATTGACTTGTTAATAACTTATAGAATAATGTGACATTTTGTAATATTCTTATTTATTATTATTATTAACTCAATAATTGCTTGTCACATTTGGTTAAGATAACGAAAATTACACATTTATGTAAATAATCAAAATTTGCATTCAATAGATATATTTTATTTGCAAAAGAACAATTACACACACACATATATATAACATTTATGTATCAAAAATAATATTAATTTCATATATATATATATATATATATATATATATATATATATATATATATATATATATATATATATATATATATTCAACATTTTCAATTCTTATTAATTTTAAAGAGAAAATGATTATAATGAATAATGAATATTATGATTACAAGAAATTAAGGAATAGATTTTCAATGCGTGTTTCATAGTCTACAATAAATGTTAATTTAAATTTTAAGGATTTAAAATACAATAAAATTCTTATAAGTAAGAAATATGAAATATTTATAACCTTTAAATTTTATCCCTAATAGAATAAAAGGAATCGCTAGTAAGAAAAGTTCTCAAAAGTGTAGGTATATGTAATTAATACTGTATGAAAATGTGTCTGTATTTTAATGATGGCATTTTTTAAAATATAATTAAAATGAAATTTTTAGTGAATCATTCGCTGTTATTAAGAAATATTTAATCATAACATATGCTAAATATTTATTAATCTATTCATGAAAAAGTATAAAATTATGAGGGAAACTAATCAATTTAATAGAAAAGTAAGGAAAACATTATCATTAATTCTGCTAGTTAAATATTTATAACTACTTATGTATTTGTTCTTTAAAAAAAAACGCTTTGAAAATGATAGATTTATTTTGTCACAGTTTGCAGAATTGCAAATATGTACTATTCATACTTATGCTATAGCTTTTTTATGCTAAAAGAAGGTTATCCCTTTAAGATAATCAGAGCAAAGCCATAAATATAAACAACTTGGAAATTATTGTTATTTACTTCGTCAAAAACAGATTATTTTATGTAGAGAATAATCAACAAAAAAAATACATTTACATAAACGAGCAATGAATTATAATAATATTTCACCATTTAAAATATACTCAAAATTAATTTAATTAATTATTTTTCAATTAATCTTTTATTTTTCCTTACCTATCTCTCACCTGTTAAATCTATGAATGTTTACTCTACTAAAGCTTTGAAACTTTAACTCAAAAATTTAAGTTAAACACGTTATATATATATGGGACAGGGAGTGTGGCCAAGGCGTAATTTAATTAATTAACATATACTCATAACTACAAATATATACAAGTTTGGAATCTTTACAATTAATCGTCTTAACAGAATGAAATTTTAAGTTTCAAGTTATGGGGGACAGGAGCAATCAAAAAGCTGCCATCAAAAAACAACGTCTTTATACTTTCCGTATTTAGGCTTTCTTCTCCACTCACTGGGGAAACTCGAGCCCCTTCTCAAGTGGACACTTGAAATAGTGACGACGGCTATTAAGTAGTTCATCCACCACGCTTCGGCCATCCTGAAATCGGTTGGATCTAAAGACGACAGTGCAAATATATAAAAAAGAAAAACAGGGAAAGAAACAAGCAGAACAGAATAATTCTTTGGAAAGAACCAAATTTTATATTCAGCTTTTTATCTTCTTAGATCTGAAATAAAGAAATGAGTCAGTTTTAATTTTAGCTTCATTTTAGTCAGTTCGACTTTAGACAATCCTTCAGCAATTCGACTTTAATTTAATTCTAACTTGCATAACATCCTCGTCTTTTAGCATACTGTACAAGGGTTTTAGGAATTCAGCTCAAGTCGTGGTACAGTTAGGTCCTTCATGACTTCTTTCTTTGATTACATCATAAGTGTTGCTTCCTTTAACTTAAGTAACTCTGTATGGTCCTAAATAATCAATATAATATGTGCATAGTGGTACGTCATTTTTATGCAATGAGTGTAATAAACCTTCTTTCTTTCCTCTTTTGTGACTTACAAAAATACGGTGAACGCAGTTAGTTATGACATTTTCTACTTTCTGTTTAAGTTTGGGAATGAAATAATGGTCCTCAATGCTTTTCTCTGCATATTTGATTCCAGTATGTCCCTTTTCATGCGCACTTCTAATAATTTCCGTCTGTATACTTCTTGGCACAACCCCTTATTCCTTACCATCAACAAATTTATAAAGAACTCCTCAAAATAATCTTCATAACTAGAGATTTTTAATAATTCTTTTATCGTTTTTATATTTCATCATTATTTTCTTGGGCCGATTTTATTTTCGATATGATATTGTCGCTTGAGATGCAAAATATGTTCACAGGGGATCTGCTTAGTGCGTCAACATGAGTCATTCTTGTACCGGAGCGATGCTCAATACTACATAATTAAATTCTATGAGCAATAAAGTCCAACGAGCAACACGAGTTGACAAATCTCTTTCTTGCTTAGTCTTTTCGAGTGCGGAACAGTCAGTGACAATTTTAAATGGAATTCCTAATAAGTAAACGCGGAATCTTATTAACGCTTCAATAATTGTAAGAGCTGCAAGTTCGTAACTGGAATATTTCTTTTCGGCATCTGTTGTCTTTTTACTCATGAAATAGATAGGATGAAAACTTTTATCATTTGGGGATTTCTGTAATAAAATAGCTCCGTATCCTTCTATGCTGGCGTCACAATGCAGTTCAGTTTCGTAATTTGGTTTGTAAACTCTTAACACAGGCTTTTGAGCTAAAATTAACTTTAATTGATAAAAAGAGTTTCTTTCCTCTTCACCAAATTTAAATTTTTGATCTTTCTTCAAAAGATCACTCAATGGTCTAGCAATAATGGAATATTTTGGGATAAATTTCCTGAAATATCGAGTCAATCATGAAAAACTATGGACCTGTTTCAAATTATGTGGCTCAGAGAAATGAAGCACAGCTTTGGTTTTCAAAGTAGATGGAAAAATTTTCCCATCTTCGATGACATAGCCTAAAAATTCAAAGCGCTTCTTATAAAAATGGGATTTTCTAAAATTTATTTCTAATCCAGATTAGCTCGCAAGATTTAAGACTTTTTCAAGCCGATGGACTCCTTTTTCAGTTGAGGAATGCAAAATAATTATATAGTCCATATAAGGTAAAACAATACCATCTCTCTCATTGGTTAGAAAAAAGTACTAATAAATCTTTGAAACACGGCTGGAGAATTACATTGTCCAAAAGGAACCTTAAGAAATTGGTACTGGCCTTCATGAGTTACAAATGAAGTGTAATTTCTACTATCCTTCTTTACATCTAAATGGAAAAATCCGTTCTTGAGATCAATTGTACTAAACACACACGACTCCTGCAATCCACCTAATATATCTTCAATCAATGGGAAGAGAATCTATTTTTTACAATTACTTTATTTAATTTCCTAGAATCTATGCACAAAGGAGGTGTTCCATTTTTCTTTACGATTACTACTGGGCTACAATATTCTGAACAACTGAGTTCTATTATACCTTGTCCTAACCATTCGTCTATTTGGATTTCAACTATCTTTTATCCTGAAAATGGTAATCTACAAGGTTGATGAGATATAGGTTCATTACTTTTTAACAAAATATATAATTGAACATTAATTGATTTTGTTTTATGTGGTATATAACTCGAAACTAATTGTTGCAACTTATATTTAAATTTTTTTGGAATATTAGGTTCAATGTTCAGTTCAACTTCATTAAAAGTTAAATCAACAGGTAGAATTGATAAAGTATTAATTTCTTTCACACATTGATCTTTATTTTTAATCTTAATTCCGTTTTCATTAATTAAGATCCTTGATTTGGAATTTTCATTCCTATGATGGTATCATAAGACATAACATTAATTTCAACCGCATAAATATCTTCTTCACACTTAAAATTATCTTTTTTAATATCTCTCTTATAATAGCCCACCGGTTTTACAACACATTTACCAAAACAACTTAGAGAAGAATTTAACGGAAATAACTCTACAACATTTAATTTATCAAAGACAGATTTCCGAGTCAAAGTTACTTAGCTTCCAGTATCTATATATTAATGCAATAACATTCAAATTATTAATTATCCAATTACATTATTTAGTATTGTTTTAACATTATCATTTATTGTTGCTACTTCAGGTTTAGAATTATTTTCTGAACACAATGAAGCCTTGTGTCCAAAATTATTACATCGAAAACATTTAAAACCCTTCTCTTTATGTTCACAAAATTTAGAAATACGATTTTTTTCACCACAATTAAAACAAATTTTATTTTTACGATCATCAAAATCACTGTATTTCATTTCTCCAAAACCATCATAGTACCTTATTTTATTAACACTTTCATTCTTAGAATTAACTCTACTACTATATTCATATTTTGATTTCGTTTTATCAAAATTATTATATTTATCATGAGAATTATATTTTGTTTTCGTTTTATCGAAATTATCATATTTATCATGAGAATTATATTTTGTTTTCGTTTTATCGAAAGCATTTTTACTTTTAACAGAATCACTTTTTATTACTTCATTGAGTTTTTCTTAAAATTTACTTAAATTCTTACATCCATACAAAATAACTTTGTTTTCTTATCTATCATTTATGCCATTAATAATGCATTAAGGCAGATTCTTCAATTTTACCGCAATTGCACAACTCCTTCATTTTTAAAAAATGCTCCTGAACAGATTCATAATCACGCATTTTCCTTTTAAGCAAAATGTAAGTTAGCTGAGTTTATTTCAAACGAAAATTCATCGATCAAGGTTCGTCTCAGTTTTTTCCAAGAACTTATTTGTGGTTCTGTCCGAACGAATAATAGAGCATTTCTTCCTAACGATTTTTTAGCCATAACAAATTTTTGTAAGTCTGATAAATTAAATAATTTCGACATATCCTCAAAATGATCAATCCAATTAATTATATTTTCATGTGATTCTGCATTAAATTTAGTAATAGTGCTTTCGATATCTTCATAATTAATATTAACAGTTCGAATAACAATATGTGCATAAAATTCGTTTTCACAAATATTTTCATTCTTTTTAAAATAGTCGGATGCACTTTTCTTTTTACTTATATTGCATTGCATTGAAAAATCATTTCTACTTATTACCTCTCAAAGATGTTCGATGAGGATTCACGTCTTTCTCTGGTTCCAAACCGATATACAACATCTATGCGAAATTCATTTCAATCAATCTGAAATTTTTGTTATCCAGCTAATCATCTCAATTAATCCCTCGTCTGAGTTTTGTGGGATGGGTTGCGGCCAAGGTGTAATTTAATTATTTAACAATTTTTATATAAAGCCTAATACTTAATTAACATATATTTATAAATACAAATATATACAAGTTTGGGATATTTACAATTAATCGTCTTAATAGAATGAAATTTAAAGTTATGGGGGACAGAAGCAGTCGTGTTGCTGCTATCAATAAAGAACGTCTTTATGCCTTCCGTCTTTAGGCTTTCTTCTCCGCTCAATTTTACCTGGTGAAACTATTGTGCTTCTCGAGCCCCTTCTCAAGTGGGCACTTGAAATAGTGACGTCGACTATTAAGTGGCTCATCCACCACACACACACACACACATATATATATATATATTTACGCAATTTTAAAATCAAATTATTTACAGAGCTTTTTTTTTACCATTTTAAATTTTATCTTGTTTTCTTTTTATGGTGTAATTTTTAACGAGATATTTTTTAAAAAGGAATGGGCCGATTAAATATTATTTTCACTTAACAATTAGCTATATAGCATGTGAGAAAGATATTATTTCTATATTTACTCCCCCATTTATTTAAATAATGAAAAGTTTTACAGTTATTTATAAAATTAAAAAAAAGAGGTGCTTCATTCCTAAAATTGAAATGAAAAATTGAGTAACGAAAGATTTTTATGCGTCTAAAGTTAAAGAGAGAATTAATTAAAGGCTAAATATTTAGTTCTATTTGGTTGGTACATATTTCTTAAGAGTTTAATCATATTTCCTAACTAAAAACAAATGTCAATTATCTTTTTGTTTAAAATCATGGATATTAGTATAGATATCAAAATAGAGTGGTTGTTATGTGAATTCATTAAAAATATATATTTTTTTTTTACCAATGGCAGATTGTAGACAGTTACAACTGCAGCACAGTCTATTAACCTATTGTTCCCTGATACCCAAGGAACCGGCCAGAAACAGCGACCACTTAGCCGCCCAGGCATTGCCCCGGGTGCATCACAAGGGGTGGGTCAAAATCACACCCTCACACATGCCATAGGGACCTGTTTATAGGGTAGGTATCATTCATTTTTCATTCACACACACAAGGAAAGGACAAAGACAGGACAGAGAGAGAGAAAGTACACCCATGCCTGAACCGGGATTCGAACCCAGGACCTTCCTATCCTTAGTCAGGTATGCTGACCACTAGACAAATTGGCCAGCTTTTAAAATATAAATACGTTCTAGAAAATGAATTTTTGAATTTTCGAGCAAAATTAAGGTATTGATAAGCATTTAACGCATTTTGAGGTTAAATTTCAATCATCTTTAATTCAAATATATAGATATCTTCTATTATATTTACTTAGAAATAGTCATTTAATTTGTGATTTGTGTGTGTAATTAAAAAACCTAGAACTACTTGTATTCCTACCATAAAAGCAGAGTCGTCAAAGACCACATAACATCATTATATCTTAGTAATCTGTTTCGGAAGTTACCAACTGACACATAACATTTTATTACTTCTTATCTCAGTTTTTGTTTTTCAGAAGAAAACACGTAGTACAGACAGTTAAGTGAAAATATTTTTTTGTCGCTGAACTTGCAAGAGGAAACATAAAGGCCATAGCGATTATAGGCCATTCTAAAATCAGCTTTCTAAAGATTTAACACTAAAAATACTCGCCTTCAATGTAAAATACTGAGTGTCTCATCTCATTAAGAGCTTATTCTCATTAACGAAAGTCACCTACAAAACTCCACCAAATTATTTAAAAAAAACATTAAATGGCGACAACTTTCTTCGACGATTCTCTTATACCTCTTTTTAAGTTACTGTCGGTTGGATTTTGCGACAGTTATGTCATACGTACCTTATATAATAAATTTACTTGCCCTTGAAAAGTTTCTAAATTAAACTCCTTAAAATTTACAATTTTAACTGTCTTAAATGTTGTTGTTGTCTTATTCCTTATGATCAGGCTAGACCAAGTTAAGGCACCCATGTTTTTCTTTGCAAATGAAAACATTTTTCGTTTATCATCAACATTTAATGTAAAATATGGCATTATCATTATTAGCTATTGATTTCTCTAATTTACTGAGTCAAATTCAATTTAATTAAATTTAATAATTAAGTAATCTTAAATATTTTCGAAGAATTACAGTATAAAAATATTGTTGAAAAGTTTTAATTTTAATTACTTGAACTTAACTCAATTTTTTAATTAAAAAAATTTGAAATCATTAAATTTTTTACTTAAACTACAATTTCTTATTAACGTAAAAATTGAGTAATAGTCAAAATAATGCTTAAATGTTCTTTTGAATTAGAAATTAAAAATAAAATGCTAGAGATTAACAAAGCATATATGTATCATTGTTTAAATGCATATTATAAATTAGCATATGAATGATTACTTTCTTTATATTGATTTTTGTTTATATATCCTAGTATTATTTAGGTAAAATTAAACAATTAACTAATTGTTTAAAGTTTACCCGCTTAAGGATAAAATTTAATGCAAATTTTCGACACTCACACATGGAAAAAAAAAGTCATGTCAGGCTTATAAAAATTTCATCACTTTAATGTATTTAAAAGAAATATTTAATTATTTTTAATTTTTTACCATAAATATAGTAAATTCCTTCTGGCTTAACTGTTAGTAGTTTTGTAAACATATATTTAAATTAGTCGTGAAACTACAAAGGAAATTTATGTAAGTGTTTAATAATGCTTATACGAAATGTACGAATTTTCATTGTGTTGTGGGTTGTTTGCTATTTCAATTTAAAAGTTCAATTTTATTGAAAAATTAATGCATTAATATACGGAAATTTATGTGTAATATAGAGATGATAAAAATATGTTGATTATCATACATAAATTTATTAATCTATCTATAGTTATACTAATTATTCGTTATTGATATTAATATTTTGTATTTAGAATTTTTTATTTTTTAAATATTAAATGTTTATTATAAAAATAATTATACGTTGAACGAAATAAAAGAATAATACATTAATTAAAAATAAAAGAATAATAAAATATATTTGTTAAAACACATATATAGATAAATATTAATAATATTTAAACTATTTTTCTTGTATTGCAAAATAATGAGACAAAGGTTTTTAGAATTTCACTAATTTTTTATACTTTTTTATTGGACCATAGTAAAATTAAATTTTTAATTAGATTAATAGTAAGTAGAGTTGAACAAATGTGCGTATGCATATTTTAAACAAGATTAATTAATAAAATGTTTTAATTTAATGAAAGAAACCTTATTTATTTTGTTCAAATATATTATCGAAAAGTGTATAAAGTATTAAAATATTTTCATTCAAATTATAAAATATAATTTTCTATTTATCAAAAATGAAGTCTTTAAAACAATGGTTAAATAAATTAGAGACAATATATTTATTTAACGTGAAAAACGTAAAATATCAAATAAAGCGATCTTAGTTTTAATCTATAGAGTAAAACTAATGTTTCAATCATCATATTTTAGTTCCAATACCCATAAAAAATTAGTAAACGAAAAAAATGTATCTATAATTAAATTAAATTAAATTTTCAAATTTAAAATTAGAAAATTAAATTTTTCAATCTTTCTAATAAACATTTTTAGTTTTAAACATTTCTGATTCTAATAGAATAAGTTTATACCACATAAAATAATGCAATATAAACTACAAAATAACTATAGCACTATATAAAAAACAACCTTTAGTAATTAGTCACTCTAAATTTAACTATAATGTACAGGAAGATTTTTCTTATTGTGAGTCTGTAATCGATAAAAAATATTCAATAATTTTAAATTTACTTGCACAGAATACTTAATGTGAAAATTTATTTTATTTATTTAATTGAAAAATTTAAAACTTATAAGCAAACGATAAATCTTTTCTAACTTATGAAATCAAAGAAATTGAAATATTATGACACATATGCATTTACAACATTTACATACATTTATTTGCATTCTCTTCTATGTACTGTATGTAGAATTTCAAAATAATTAAAATAAAATTTCGGTAAGGATAAATTTCTTTAGTTTCCCCGTATAATATTTCTGAAATGTTATTTAACCACAATATATTAAAATTAACATCGAATTAAAAAAAAGATTGATTTCAAATAATTTTAGATAGTATAATGTATTTTATATGATTTTTTAAATTTTAATAATATTGAAATATATTAAAAATTTCTGTAAATGTTTACTTACAAATACCCCTTGATTTTTTGGTGATTTTTTTTACGTCAAGATAGAAATCAAAATGTGAATAACAAAATGGCAAACCTAAAACTATGTCATTTAAAGTGTTAAATTAACAAAGTATTTACCAGAAATAAGTTTTATCACCAAATGTTTAGCCAAACCAAAAGGTAATGGCTTCTACAACGAACGCAAAGTTTCTAATACATTATAAGAATATTATAGCATGATTATTAAAAACTAATATCAATGTCCCAAAATGTCGATCTTTAAAATGTGTAACTTTTTTGTCATAAATGTTTCTTTTAAGTAGTCAAAGCAAAGTCATTTTAGATATTTTGACCAAGTTCACGTTGTCATTTTTAACTTTATATCTTCTAATATTTCATCAATATCAATGAAATTTCTGATTTTGAAGAGTCATTGTTATTAATTAATAAACTGTAAATGCTTACTGCATGTGAAAAATTTAAATCATATATTTTATCACAAATTAATTTTTGCAATTTATAAATTTTCTATATTTATATATTTTTCATTTAGTTTTTTTTTCTGTTCTCAGACAGTAATCATAATTTTCACTGAATTAAAAACAAATAAAAATTGCAAAATGGATTTTTTAACATTTTTCAAATATTTAATTATTAATTATGGGCCATTGAGAACACTTTTTTAATAAAATATATACAGGAAAACATGTATTTTTTACTGTTTTATTTGATTATTACTAACAAAGATTTTAAGCAAATACTTTGTTAAAATTATCATCGTTTTGCCTTAAAATTAAAAACAGTTTTTTAGCGAGTTATTTACACTCTTAAACATTTTGATAATTTTATACTGTCATGTCCACATAACGATAATATTTTTAAATTATATTGATAATGTAAAAAAAAAACTTTCTAGGATAATACAATTTATTTCCGATTAATTAAGAGTCCCAATTAATAAAAGATAATGATAAATTAGACGACTTCTTCCAATTGTATTTCATAAAAATAAAACTTTTCATAACCAACCAAATCATTATATAAATCAGCCAATATTAAGGTGCTTTTAGCAATTTGTTTCCCTTTCCGGTACATTTTTGTGAAAGAAAAATAATTCACAGTTACTTTAGATTAGAAGGATCATACCCTTTAACACGGTTTTGGCTATGTTAAATGCACCAAAAATTTGGTATTCTCATAAAACAGACCATTTATTCTTACTATTAGAATTTTAAATTACAGTTTTTGAATAATATTCCACTTTTTTGTGGCTTTTATGTGTTTCTGACTTATTCACGAGGTAAGAAATGGGACATTGCACTTTATAAGGAATTAAACGGGCGACTGTTTATAGCACAGAAATGACGTTATTGAAGTGGTATAAGTTTATGAGGAAAATCCAAAGAAATGACGAGATATAACAAGATAGTGATGTGTGTGTGTGCCATTTTATTTCTTCGATGAACTTATTGTGAATGTAACATGCTGTTTTCTTAATTGACCAGCAAAAATATAAACGCTTGAGGAAAATAGAGTTGCTATATCACGTGAAGCATAACGCAATAAAAATATCCTGTGGATAAAAAATAAACAATTTATCTTTGAATTTATAAGGTATGCTATTTTTCTAGTTGACATTAGATCTCTGAATAATACTGTATATTGTAAGTAGGTTAATATCTTTAATGCTTATAGGAAACGAAAAATATTAGTTTGTATGCAGCATTATTATGGTGTTGATTTTTTTAATAAAAGAATTCTAAAAAAAAACTATATGTAAAACTAATAAAAACACTTTTTTTGCTGTTAAAGATTAATAGTCTCGATTTTTTTTAAATAAAAAATTAAAAATTAAATCAATAAAATAACTGAAATTAATCATTGCAAATTCACTAATTATTTTTCATTGGGAAATAAAAAGTTAACAAAAGTTTCAATTATTACTTCAATTTATTATTATTTTTTTTTTTGAGTATAACCCCGAGACTATTTTTATAAAACTCAATAAAAAAATTTTGTAAACTTTTTTCAGAGAAATACTTTATGTATAAATATTTAAGAACTCAAATTCTGGACACGCGGAATTATCTATTTCTAGCAGCGCTTCCCGTTTTCACTTTTTATTACTTCGTTCTTAAGAATATTTTTGAACTCAAACTTTTAAATATGATAATATTTATATAGAACAAATAAAGAGTTTTTAGTATTTTACAGCAGTACATTTCCTTACTTTTAATGCAGTTACATTTGTAGTTTATAAATAATCCCTTACTAGACTTGCATAATGGGTCTGATAATAACAGTTTGATATAAGATTCGTAGAAAATATTTCATTAAATTTGTAAGTAGTTATCTCGAGTGTAATACCGGTCAGAACAGAGT
The DNA here is from genome assembly GCA_030067965.1 of Latrodectus elegans. Classification (NCBI taxonomy): domain Eukaryota; kingdom Metazoa; phylum Arthropoda; class Arachnida; order Araneae; family Theridiidae; genus Latrodectus; species Latrodectus elegans. Next base: position 22,934,074 of record CM057821.1, on the reverse strand, counting down.
CCGCCACGAAATTTTCTCTTTTCTTTTCTTACCAGGCTTAAAAAGGTACTTGTCAAATTGGTTGCGAAGTTATTAATATGATTTCACATTCCTATAAACTTCCATAAAGGAAGGATTCTTGAATGCATTTATAGTTTAATGGTCAAAACATCCTATTAAACACACATGTTTGTGGCATAGTCAAATTGCAATCACTAAAATACTTTACTGTAAAATTAAGGCGGAATTCTTTATCTGCTTACAATGCTAAAAGAATTTAGTACAACAATAATTATTGAAAGTGGTGATCACTAAAGCATTTTATAAATAAAATTAAGAGGGGATTACGAGGGTTACTCTGAAATTTTTGAGATACGCGCTGACGAGAATTTACAAAATAAAAATAATGGTTTAGTTTTAAAATACAAAGTATTTAAACACAGAAGACGATTTTTTACTGACTTACTTCAACTTATTTAGCGTAGAATAAATTTTAAACAGAAGAGAAAATGGAGTTGACGCGAGAACATTTTCACGCTATGATTTTCTACGATTTTAAAGCAGGATTCAATCAAGAAAAATGCGTTCAACGGTTGCACTTAACATTTCGTGATGCATCTCCAGCTCGTGCTAGTGTATTCAGAAGGTTTAGAGAATTTAGAAGAGATCGCAATTTTCTTCAGGATGAAGAACACACAGGAAAGCCGCCGTCGGCAGTAATCCTGGATAATGTGTCTGCCACACGAAAAATGATAATGAATGGTAATCGCTGTACCGATCAAATGATACAGAAGGAATTTAACATTGGATCTATTGCATTAAAAGTTTTCTCTAAAAAAGTTAGTTTAAGTAAATCCAAGCGCCTCTGTATGGATCCCAATATTGGTCAGAAAATAGTTAATAATATTTATTTTTTCTCTAAATCTTAACAAGTGATATTTGTGTACTAAAAATATCAATAGTATTGCTTTTGGTTCAACCTCCTCTGCTGATATATGTTCCGAAATAATTTATTATTTGAAAGCACAGCACTATCCATCAAAACTTTGGAGCTTTAGAAACGTAATAGAAGACATTTGTACAGAAAATGTCTATCCAAAAACAAAAGGGCTCATTTAGTATTGAATCACATTCCAAAACTAATGATAGTATTTATTTTATTATAAAAATAAATACAATCAATAGTTTTAGGAGGAAAACGTCTTTTTTTATATTGCACTTTGTGACCGGATTTGGAACACGCAAGCCTGAAATTCAAAATTCATCGATATCTTAAGAAATCCCTTGTCTATCGAGAAACAGTTGGTTGGATTTAATAAATAACAATTTACTACTAGAGATATCATCTATTTTATTACGAAAAAAATATATTTTGAGAAAAACCCAATGAATTCAAATTTCAATTACTGCTTGATCAATTGGTTGCATTCAAAAACCTCTGGAAATAAATTTAGAAACTAAACACAATATCTGTCGAAAGCAATACTAAGTTAAAGGAAATTTACCATTTATTTACGATATATAATTTGATGGATAAAATTTTGTTGGACTTATAATTAATAATTTTAAAGTTTTATAAATAATTAAAGTAATAAAATTACAGAGGGAAAGTATTCTATAATCTCATTACATTTTGCGCTTAACTAACGACAGTTTTAACGACGTCTATTCAAAGTTTAAAATTTTTTATCACTTTCATCGAAAAAAGACAAAAATAAAGAGAAATATTAAGTCATACAGCATTATGTCAAAAAAGTTAATAAGCAGGAAAAGAAAGCAATCGAATACAGACTTAGAGAATTTTATTTTAAAGAAATGAAAAATTCTATAAATGTGTGATTTTTAAATAAAATATTAATTTTAGTTTTTAAATCATATATTAATTTTTGCCCTTAAATGATATATTAATATTGGTTTTTAAATAATATATTAATTTGGAAGAAGTGAAACACAATATATTAATTTTGAAGAAGAGAAAAATAATTCGACGTAGCTCGTTTCAATGTATACGATTAATAAGAACATTCAGTCTCATTCTAACAACATTTAATTATGCTTTACGTATTATTTTATTTGCATTTGATTTTGTTAATATTCTTTCTCAGTAAAGATATAAAAGCGTAAATCTGTCAAAATTTATTAACATAATTTATTTTTTTAAACTGTATAACTTAAAACAATTAAATCTTAAAATAAATGCGATTTTAATGTTTTTGTGGTCTCAAAGAAATTAAAAGTTTTTAAATATAAAATTTCCTTACCTTATTTTCCATTTTGAATTTCTAAATATTTTAATTTTTTAATCCAGAAAAACTCATACTTAAAATAATTAAAAATGTATAAAGTCTTTCAATGCGAAATTTATTGAAAATATTTTTAGTTCAAGCTTTATGGAAATTTTAATTTCAAAACTTACCATTATTACTTGTTTACATCTTAATTTTTAACAAATTCATTAACTAATAATAACTTAATTTTTAAAAACTTAAATTTTTAACAAATTTTTATGAATTTACATTAGTTTTGGGTATAGTTTCTCCTTCTCACGTTTTACAAAGTACATTTAATTAATTTTGTTAACATGAAAGGAAATTTTAATCAAATATTTAAAGTTATTTTTCGTATTGAAAGAGGTATATTTAATTAATTTCGCAATGCTCATTTGAGAGAAGGTTCAGTACTTTTATTGATTCAAGGATAAACATACTTTGGTTAAAATTAAAGTCACTTCATTTTAAAGTTCTATATTTGCTTTGATGTAAAATAAAATATTATTAAAAAAATTCCTCATGAATTAAAGTTAAACGAAAATGCAATTTCCACTTCAGGAAGAATAGCTTACATTTCCTAAAAACCTTAAACATGATAAAAAGTTTTGAAAAATGACGTCCATTGAAGTTTTTTTCTCTTTTTTTTAAAGAACAATCTTTTAACTAAGCTTCATCACAGCTTAATTATTTAAAGAGGAAAATTAATATTTTTGAAAATTTGAGTAGAATTGGTGGCATATTTTTTTGTTAATTATAAAGTGGTTGTTTCTTTTGAACGTAACATTATGATTATCAATGAGATTGTTGTTACGTCACTTTATCACAATTCTCATTGGTTTAAAATATCCATGATGTCAGAATCTACGTCATTTATCATGTTTATCATAATATAAACACATAACAAATGTAAATAAATACTTTGTGAAAAAATATTTACTGATATTTAAAAGAAAACTTGATAGATCCGGTTGATGCTTTTCTGTGACCCTTTTATATTAAGTGTGAACTTAATTAACAATAATCATAATTTACCACTAATAATTATAAATTATCAGTGTAACATTTATTAGATTTTTATTTTATAACAAATATTAAAAGTGATTAAATTCGGCTTCAACCAAGTAAAAACTGGGAAAATTATATTAACATAATAGTATCGCCCAATATTTTACAGACTTGTTTGAAGTTATAAATTTCGATACAACTAATGGCTTGAAAATTTAACTTAGAATCCTTCTTTAATTCAATTTTATAATAACAAAATAACATTATTGATGTCCCAATTTTGTAACAAAATACGAATTTTGGTAGTCTCTTTCAAGTGAATATATAATCCCAGATGGTATGTTTAAACTTTCCAAATTTTTGATACATTAGTATTTTTTCTATTCATAATATATGCTTTCTTAATATTATCGTTTAAAAAAAAACAAAAAGCTTCTTCAAGTGTTCGCACTATTGACAATCTTTTCAATTTAAAATTGAAATGAAATCCATTTTAGAACGATGTTGAACTTGAATGTGATTTTTCTTGAAGCTTATTTTAAATATTTCTAAATAAAATAATGTCAATTAGAAGAAATATATACCATTTTGATTAAATTAGTTTTGTTGCTGTAAGTTTACTCACTTTTTCTAAAGAAATTTACTTTAGGATTACAGACTTAAGGAAACAAGGCAAACTATAATCTTTCAGCAACCAAAGAACATCTATATGAAGAAGTAAATAAAAAAAATTCATTAATGTTTTCATATAATTTAGTATAAATACAATTCTTATTTTTCTTTGTTTTAATTTTATATAACTTTTTAATTAATTTTTAATAAATAATTAATAAATAAAAATTAATCTTCTTTTTAATTATGCTTACATCCTTAATAAGCAAATGTAAATAGAATAGTTACGATGCAAAAGTCGCAGTGTTGTGTCAGAATATTGCGTTATACTCGTATGGTAGGAAACCCTTTTTTTAGAAAAGGTAAAAATTTTATTATGAACCATCAGCAGATTATGTGATAAAATTTATCGTACAAATTTTATTTTGTGTGGAAATTACTTCTAAAAATTAAATTTATGTTCAAATCCAGCCTGTTTTTAATTGTTTCACTACAGAAACTTTTTGTTATTTGTTTGTCTAATCTGAAACTATAATCAAAAGCAAAGTATATCGAAATGCTCTTCCTACCGAAAATGGATCTATACTTTGCTGTATAGACAGTTTATTTTTCAGTAGTTTGCTAATTAATATTTGCTATCTTTTCTTTTATTCTAGGTATATGGTGTAGTATGAAATTACTTCTGCACAGAATATTTCATAAGATTCTTACAGAATATATTCTCTCACTCTCTCCTTAGAGTTATTATTACTCCTTCTATTTCGGAGAATATTATTTTTTTTATCAGATGTGTGTGCATGTAGATATTTTGTTTACAATATTAGCCGCAATTAATATAAAAAACTTAAGGGATCTTCCAGCATTATATGAAAATGTCTTGAAGAATATTTTAATCTCCAATTGAGAACGATATCTATATTGTTGAAATCATTTAAATTGATATATTTTTATCTGGATTTATTTTTTCACTATAATCTTTTATCTTCAGTAGTTTCATTTAACTATTATTGAATGATCATATATACTAGACTTGTCATTGGCTACAAAGAATGAAACCAAATACTAATATTTTCAAAAAATTTGATTTTGCTAGAATGAGTGAAAAATCGAAAACATATATACCATGTACCAAGAAGTTTTTATTCCGCCATGTAAATTAGGCAATTTGCGTCCCTACGAGTTAAAGTAGTCTAACAAGTAGTCCTAATGCTCTAGATCATTTGAAAGTGAAAAATAATTGTTGACTGCTGAAATGTAACTTAATTTAGCAATCCCACGATAATAGATTCTCGAGCCTGCTGTCTCTTATATATGATTCGAAAAAATCACATACACGTTAATAGAAAACACACTCAATGAGCTTAGATCAGTATCCAGAACTACTGCGTTGATGAATGTCATCTGTAACACGCTTGATTACGACTGCCTAAGTCAGAGACCGTGATTGGCATGATTGGCAAAGGTATCGTTCTCATTATCAAAAGTGAAATATATTCCTGATTTAACTGAACTTGGCACTTGCTTCTAAATTATGAGAGAGTGGTTTAATTATACACGAAAGGACATTTTTTTAACTCTGCCAAGTAACGAAAAATATTTCGACGTTAAAAAATTTCGGAATTATATATATATATATATATATATATATATATATATATATATATATATATATATATATATATAGGATGTTAACACATTTTTAGAACGATTCGGGGCCATTTAATTAATGTTTAAAATGTAAAGACAATTTTTTTAAATGTTTGATCTGATATGATCTGATACCTTTTTTTCTGGACTATATGTCTGCATTGTGATTTCCTTGATAGATGAGATTTTCGTAAAATTTCCAGTGGTATTGCTTTCCATTCCTCTTCCACTACTTTCCAGAGTCCATCTATCATGGTGGATTTGCGTTTAGAAAGAGCTCTTTTTAACAGACCAAAGGCACAATAGTCCATAGGTGAAACGTCAGGGGATTTTGAATGAATATGTTGAAAATATATATATGCAATATCTGTATTAGTCTCCATTTTTTCAAGGAATACAGTGGTAATTTTCGAAGTATGACTTGTAGCTTTGTCTTGATGACGTTTCATTTTTTGAAAGTTATTGGGATAAAGAAGTGGAATTTCTTCTTTAAATATTGGACAAAAACTTCTTCTGATCTTTTCTACGTTGGTTTACATTTTCAATCAGAAATTTAGCTTCGATAATGAATATTAAAATCTTACTAGTTTACATTGAATAAAAATCATTTTTATTCTCATTCGCTAAATGAACTTAAGAAAGTCTCATTTCAATTGTTTTCAGCTATGTGGTGATAAAATAACTCCAACAGTTTAAATGTGAGATATGTTGAATTAATAATAAAATTTCTAGAAATTACTCTAAGCTAACAAAGGAAAAATATATAAAATCACAATATCGAAAGGAGTGAATGCTATTACATTGTTATATTTGTTTAAAATGTATTTCATTGTGTGTATAAAGAAACTTCTCTCTCTCTCTCCAACAGAATAATGTTTGAGATTTCATATAAAATAACTAATGAGTTTACGTATATTTCACAGAAAACTTGATTGAATAATTGATTCAATAGTAATTAATTTACAGTTAAACATAAAATTAATTTAATTATGCTGAAATTATACATTTGAATGATAACAACAAACACTGTACGCTAAAGAGACGTTAATATTTTAAGGAGAAAATATGTCAAAAAATCTGTATCAGACAGTTAAATTATGCAATAATAGATGCATTGTATTATCTTATGGATCAACTCCGTGGAAAAACAATCACTAAAATTCATTAATAATTCAATTAAAAATTAATTTATCGTGGATCAGTGTTTCAAATTTATCCTCTTAAGATTTTTTTTAAAATATAGATTTATTCTGAGAAAAATTAGATTTTTCAATGATTTAAAAATTATTATTAATTTTAATCCAATTTATAATGTATTTATCTAATACATAAATAAATTATTATCCAGATTATTTTTTGTGTATTAATTTTCAAAAAACTAATTTATGGTGATAACTTTGGGCTTTTCAAACATTAAATATACCATTCAAATTTTTTATTGAAAATTATTATCAATTTTCTTATTTACAATTTAATATGTTTTGACTCATTCCACTATACTTTTACCTATACAGTTAATAGATAGTTTGAATGAAAATGATTTCATTTAAAAATTCCCTTATATTTGTATCTGAAAAAATTTAAAGTTAAATATTATAATCGAAAATATCACATTGATTATCTTTTTTTTTTTTTCGACAACGGGCACTTGGGTGGCGAATCCTATGCCACAACAAGTGCAGAAACTGCTACTCATTTGTCGCTACGCAGCGGGCACCTATGAACCAAGTCGCGGAGATGAGTAGCGTTGCTCGCGCCATACCACCACAAACCCGTTTATAAGGTGGGCCACATTCATACACTACCAAAGAAGAAAGGACAGAGAAACACATAAAGAACAGAGAAAGAAAGTAACATCCGTTCCCTTAACTGGGATTCCAAACCGGGATCCACAATTCAGGAGTCAGGAACGCTGATCACTCAGCCATCGGTCAGTATTTTCCCCCAATGGTCGGGGTATATCGGGATGTATTGTCCCCTTATACTCAAGGGGCCGGCCAGAAACAGCGAATTCTTTGCCACCGAGACGATGCCCCGGGTGCACCACAGAGGGTGGGCCACCATCGCACCCTCACACATGCCATAGGGACCCGTCTATAAGGTAGGCACCATTCATACCTCATTCACACACAAGGAAAGGACAAAGATAGGATAGATAGAGAGAGAGAAAGTATATCCATGCCTGAACCGGGATTCAAACCCAGGACCTCCCTATCCGTAGTCAGGCGCACTAGACAAGTTGGACGGATACATTGATTATCGTTGAATTAGCATATGATAAATATTTTCAATCTAATTTCTATAAATACTAATTTCTTTTACAGGTTCACTAATAAAAATGAGCTTTAATTCTTGTTTTTCTGTTATAAAATTTTTCAAGATTTAAACTTTGAAATTTTTTCAATTATATAATGATAATCGAACGTTTATTAATTTGAAGTTTAATTTTATACTCGTTTAGTTATACATTTTATACTCGTTTATACTCGTTAGCAAATCATTACAATTTGCATAGTTAAACAAAGTTCTTAAATCTCAAGAAAAAATATTATGATAAGTTTTTAATTCATTTCTAAAATCTTATTTAAAGATTAAAAATAATTTAATAAATATTGTGTTCCAGAGAATTATAAGCATTATGCACAGATATATTATAACTTAAACCATTTAATGTCTAATAAATAATGTAACTCTTTATATTATTAAACAGGTTATTTTATTTTCTTCTCCGAAAATATTACGAGCAATTTTTATATTTTTTTTAACTGAGGAATTTTTCGGGAAGTTTGTCAGTAAGATTGTCAGACTAAATTAGAACACATAATCCAAGGAATAATTCACAATTTCTCTGTAATACTTACTTATTTAAAGGATGAGAAAAAGGGGAAATCAATATAATTACTCCCATTAGCGAAACTGCATTTATACCAATCACAGACAAACACTTGAAAGTAGGAAAAAGATATATATATATACGTTCTCGAAGGTTAATTTCATTTTTGCTAAATAGCAAAATGTTTGTTAACTGAATGCGTTGAAATGATATAATTTCGGTAAAAGGATTAGGCCATTTTTTTCGGCTTTGGCCTAAACGAATATTTAGGATAGAAAAGTTTGGCATTCGAAATAATGAACTGTTTTTGAATATAATCAAAGAAAAATAAAATACTTATAAGACTTTAATTATATTTTTCTAATTTCAACACATGTGTGAAAAAGCATTAAAAAAATTAATATTGGCGTAAGCAAGGCAATAGTCTTAAGATTCAAAAGAGATCGTTTACAAATATTGCAATTTTTAATTAAGAATTCTATTAATTAATGGAATTTTTAAAAACATTAAATCGTCTATATTTATTTAAAGTAACCATGAAATGGATGTTTTACTATGTTTTTTTTTTCATTTTGTTTTTTCTGCTATTCTATTGTCCACATGTATTGAATCAGTGAAAAATGGTTTCTCAAACCGATATTTTGCCTCTTATATAACAATCGTTTTATCAATAAAATGAGCTTTGACAATAATCTCAGACATTAGATGGTGAACTTGAACTTATTTTTCTAAAGCTCGAAGAATGTGCTTTGAATGCAGGCAACAAATTCGTCGACAAGTCGGATTTACAAAGCCATCTCAATACGATGAGACGTGGATGAAACGCTATCTGACGTCATGGATATTTTAAACCAATAAGAATAATAATAAAGTGGCATACTCAGGGTCACAACTGTAACGAAAGAAACAACCACTTTATAGTTAATAAACTAAGATGAAAATTATATAATTTTCTTTGTTAAGAAACAAAAAAATACCTCGGTTTACAATTCTTCCGTGAATATCTTTCCCTATTAGCAATAAAGTTCCTAACATTTCATCGTTTCTACTGAATAAAGTGAGATAAAGTATGCAAGTTAGGGAAATTATATCACGTGATTTGGAAATTTGTCGATAGAGTGAAGGAATTTCAATCGTTATAAAAGCAGTTCAACCACGAGCTTTCATTAATCAAAGTTCATATTGTGGCGAAAATAAATCGAAGTATCTAAAGAGCTCATTTGATTTTGTTTGCCTTAAAGTAGGTTTATCAACAGTTGTACCAAGACGCTAGATACATCAAGCGCTGAAAGATAGTGTTTAAACCCTAAAGCAGTGACTCAGCATAACCAAAGACAGAGGTTTAAAAATGTAAGCCGATGAAGAAAATTTGCATCAAGCACTCACGAATTTTATTACATCCCAACTCCCAGAGTTTTACCACAAATAACAACACATTAACAGAAAATGCTGGATGCCTGTGGACAATCTTTCGAAGGCTAAACAATAGTCTAAACTTTCTGTAAAGTATATTCTTTGTTCAACATTGAAAACGGAAAGAACATTATTATTTACCATTCAATCACCACTTAGACTATTCTTTTCTAAATTGTTTTGAACTAATAAAATATTTTAAAGAGTATTTAATAATGTATTCCAATGTGTAAGTAATTAATTCATTTATTTGTGACAAATGTTTATATTTCGTAAATACTTGCTATAATATAAATGCATTCTGATTCATAAATGTTTTGATAAAAAAAATCTCAAAACATTCAAATGAATATTATGAAGCACAATAACCATTAAAATATTTATGGCCTTATGAATAATAGAAGTACATTATAATATCATTCAGAATTATTATTCATTTTTATAAGTATAGGTGAAAGAAATCTAATTTAAAACTAAGCATTTATTTAATTGTTTAATTGCTCGGAAATATACATTATCATTAAGTAAATGTTTTCAAAGTAAATAATCTAAAACGTTAATAATGTCTTTTAAAATGGATTTAGAAGCATCTACAATTTAATACGAGGGTCACTCTGAAATTTTTGACATACAACTAGGTTTTTAAAGTTATACTTACAAAATTTTAGGTGTGTTCAAAGTAGTCTCCTCCAGCATCAATGCACTTTTGTAGACGAATTTTCCACAGATTAAATGCTTCAAGCCATTCATTTCTTGGAATAGGTGAAAAAATGCATTTACAGCCACATCAATCTCTTCTTCTGAATGGAAACGACGTCCATGTAAGTACTTATATAGATTAAAGAACAACCAAAAGTCGCACATAGCTAGATCAGGTAAATACGGTAGATGTTCGATCACTTTATTTTTATTATTTTTTTTTATTTATTTATTTATTTTTTTTTTTTTGTTTAAGAAACTCAATTGTTAATCCGGCTGTATGTGAAGATACATTGTCATTGTGAAGCATTAGTCACCTAACATTCAGGTCTTGTAGAATTTCTGGGAGACATTTAGTGGTACACCACTTTGCTGTTACTGTCTTCTGTCCTTCCAACTTGATGACTTTGACCAATACCGTTCTTCTGAAGAAAACGGCATACATCACTTTTTTCAGTGCACGTTGTTTTTTCACCATTGTCGGCGTGGCATCATCTTCAAAGACCCATACTTTGCTTTCTTGACGTGTTGGAACGTCAAAAAACGGTATGTACGTTTCATCATTTGTTACAATTTTAGAAATGATGCGGTGGCCACCATCATTTAGCAATTTAAGAGTTTCTTTACTGATTCTGACACGATCCTCTGTTTGGTGCTCGGTTAGATTATGTAGAACCCAACGGTAAACTACTTTTTTCATATGCAATTCTTCCTGAATGATTTTGTGTATGGCTGCGGATCCAATGTTAAGTTTCTTCTGTATCATTTGATAGGTACTGCGATTTTCATCCATTAACATTTTTCTTATGGCAGATACATTATCCGGGTTTACTGCCGACGACGGCCTTCCTGTGTGTTCTTCATCCTGAAGAAAATTGCGACCTCTTCTAAATTCTCTAAGCCATCTGAATACAGTAGCACGAGCTGGAGATTCATCACCAAACGCTAATTGCAACCTTTGAATGCATTCTTCTTGATTTATACCTGCTTTATAATCGTAGAAAATCATAACGCGAAAATGTTCTCGCGTCAACTCCATTTTCTCTTCTGTTTAAAATTTATTCTATGCTAAACAAGTTGGAGTAAGTCAGTAAAATTCATCTCCTGTGTTAAAATACTTTGTATTTTAAAATTAAACTGTTATTTTCATTTTGTAAACTCTCATCTGAGCTATCTCAAATATTTCAGAGTAACCCTCGTAAAATTTTGAATTTTTGGGCAAACGATAATGCTGTACGTTGAAACTCTACTTCCGAACTTTTCATGTAAATAATTTATATTCATAATATAAAAAGTTTTTGTGACTTCAAATATTTTAAAATTGATTGTCAACCTATTGTTAAATTATTATTTTTTTAAATCTCCCTGAATTATTAAAATTATTGCATTTTAAACAATATTAAGCTTTGACCTTATTATTAAAGTATATAATAGTTTAAATCGATTTTAAATTTAATTTTGATATAATTTTCAACTTCATGTAAAATTATTATATCTTAAGCAATAATAAGTTTCTATAAAATAAGAAAATATAAAAATCTATTCATTTTAGAATTATATATTTGGAAATAGCATTCAAGTTCATGTATAATAAAATAATATTGTTCAATTTATTATAGCATTAGCATTTTAGTAAATTCTAAGCTAATAATCAATCTTTTTAAATCAATTATTTTTCAGAGTTTTAGATCCTTGAATTCGATACAATGTGTATTGCACTAACTGCGAGTAATATTTTTTTTTTTAAATTTCAATGTTCTCAAGTTTTCAATATATATATTTTTTCTCATTTTTGTATCACATATTTTACATGTTTTATTTATTTTTAATAGTATTTTTACAGAGAAATTACATAAGGAAACTTTTAATGTAATTATATGTACACAATGTATAAACAAAATTATAAATTAAATTTAAAATACGCAAATTATAAATTACGTTGGCGTAACTGATAGTATCATTGTTTCTTCTAATATATTCATTGTGTAAATTTGACGACAAAGAATTCACTTAAATATGCATTGGATATTTTGCAGGATTAATTTAAAGAAATATTTTGACTCAGGTATGAAGAAACAAATATCACTTTCATATATATTCTCAAACGCTTTCTCGAGATAAATTTGCATATGAAAATTAATTTATTTGCTGGGGGAATATCTTCAAATTAAAATTGAAAACTAGATCAGCTGCACGTTATTAGAATGTCTAGAATATTTGAATATTTTATCATAAATTTTAAATTAGATACAGCAGATGTTTCTTTTTTTGTGATTTTATTGGTAAGAATTTTCATTTTTAAGAATATTCCGTGGCGATATTTTTTATGGTCCAATTTAACGAGATGATAAATATTGTAAAATCCAAACAATGGCAAATTAAGAAATCTAATTTAAAAAAATTAACTATCTTTCTAACACAATTTAAATATCTAATGCGAATGGAAAATTTAAATGGAAATTTTTGTATACTGTTGAGTTGAGAGAGACTAATAATATTTTGTCTTATAAAATTAAAAAGAAATATCTGGATATGGAATAATTGAGAAGGAGCAATATTAAATAAATATTTTTGAAATATAAAGCATTTGGAGTTGAATATTTATATAATCATTTATAAAGTTTATATTGCTGAATATTGTTTTGATACTTTTATATTTATCCTTGAAATGTAATTCAAACTATTCTAATGTTAACTAGGCAAATGTAACGGTATAACATTTTATTGTAAAAACATGAGTTGGTTACAGTTTCTTTTTTGTTTGCAACATTTATTAAAAAACTAAAATTATTCGAATTTTTCTGTTAATTTTTCAGAAAAGATGTAAAAAAATAATTTCTGTTATAATTAATTACATTTGCCAGTTTAAAAGTGATACTCTAAAAGTCATGTAAACATTTAATGTGTGTGAAAAACAGGTTAAAAATATCATATTAACTTGAATCTCTATTGCAAAATGAGACTAGTGATAGTACAATTTTTACAGATGTTTCTTTCATGTTTTACAAGATCTTAAGCAGAATGTTAGTATACGTAATGTGCTAACTATTAAAAAATGCTAATTAAAAATCTCAATTTTGTTGATTAGAAATATGTGTTATTATAAAGCACAACTTTTAAATTAAATAGCTCAAATAGAATCAAACGTAATTTTACTAATGTAATATTTAAATAATTGTTTGTCAAAATTTTTAAATATATTTAACAGCTGATATTATATTTCATTTATTCCAATCGTTAACATGTATTAAATTTATCTATCTTTGTAGTATTTTGAAGAATTTATTTTTAAAAGTTAAATAAAATCGCACAGAATTTAATTAAAAATGTAAGCAAATTGACTAATTTTTAGGGTAAAAACAGAAAAAAATTATTTATTTTGCTTAAATTTTTTATTAAATTTTAAATTATTTATCTCAAAATTTAATTTATCAGATTCAGATATTTAGAACTTATTGTTAAGGAAACCAAAATTCTTAAATTGATTACTATAACCTAGAAAATTGCTATGGTTGGAGTAGTTTACTCATTAAAAAGGAAATAAATTCTAAGTAAACATTTTAATTAAAACATTGGAAGAATAAGAATGACAAGATAATAAAATATTTCATAAGTAGGTATGTATTAATTAACGAAATGGAAAAGTTTTAATTAAATTTGGAGGTAAATGAAAGAAAAGATTTAATTAATTTGTGAAATAATTTCATATGTTTATATAGTTCTAACATCCTTTTAAATAACCACACAAAAATCAAATTACAAAGAATTTTGAAAGCTAGTAATTAAAACGAATCAATTACGTACATTTTTAAATTTACATTTTGTAAATTTCTTGATAATTGGTTAACTTTATGTATATGCAATGCGATTATTGTGCAAGGAGTAATTATTTCCAGGTTTCTATTAATAAAAATAGTGTGAATCTGCAAGTATTAGGGTTCTTGAGTACAAAAAATTCCATATTCTTAATTAAATGCAACTTAAACTATTAAGGTACACAGCTTATGCATGCTTCCAAATTGTTATAGGGACTAATTTATAGTCATTCGTCTTTTTTACTCCATTTCATTCCAAATAAACTAAATATGTACTTCACAATTTTTTTATCGTTTCGAAAAATAATTGTGTATATTAAGTTTGGCATAACTTATAAGCTAATTCCAAATAATTTCGTCAGCCCTATGTATATTATCATTCGACTATTTTATTTTTCCTCGCATGAGTTACATTTTTTTATTGAAGCATAAACTTTCCTTAACGCAAATTTATATTAAATTAATTTCCCTTGACCTATTCAATTATAATTAAATATCTCTGAAAATAATTAATATTTTATTCAAACAAAATCATTCAAATAGAATTTCGTTTTAATTTCGTTTTCATGCTTTCAGTTAATTTACTTTTACCTTTTTCGTTCGCAGAACTTATTAGATTTTCATCTTATGCTTTTACAATATTTATTGGATTTAAATGTCAGTATTAAGCATTTATAAGCTGGTTTAGTCGTTCGAAAATCTTTACTTTTATATTTCCTTTAACACATTCCTATCTAATTCTTAAGCCCAATACTGACAGCAATAAGGAGTTTTTTCTTTATATGAAAAATTAATACTACCAAAAGAATATTACTTTTTTTTACCAGCTGATTATTTATTTCATTTTTTAAAGAGGAAATTTTATGAATAAAAAGTACAATTTCATTAATTTTTTATGCATATACTCATAAAATTTTATAATTTAAATAAAATAAAAAAGGAATTGCTAATGAACTCTGTCAATTGAAGGAATTTTACGTGCTTTAGAGGAAATACTTGGTGTTTCTAAAGATTAATTTGCATAGGAACTTAAAAAAAGAACGTATGAAACGCATTTAAATAAAATTTATAAATTTTTAACTACGTAAAATTACGAAAATTATATCTATAAAAGACTGAGTTTAAATTTAAATTTCGTACAAGTTTTTTGAATAAATTTTACTGCTGCACAAAATATCCAGCAAGGTAAAATCTTCAAAAGAAACATTATAAAAAATTTGATAACAAAATCTTTTTTTATAACAAAGAGTATACATATTATTAAACTTTAAATTATTAACTTTAAACAATAATTTTCGCACTAAATATTTTTAAAAGAAAATTTAAGTAAATCAGATTAATAAATGAACATCAAAGTAAAAAAATAATATTTCTTTTTTAGAATAAAATTCAAAAATATTCATCATTTTTAAATGATTATTTCCTAGAATAGAAACAATTTTCTCAATCATAAAATTTAAAAATCTTTTTTTTACAATGAATTTTAAAAGTACTTAGTGCTACTGGTTTATTTGATATCCATACATTTTAAATAAAATAATCTTTTAATTTTAATTGTAGTTATATCTTCCGCATATGATTTTGAATGTAATTTATTGAATGATTATTATAGGATTAAAATTATTTTAATAGCAATTTTTATATCATTTATTGTTTATAATAAGATAATCATATAACATAGAGTAATTATAAAAAAATTCGAAATTAAGATATAAAAATAATTATTAATAATTAGCTTAATTACTTACTCTAAGCCATTGCCATTTTTCATTTGAGCTCTAAATTCATAATAACTTTGCTCTTTCATTCAAAAAAATTATTTGCTCTTTATAAAAAAAGTTATATTAGAAACCATTTTTCTAAAAGGAAATTCATTTTAATGAAAATAATTTAATTAATTAAGACAAATTATATAAAGGATTTTCTATTTTAAAAACGAAATAAATTGTCCAAATAAAAACGAGAATTACTAATTAATTTTAGTTTCCTAATGACCTTAATTAAAATTTCATTTTTGTAAGCATTGGTGGAGAAACTAATTTTTTGATGAATTTCTAATTTCGAAATGAAATTTGTAAACATAGCTGTGGTTTTGTTTAAATTTCTTAATATTTTTTTAATTTGCTAGCAAATTGATTTAGATAAATTCATCTTTTCTTTGATATATCTCATTATGAGTTAAAAAAAATATTTCGTTTTTCCTCTGAAAACAGATGCATTCAAAATTTATATTATTTTCAAACATTTCAGTTAATTATTATTTATTTATATATTACTTTTCATTCTATAATACAAATTTTGAATCAGTGAGAAGTTTTTATATCGTTATTATTTCATCGTTAAAGAAAATTTTGATTTCTTTGATTTCATTTTTGTAAACACTTGAAATTAAATCAAATATAAATGTCCATTTCTTTCAAATTATATTTTTACAAATCAAATTGATAAATATTCAAAAAATTAAATATTATTTACCTGATCATATACGAATGCGATATTTAATTTACAAGTGCATCAGTAAAATTGGAAAAAAATATTAACTTCAAAAACAGTTTTCAGTTTTCTTGTAGCTTTTATATATTTTAATCATATCCATTCATTAGTTACGTTGTGAAATTCAATATCTCTTAATATCTCCATGTTAATTTCATTTTTATGTATTTTCTTCTATAATTTTTACTAAACAAAACAGTAGAAATTCCTTGAAAAGTGGCGGTATTTTCCATATTTTAACATATAGCTTATTTCTTATTCAAAGATTTTCCAAAAAATAATTTTATGTCAATAAATAAATATATTTTAAATATTATAAAAAAGTATACATAAATTCCTGATATATTATTTATTTTTAGAATATTTCAATGAATCAAGTTAATCTTAAATTATTCAATTTTCATTCACCTTCAGCTCTTAATTTCTTTGTATTATTGCTGCCATTAAATTTACTATTACATTTTTAAATTTATCAAACCTTTTAGCAAACTTTTAATTACTTATTTACTTCTCAATATAAATAAACAAAAAAATGTATGCTTACATTTTTAAATTAAATGGGATGCACTTTCTGAAATATACTGAAAATTTAAGTATTGTATAAAAACTTGCATCTTTACAAATAATAGAGAAGAGAATTTGGTTTGTTTAGAAAGTACAGTACTTTCGTATGGCAAATTCTTTGTCTCACGTTAAAAAACGGCATATTAAAAAATACATTTCGACTAACTTCTGCCTTTAAGAAATATATATTACAGACTAATATAACTATATCAGAAGAAGTTACCTATTGAAACTATTCTGCGTAATTTCCCCTTTTAATATGAAACAAATGAAAAAAAGAAGAAAAAAATTTCCTAGTGACGTGTATTCCTTACTTTTATCTTTTGAACTATGTATTTAATACTTCTTTCCCAGTTTTTCAATTTTATTAAACTGCATAATTTTATGATATGTATTTATTATTGTTTGTGATAAGTTAAATTGTGTGGAAAATATCAGTATAGGGGACATTAAAGCATATTAATTTCTTTTTTAAAAGTATTTAAGGAAGCATTGGTAGGGAAAAAATCATCAAAACTAGACTGATACACATTTTTTATAAATAAAAAAACTATATTGAAAAAAGAACGTAAATTATTGTAAGCCGTAGTTATTGCGTAACATTTTCAAACGATAATGGAATTTTGAAGATTTATTTATTTATTTTTTTTTCTATTTTAAAAAAAAGTACTAAACGTTTCTATTATTGTGGATGGAAACATTTAGTTTTCAAAAACATGGAAAAAAAATTCTTTAATATTAGTGAAAAATAAATCGATAATGAATATAAAATATTTTTCATGGTTTAGGCCTAACAAGTTTTTTTGCTGTAACAAGGAAATTTAAATTTACTTATAATTGCTTAAAATGTATAAAGTCAGTCGAATTATTTAATGACAGTATTAAATTTACTTTTTGCTTTTCATATCAAAAATTGTATTTATGAATGTGCATGTCTTAAATATATACATTAAGTAATTAAATTTGAAAATTATAAGGAAATTCCATAAATTTATGCAGCTTGTATATTTTAAAGAAAAAATTCATTTATCTATAAATACCAGGTATGAAACCGCAAATGCAGGCATTCTACATATTTCATTAAATTTCTCTCACTCACTTTAAATATAAATTAGAATCACTTAAACAAAGTTTAACGCTTCTTTGAAATATGAATTTGTTTTTATTCGCTTACTCCAACCAAGAGATGCTATGTAATTATGTAAATATGGATTTTTAAGTTTCTGGGAGTTAATTAATTTAGATAGTTAAATTAAGAATTCTCTAAGTCATAAATATAGTTTAATATTTCAAATAATATTGGTAAACTAATTGTTTTTCTGTATTTTTTAGCTGAGATTTTGCGAGATAGAATTATCAACTCCACGAGATTGATTATTGTTTGAAAGAGTCTACATGCACACAGTTTGTTTTATAAACTATCATTATATATGCTTATCTTTAAAGTGTTGTTTCTTTCTCTAGTTATAAAAATGTGTTTTCGAAAATAAATTTTACAACCCATGTTGAAAAAGTTTTATTACATTATTTCTCATAGAAAATTTATTCCCACTCACAATAGATGCTTTGGTTCATTATAAACTCTTTCTTTGAATTAGTTAATGCGATCAATGCCTAACTGTTGTCACATCAAGTGAATTTGCATTATACTACTGCATTAAACATTATTGAATAGATCCAATTCAAACTAGAAGCATTTATGTATTGGTAAAAAGGTATCACAAAACTTAAATAGCTTTAAATTCGATGATTTCATTTGTGTGATAATATCATTTTATATTTCCTGTCACGATTTATGTTTCATTAGAACATAGGTATCCAAAGTGGTCCAGGTAGACCCCCAGGGGTCCATAGTAAACCACATGGGGGTCCACGTAGACGTGAAAAGAAAAAAGAGGTTCACAATTTGTAAATTGGAATCCATGAAACATTTTCTGGTTTTCATAATAAAGAACAAAAATTTTGGTTTGGATTTACCTATCAACGTAGGCAGGTAGTATTCTTCAATAGGTAGGTACTCAAAAATATTTGAGACTCACTTCAAACATAGAATTGAATAGAACAATAGATAATAGTACAAGTACATGTCGAGACTTGCAAAGTGCTACCTGTGCGCCCGTTCGTCCCGAATGTTTGTTTAGACCTAAAGGGATAAAATGTGACTTGCGCTGTTCTTGCAGCCTACATTAGTAAAAATATGAATGTCGAAAACAAAACGCTACTCATTTGTTTCCGGGATTTCGAACATAAAAATGTGGCTGTGAGTGAATCGAAGTCAGTGTTTGCAGTGCCAGAAAAAGTAAATATCTGGCAATGTTATACATATTTTTATTGTATATTGTAATAAATATTTATAATTTTGTATAATCACAAGTATTATTTTAATAAATAGGACACAAGAAAATGTGCTACTTTTTTTTCCTTCTTAAAACATCAAATTTAGGGTGATAATTTTTAGGAGTTTTGGTAATTCAGAAGAAATGTAGCAGCAGGTGGTCTACCAAAAATAGTAAAACTTTGAAAGTTGTCCACGAGAAAAAAAAGTTTGGAAATTCATGTATTAGAAAACAATTTAACTAAAGATGCTAAATAAGAAGGTTATAAAAAGGAAGTAAATTATAAAAATTAAGGGAAAATAAGCATAAGTGTTTCTTGAAGCATTAATTTGTAAAATAATTTAATTTTTATTATATAATAAATCTTAACTTTAAACTCTACTAAAAACTCTACTTTAATATTCAAGTAATAAATGATATTAAATTATAAATATTACATGATACTATATTGGAATTCTCAAATCAATGCATCTAATAAGCAAATAGCCATAATATTTTTTTGTCCCCAAGAATCCCATTATTTTTTTACAATAATAGTAACTTCAGTAATCTCATTTGGTTCTTACCGATTACTAGTGCTCGCTTCAAGGTTTCTTGATAAGCGTTATTGACTTAGGTTTCAAAATTATCGTTTTTTTCATAAAGTTAATATATAGATATATTCATAAAGGTCAATATTAATATGGCAAAATCTTAGTAATTAGTTTTGTTAATTTTAATAAATACAACAGCAAACAGTACAGTAATGCAATGCATTGCAAATTGAATCCAGCCTTAGGTAAAAATTTTATTTAAAAGAAAAACAAGGATGCATAAATTGATAATAATATTTCACTAGGATAAAATCTGATTTAAGCTTTATTTACCTGTACTAAGTATTAATCAATGCTGACAGATATGATCGGTAAACAATACTTATGTAAATCAAATGTTCAGTGTATAGTCATAGCAAATATATTAAACTATAAACTCCTGCAGTTTATTATGTCAGCTATATGTTCTTCTGAGTTTGAAACATGCATTGATAAAATACTATGTGTTATTTATATATATATACGAGGGTCACTCTGAAATTTTTAAAATACAACTAGGTTTTTAAAGTTATACCTACAAAATTTTAAGTGTGTTCAAAGTAGTCTCCTCCAGCATCAGTGCACTTTTGTAGATGAATTTTCCATAGATTAAATGCCTCAAGCCATTCATTTCTTGGAATAGATGAAAAAATGCATTTATAGCCACATCAATCTCTTCTTCTGAATGAAAACGACGAAGTTCTTTTTTAGATTAAAGAATAACCGAAAGTTGCACATAGCTAGATCAGGTGAATATGGTGGATGTTCGATCACTTTAATTTGTTTTTGTTTAAGAAACTCAACTGTTAATCCGGCTGTATGTGAAGATGCAATGTCATTGTGAAGTATTAGTCCCTTAACATTCAGTTCTTATAGAATTTCTGGAAGACATTTAGTGCTATACCAGTTTTCTGTTACTGTCTTCTGTCCTTCCAACTTGATGGCTTTGACCAATCCCGTAGTTCTGATAAAAATGGCATACATCACTTTTTTCAGTGCGCGTAGTTTTTTTTTTTTTACCATTGTCGGCGTGGGATCATCTTCAAAGACCCATACTTTGCTTTCGGCAGACACATTATCCGGGATTACTGCCTACGGCGGCCTTCCTGTGTGTTCTTCATCTTGAAGAAAATTGTGACCTCTTCTAAATTCCACTAGCTGGAGATTCATCACCAAATGCTAACTGCAACTGTTGAACGCATTTTTCTTGATTGAATCCTGCTTTAAAATCATAGAAAATCATAGAGCGAAAATGTTTTCACGTCAACTCCATTTTCTCTTCTGTTTAAAATTAATTCTACGCTAAACAATTTGAAGTAAGTCAGTAAAAAATCGTCTTCTGCATTAAAATACTTTGTATTTTAAAATTAAACCGTTATTTTTATTTTGTAAATTCTCGTCTGCACGTATCTCAAAAATTTAAGAGTAACCCTCGTATAAAGCACACTTTGATTCGAATGTTGTCTCTTTCTTATGATAGAAATGCGTTTTTAGTTTTACCTGTAACTAGAATGATAAATTTCAAATTGAAGCTTACCATTACGCTGGCTTATCCTAGGCAAATATTATTTCTAGCATTATTCAAGAATATATTGTTATCAACAGAATGCTGAAATTGATTAATGCAAAATTGTCATATGGAAAGTTGTTGTAGATCTCCGTGATCTATTACCTCTAACATTGAAGAATATCAGCGTTCTTAGATCTTTAATCAACTCTACAGTCAGGCCACGATCTCTTGATCAAGAAATGGGTCCTACACGAACACTACGACGATATTTGTAGTTGCAGGAATTTTTATCTCGTGGTCCCTGGGTTTGACTATCTTTGATGTCCTATAGCTGTTGTATCACCGACAGAAACATTTTCAGTGATGTATTTAACAATAAATTTGCACCCAAGAATGGCATGGTATAGCGTTTCTAGATAAACTTTCATTGTTTACAACATAATGACGGTTGCTTTCGTTTCTGGCTGCATTGTAATGTTATGAAACAAACTAACGACTCCAAATTTAGAAACAAAACATTTAATTAACAAAAAATTTACAAGGAGTCATATTTGGGTTCATAAAACTCTCGCGCTTGCGTAGCGTACCAAAAAGTCAATATCAATTTCCAAAACTGAAAAACGCGGCTTCTTCAGCCTGCTCCTCGCACCAATCGTCTCCCTACTCACCCTCCCCATCAAAGGCTCTGGAAATCGAAAGCGCTGAGTAGGAGACGTTACAGACTAAATTATTCCTTCCTTCCCCGGAGTTTTTTTCTTTTTTTTTTTTTTATACGGAAATCAACCTGCAATGAAAAAGAAAAAAACACACACACACAAGCAACAAAAAGCAAAATTTAGTATTACAGATAGCCCTGATCAATCGGACTCTGGCTGATACACAAAATATATGGCATTATATAATATAAAAATATATCAAAAGAGCACAAAATAATTATGTAATACAACAGAATCTGCAACAATAGATAAATTTACAAATATACACATTAATATTATAAAAAACAATATAATTTTTTTTTCAAAAATTATGAAACAATTGAAATTTGTATTAATAGAAAATATTTTTTAAAAAAAATTAATATCTGAGTAATAAAAAGAAAATAATTATGTTTGGTTATTCAGCATTCTACTGAGACTATCAGCATTCTGATGTAATTTGCCCTTTTTGTGAACAATATCGAAATTTAGGCTTTGAAGAACCAAAGCCCATCTTAAAAGTCTGGGATTAGATCCTGTATGATGTTTTAACCAAACTAAAGGGTTGTGATCAGTTTCTATAACAAATTTATACTGACTATCTAAATAATATTTTAATTTAGTAACAGCAAAAATTATTGCTGCACATTCCTTTTCTATAGTACTATAATTTTTTCAGACTTTGAAAATTTTCTACTCAGAAACAGGATAGGGTGTTCATTTAGTTTTTGATCTCTCTGAGATAAAACTACTCCTATTCCTAAGTTTGAGGCATCACATTGAATAATAAATGGTTTTTGAAAGTCTGGACTGTAAAGTACAGGCTTCTTTATTAAAGCATTCTTTAATTCTATGAATGCCTTTTCCCAGTTATTATTCCATATTACAGTTCCCTTCTTGGATTTCCCTTTTAGTAAGTCAGTTAAAGGCGCAGCAACTACCGAAAAGTCTGGTATATACTTACGATAGTATCCAACAAGACCTAGGAAAGCACGTACTTCGGTTTTGCTTGAGGGACGTTCGAAATCGGTAACAGCTTTCACTTTAATATCACCTGGTGTTCTTTGACCTTGTCCTACAAAGTGTCCCAAATATTTAACACGAAGTTGAGCGAATTTGCACTTTAAGGGTTTTAGAGTCAATTTCGCAAATCGAATCTTCTCTAGAACACATTTAAGATGTTGGATGTGATCAGACCAAGTAAATGAATATATAGCTATGTCATCTAAATAAGGTACAGCAAAATGTTCGCAATTTTTTAATATCTCAGCCATTAACTTACTGAAATAATAAGGGGCATTCTTCAAACCGAATGCCATTCTCAAAGGTTTATAAACACCAAATGTCGTAGTAATGCAGCATATCTTTGAGCCTTCGGACTCAAAGGTATTTGCCAATAACCTCGTGTTAAGTCTAATAGAGATATGAAATTCGCTTTCGAAACAGATTCAACGCGCTCTTCAATATTTGGCAATGGATAATATTGTGTTCTGGTAACCTCATTTAACCGGCGATAATCAATGCACGGACGAGGTTCTTTTCCAGGAGCTTCAACTAATATTAAAGGTGATGTGTAATCGGATTCACCTGGTTCCACCACCTTCAATTTCAACATCTTGTCTACTTCCGATTTCAAGATTTCTGTCTGTCGTGGGGACATTCGATATGGTTTAGCTATAATAGGTTTATCAGATTCCAACTCGATGTCCAGTTCAGCTAGTTCAGTACAACCCGGTTCATTTGAAAAAATATCAATAAATTGAATCAAAAGTCTACTCAATTGCTTCTTCTGCTCATCCTCTAATTTTTCATTAAAACAGCTTTCAGGGAAAGTCTCTAAAAGGGTGGATGAATTAATTTCAAAACTTGGGATATCTTCATTCTCAGAATCAATATCTTCATTATCAGAATTAGAGGTAAAAATTAAATTAACATCTTCTGGACGCTGAAAATAGGGTTTTAACATATTTACATGGTATACATGTAATTTTTCTTTATCGGGAAATTGTATTATATAATTTGTTTCCGATAGTCGTTTTACTACTTTTCCTGGACCTATCCAATGAACAGAAAATTTACTTGACCTAGAAGGGGCAACGACTAACACAAGATCATTTTCTTTAAATTCTCTTTTCGTAGCCTTACGGTCATACCAAAGTTTCTGTTTTTCTTTAGCATCTGTCATATTTTGCACAGCTAATTCTTGACATCTTTTCATTCTATTTAAAAGATTAAAAACGTAAGCAATCACACTATCTTCTTCAATGGTTTTACCAGTTAAATTTTCATATAATAGTGTTACGGGAGTTCTTAGGTTCCGACCATGGACTAATTCTGCAGGAGAATATCCAGTGCTATCATGAATGCAAGTTCTAAGCGCAAAAAGTGCCTGAGGTAAAATTTTCTCCCAATCTGTACCCTTTTCTAAACAAAGGACTTTCAGTATTCTCTTTAAAGTTCTATGCAATCTTTCAACAGGATTGCTTTGGGGATGCTGTACAGAACTATGCACTACTTTAATACCAAATTTTTCTAAAAATTCTGATGTCAGGACACTCATGAAAGATGTTCCTTGATCACTTTGCAACTCCCTAGGAAAACCCATACGGCTAAATATCTGAAGAAAAGCATCAACCACAGTAGTAGAACGAATATCTGGTACTGGGATGGCATCTGGATACTTGGATGACATGCAAATGGCTGTTATAATATACCGGTTGCCGCTTGAAGTTAAAGGTAAAGGTCCACAGGCATCAACATTAATTCTAGTAAATATTTCCGGAATTACTGGAACCAGTTTCAAAGGAGACTTTTTCTTATCTTGAGGCTTTCCTACACGTTGACATTTGTCACAAGATTTAACAAAATTTTCTATGTCTTTAAAGCAGTTTGGCCAGTAGAAAGTTTTACACAACATATCTTTTGTTTTTGTTACACCTAAATGAGCTGCAGTTACCTCATGGCAGATTCCTTTTAGCTGGTTGCGAAACTTCTTGGGCACAACTAATAATCTTCTTATGGTTCCATCATTGTCCATTTTATTAAAAACAACATTTGATTTATTATAACATATTTATTGTCTTTTGAAGATTGTCGTTTAGCTTGCTCAAAAAGAGGTTTCAAATCTTCGCACACTTTTTGTTCACGAGCGAATTCTTCTGGGGATGTCTTTATCAAATCCAGACCTTCAACTTCGGTTTCTAATGGTGGCAAAATTGCATTTTCCTCTAATTCTTCATTTTGTTTAGTTTTGAGGCAAGACCTAGAGGATTTTATTTCAGAGACAATTATCTCTTTATTCGTGCTATTTTCCTTGCGTCTTTTTTGAGCTCGAGTTTCTATAGCATTTATCATATGTACTTTCACCTCTTCGTGTTTTTTGGTTTCTTCAATTAAAGCGGCTGTTTTGTTACCTAGTAAATACCTTCCTTGATCCAAAGAATTTCGAAGAACTGCTGCCTTTGTCAAAACGTGACCTAATTCACAATTTATTTCAACCTCGGCAATAGGTAAGCATACTAAAGTTTCATCAAGAGGTGTTCTTAGCCAAACCTTTTCCTTAGTGAACATATCAGGTTTAACGTATTTTCCACAAATCAAATCAAGAGTTGCTCCAGTGTCTCTTAAGATTGGCATTTGAATTCCATTAACAGTGCCGATACTAGTGTAGGGAGCCATCAACTCATTAAATGCACCTTTAGCAATTTCATTAGATGCTACCGATTCTAAGTTCTTTTTTATTTTGTCACACTGAGGCCGCAAATGACTATAAGAACCACACTCATAACATCGGAGTTGTTTTCGTTTTTCAAATTCCCTTTCATGTGCATAATTTGAATTTTTATTCTCGACTCTTTTAGGAACATGAGATTTATTATTTCGAATTACTTCATTAAACTTAAAGGCACGGTTTTCGTTTTGTTGACGAAAACCAAAATTATTTCGAGGGAGTTTTGTAAAATCTTTAGTCATAAAACTATCTCTTAAGCTTTCATATTCATCTATTTTCTCTGCCAGATCATACGGAGAATTTATTTTAAGCCATTCCGCCAAAAAATGTTCTTTAATTTCAATTGGCACTCGACGTATCAATTGATCTGTTACCATTAGCTCCTTAAGCTGTTCAAACGTCGTTATTTCTAATTCCGCAAGCCATTCCGTAAAGTAACTATTCAATTCTTGTGCATAATTTCTCCAAGATTTTTCTGTCGTTTTCTGGTGTTTAAGAAACAATTGTCTTAATTTTTCGCTATTTAACTTGAATCGTTTAAGAATAAGTTCCTTCACATAATCGTAATCATCAGCCCTTTCTGGAGGTTCTCTAGCTAACATGTTAGATATTTCTGAAGGTAAAGCACTTACAAGATAAACTACCCATTCGTTTTTTGGAATATGAGCCATTTTTGCTCTACGCTCAAAATTTATTAAGTATAAACTCATCTCATCTTTCTTTTCATCATACTTTGGAGTTATTTGCATTAATTGAATTTTTTGAGCTTGTTCAGTCCTATTTGTAACTGATTCTCTGTTCGAAATTGTGGCATTTGAAGAGATTTCCAGACGTTTCATTTCCAAAATATGTTCTCTTTCTTCACGTCTAATTCTTTCCTCTTTTTCTAGTTCTTCGCGCCTAATTCTCTCCTCTTTTTCTAGTTCTTCTCGCCTAATTCTCTCCTCTTTTTCTAGTTCTTCTCGCCTAATTTTTTCCTCTTTTTCTTCTTGTTCCCTTTTAACTCTTTCATCGATTACCCTATCTAATATACATTTTACTTCTTCCTCGTTGAAGTTTTTACTAGCTAAAATTAATTTTTTTATTGTCTGGGATTTTAAAAGAATCTGGAACTATTTCCCCTAACTCTTCCGCTACTTCTATTAAATCTCTCTTTTTTCCCTGTGCTAAAAAAGCCATTTTAATTACTAAACGTTTTATCTCAGAAGAGATGCAATAATGAGAGAAAAAACAGACTATACCCACCAATATGCAAAATTTATTAAATAACTATTGAAATTATTTATCACACACTACTAATATAAACATATCAACGTTTAAAAAACTAAATGAAACAAACTATATTATAATACAACAAAGTATAAAATGGAAAATCAATTATTTCAAAAAGAAGAAAATGTTTAATATTAAATCTACTCTCGATTTCAAGTTATTATCACCAAGCTAATGATTGATACTCAGATAAATTGAGTCATTAATCAAAAATGTAAATATATTATATGTATAAATTATATAAAATCATATTCTTATATAGATACTACTATATTAAATCCAAAAATGAAATTATACATATTTTTAATTCAAAATATAGAACACTACAATTCTTAAGAACAATACAAATTAACAGCTTTAACTAATCTAAACCAGAAATCAGCTTTCGATTTCAAATCAATAAACTTAGTTAATCATACACGACATCAAATAATGTTAATAACGCAAGATATTTTAAACATTAAGAATATATCTTTTCAAATTCTTAACAATGTAAAAACATATACGATTTAAATATCAAATAAATCAGTTTTATATCATATAAAACATTGCAAAGAACAATCAAACACATCAATAAAAATTTCACATTACATTAAATTCAAACCTATTTGTAATAATATACTTTCGTTTTCACATAACGAAATCAAAACCTTTAAAAAATATATTCCTTTCTTTCTTAAAATCTACTTTATATATCAGTTGAACAATCAAAAACTAAGTATATAATTGTACTTTTGATTTTACACCTTAATCTATAACAACATAGTTATTTTAACACTTATTCCTAAGTGAATTGAAATACATCAACCACATAAAAATTATGAAATACACATTTAATAAGATACACACTTTTCGTTTAAAAATATTACACTGTAAATTCGAATACACGAAATACAGAAATTATCTTTTGTAATATGGAATACACCATTTACAAACTTATAAACAAAATTAATTGATGTAACATGAAAATTCACGTAAATAAGATTGGAACTAAATATTCTATAAATTTATAACATACCAACTATTTATTTTTAATTGTAGCCAGAGAAGGATTGATCAAAATGGCCTACCTGTATTCCAACATTTCGGCACGTAATCCATTATAGTGCACATAATTAATTTTCACAGTGGATGCTAATGCAAAGCATTATAAAAACATCCAAAACCGCTGCCACCAAAAACATAAGTTTGTTATGAAACAAACTATCGACTCCAAATTTAGAAACAAAACATTTAATTAACAAAAAATTTACAAGGAGTCATATTTGGGTTCATAAAACTCTCGCGCTTGCGTAGCGTACCAAAAAGTCAATATCAATTTCCAAAACTGAAAAACGCGGCTTCTTCAGCCTGCTCCTCGCACCAATCGTCTCCCTACTCACCCTCCCCATCAAAGGCTCTGGAAATCGAAAGCGCTGAGTAGGAGACGTTACAGTAAGAAGCGTACATCGTCAGCGAGAATTTCATGTCTCATTTATCTGCCTTCATTCGGCGTGGTAACATTACCAAGTTTAACGGTATGAGTCCTTACATCTCGGTCACATCTTGTTCGCATTGAAGGCATTAAGAATCGTTGCTTTTGCATTTATATTGTGTTAAAGTCCAAACTTTTCAATTTATTTGAATCTGTGACAGCTATTTTCCACAAGAAAATGCTCCATCGTATCTTGTTAATAATGATCTAATTAAAAAAAAAAAGTACTGCATTTTAAGGAGAGTGCCAAAAAATATTTATTCTGTATTTGAAACCATTAAGATTATGAGATTTATCCCTAAATGACGTCTCACTTTCCAAATAGTCATGTTACATAAACAGTAAATATATTAAAACCGAATTTGTATAAACGTAATCATTTTATTAGCAAGTGATGTCATTACCCAACGGGCACATGTGAACCAAGTAACATAGGGGAGTAACGTTTCCCTCGCCATACCACCACAAACCCGTTTATAGAGTGGGCCACATTCATGCATCATCACAGAAGAAAGGACAGAGAAACACATAAAGAACAGAGAAAGAAAGTAACATCCGTTCCCTTAACTGGGATTCGAAACCGGGATCCACGGTTCAGGAGTCAGGAACGCTAACCACTCAGCCATCGGTCGTCGAGAGAAAGAAGAATCTTTAATAAAATTATTGCAAAAAAAATTAAGATGTTTTGCAATTAATATTTAAAATGCCTGTAAAACATAATTAATTTTTTTGTCACTGTATATACATGATTAAATATCTTTAATATATTAGAAAAAAATTAGAGATAAGAGTTTTAATGTAATACAAGGATTCAATAATTTTTTCGATTTCCATATGCTTCTAGAATAAGTGAATAGATTGGAAAATATTGTTTTAAAAAAGTTTTTAATCTTTAGATTATCATTTAAAAATGCTTTTAATGGAAATTTAAATTTTATGGGCAATAAATTAAGCGCAATTTTAAACATTATTTCTGTAACTGAAAGAATTGTTGGGCTCCGCAACTAAATTGTGTGTGTGTGAACAACCAACAAACTTTATCCTCTTCGATTTTATTGATCATTTTCTGTCATCCTAATGATAAACACGCCTCTTTCATTAATTTTACTGTTCCGAGCTTAATAGCCTTTGTAAATAAGACTTGTTATGGGAATGTTCTTAAAAAGAACAATCATTGATCTTTCATTCGAATTGAACTGTTCTTGTTCACTTTAGTGAACATCAAGTCAATGTAAGTGGGGTTGATGATTTAGTCAAAGGAAAAAGAAAAAAATATAAAGTAATACAACGATTACAAATAGAAGAATCAGAGATATTTGCTTCAGTACAGGAAATCTCTGAAGGGGAAATAATCTTTA
Organism: Latrodectus elegans; assembly: GCA_030067965.1. Lineage (NCBI taxonomy): Eukaryota > Metazoa > Arthropoda > Arachnida > Araneae > Theridiidae > Latrodectus > Latrodectus elegans. The sequence continues at coordinate 22,903,797 of CM057821.1, read as the reverse complement.
ATTGCAATTCCAAATACTGTTCGCTAGAGTAAAATGAACCATTTTGAAATGAAGCTGCTTTCTTTCTCTTTCGAAAAGTGAAAGCTATTTTCTAAAGTAGCGATGAATACCTGGCACTTACAGATGAGAGCTTCCCATTCCTTTTTCACTCGAATAAATTTGAAAGAGGAATTTTATGTCTCGGAAATGTTAAAGTAAACTCTGCCGTCAATACCTGATTTCAAAGTAGATTCTTCTTCGGTTACATGTCTTAAACAGGTGTCTTAGGCATTATTCATTAGATGTTTAGATATGGTGACAGGGGTGATACGAAAGAGATCTGCAATTTAGTGTATTTATTATACAATTTCAGGAAATAAACTTGAATTTGATAGTGTTTAATATGTATTTAAAATTTCAAAATAGGTATAAAATGAAAATATGTAGTAATTTCTTTTGTGATACGCAGTTTCATTCAAACTGATCCATACTAAAAATTATTAATGAATACATTATTTTGTCATTTTATTAAGGGGTATTATTTTATTACTTTTATTTCAATATGCAAAATTATGACAAAAATAATACTTAAAAATCTTATAATCTTCGTGCAAAATGTTTTATATTTATTATGTAAATTATTTTATTTATTAGTAAAAATGTTAGCAAAATTGTCAGGAATTTTTTTAATTTATTAAAAAACTTTTCATAAAATTTTATATTATTTTTTTTAATTTATGTGATTTTAGAAGAGATTATTACAGTAGCATCTTGACAATTCGTATTTTGTTTGAGCAACACACAAATTGATTAGTGGCTCTCCGCTTATTTGTGTAGTTAATGTACATATTTCGACGCAAGGAGCAGAATCGGCACTTATCCAAAAAAATTTATTTTTTGTTATCTATTTATGAAGCATTTGTTTTTATTATTACATATTATAATTGTTATATTTCGTTTGTTGTATTCTTTACATACTCAGATTTAAGAGACATCTATTTCATCAAAACGGAGTTATCTCTAGAATTTGGTGACAAAATATGGCGTAATACATGCAAAAACTGTAATACAGAACAATATGATGTTAACACACAATGATAAACAATATGATGTTCACACACAGTATAAAATGCAAAATTTTGATCCAAGTATAAAACTTGAATTATCGCCTTCCAAACAACTAATTTGCTCCAACCGATAGATCAGGGAATCATGAAATCTTTCAAGGTTTATTATATGATACGATAATTTGATCACATGGATGAAAGTATGAGACAAAACACATTGCTTTCTGCTGATAACTTGTAGATGAAGTGAGAAACATCGAACAATCTAGAATAAAGATTCACAAAAGTATTAAATGGCGTCTGAGATTCGTTAAATATAGCAGTTCTTGAACATCGTCCTAATCTAATTCTAAATTTTAACTATTAAATAACGTTTCAGTTTCAATGATACATCCGTTTATATATGCCACTAAAACTCATGTGGAATCGGTTTGTGAACCTGATTAAATTGGAAATGTGATTGAAGAATTGTTTAAATCTTGCCAGGTAATTAAATTCAGAAGTGGGTAGTAATGACTTCAAAGAACCACTTGTTTCCCACTATCAGGAGATGACAGTTGATGAATTGCATAAACAAGACACTCTAGAACTTGAATACGTAGACCCAATTCAATCAAAAGATATAAGGACAATTGGAAATTTGACAGAAGACCTCAATTTATCTGGAAAAAGGTTACGGATTTTAGGGAGTACAAATTCAAATAACAGCATATAACAAGGAACAAAAACGTATCAGTATGCTACGAGGGAAAATTGCTGGACAAAAATATTTTAAAGCTTGCAAATTACTTTGCAAGAAATTTTATGAAAACTTCTTCATTAAAATAACTATTATTTGAGATTTGCATATGTATTACCTAAAACAATTTTCTAAATTGTCTTTCATCTCTGACCAAAACAAAATAATTACTTGTAATTATGTTCCAAATTATAATCCAACTTATACGGTTATCACTTAAACCCATCTGATTAAATTCGTATTATTACTGTGCTAACACTTCTGATTGCATGTGTTGAAACCGAAATTTCAAACATAGTAATTTGAAAGTATACGCAAGTAAATTTGATGAATTAAAGCAACGCATAGAAACAGCTTTAAGATTACATTGAAAGAATTTACATGTTTTGAATGGTAACATTCACTTTTTTCTAGCTTAAATGGATAAGCACATTGAAAAGCCACAAAGGAAGCTGGAACGATTACTGTGTGACGAAAACTGCTGTCGTACAGAATTTCTGCCACATTGAATAATAGAACTTTACTTACAACATGAGAATTGAAGGCTTTGTGAACATCAGTGTATGTATATGCTGAAAATTAGTGCAATTCGTGTATTTATTTTATTAAATATTTATAAGCTATAATATTATTACTGTATAATATTAGTTTTTATTTATATATTTATTTTTTAATATATTATTTTTTATTTTTATTATAATTTATTATATTTAATTAGTGTAAGTTGATTAGAATGAATAAATTATCACCTGCTATTTCTTAAACATTATAGATGACAAAGTATAGAAAAGTATGTGGTATTCATAAATATTCACAAAATATTTCTTGTAGCTATTTCTGATATTGCTAAATATTCTCATAGAAAGTTGAAATAATGTGTATATAACTTCATTATATTGTTTATCAAAAATTATTATTTGAGACTAAATTTTTACTACGCAATGTATTTGAGTGTGATACTTAAAATACTTGCATGGATGATAACCAAGAACGTAATATAGAAAAAAAAATAATATGTATGCATAGTAACATTTTAATAAAATAAAAATAACTAATTGCAATTTTTTTCCACCTTTTGAATTTTCAGAGGTTTTGAAAATATGAAAATGCTTTAAACAATATAGTAATAAATACTCTTTTTTATTTAACCTAAAAAATAAGTTTGAGATAGAGTGGTGATGAAATGGGGAAATTCATTAACATATTGCATATAAATAATTTAAACATATTTTCTCGCTTTTTAAATATATATATATATATATATATATATATATATATATATATATAAGTTTAAAGTAAATAATTTTGAAGTTTTACTCATTTCTAAGGAAAACATTTCATCATTCTTTTAACCTAACGTTTCATCATTAGGATTTTTTAATATCTTTTTTCCTTTATTCTATTTTAATACTGTTTGAAATCTCACAGTTCATAAAAGTAAATCTCATACTTAACAAAAAATTATTTAAAATAGCAAGTAGAAAATATTAAATGTCCTAATAATCATTAAAATAATATTCAGCCACTCACTGAGTAATAAATTGTTTTTCCAAAATCTATAATGATTAATAAAGAAAAATAGCTTAGAGAGGTAACCGTAACTGCTGGAATTTGCAATTAACCTCATCATCATTATTGGATTGTTTCTCGCTAATAATTTTCAGCTTAAAGCAAAAATGAACGTCGCCTCTACTTGCAATCAAGGTAAACTATGATAAATCTCAGTAATAGTTGCCGAAAGAATTCTAGTTACAACTCTATTTGCAGAATAAATATAAGATTCTTGACTATCATTTGTATTAATTAGTGTCTCAAGTAATGTTTAGTTTGTGGGACTGGATCTTTATGCTTGGATTAGTTTTATTTCAAAAGAAAAAGAAATTAGTGTCGTTTTCCAGAACGGGTTTCGAGTGCATTAACCGGATTGCTTTTATGGAATATGAAATGTATCTATTTTATAACTTTCAGTATTAAACATATATTACAAAAACTATATTTTTGATGGTGTGATAATTTTTTTAATTGAATTATAGGCATTTTAAATTTACGTATCCTTTTATGGATAACATAAACATCGTATTACATATAAAATATTAGGAAAATATATTTTGATGGTGTAATATTCCTATGAAAGTGAATCTTAAAAGATAGAAAGTATTTTGTTTCTTACAAATAAAGTACTAATTTACTCGTTATCATTTTAACATGTTAGGCAGTAATTATCTTCCAATATCTATAAACAAATTCCATTTGAATCAATGTAAAAAAGTATATTTAAGTTATTATAGTTTGTTTTAGCTTTATAAATTCAAAAAATTCTAATTAAAATTTGTTTTAATTCACAATAACAAAGTTTAAATTCCGTTATTATAAATTAAAACTAATTTTTCCGTTTACCCAGAAAAGTTATTAATAAATTTTAATTTTTAGTTATTTTCATATCTTTTTAAAATTTTAGTATTTTCATAGGCATTTACTGCTTTATTAAATTTATGCTTTTATCAAAAACATAATTTGATGCAAAGATTTTTAACAATTGCAAATTCTAAATTATAATAATAATTTTAAGTATATGTATGAGGAGCAAATTACTGAAGTTTACATTACTATTGCACAGTGCACCACAGTGTCGACAACAAGTGGGTGTTGTTGCCCAAGTAAATACGCGGGAGAACCAAAATACAAGAAATGACTTATTGAAGAAAATATTTCATATGAAATAAATCAATCGAATAATTCAGAGCCTGAGATGAAATTGTTTCTTCTGGTATGTTTACAAACTTAGGAAGTGAGTCTTAGTGTGCATTTTGTTTCATTTTATTTGGATCCCTAAGGGAAAAAAATTAAAAGCTTTAATCGGTCTTAAAATTTTTGAAAACTTTCCAAATGTTTTAAAAAATTTTCAAAGTAAACAAAAAAATATTTTCTTAAAAAATAAACAACCAACAATATACATTATAACTCTATTAAAAGAATGAACCAATATATAAAATTAATATTAAAAAAAGATTTGTTCTTGATAATTATTGGTCTAAGCATGAATTTAATTACATCGAAATCAATACTTATAAACAGGCTTTGGTTTCTCTATTCAATCTTAGAAAAGGACAATGGTGAACTACAACAAGCGCCTTTCTTGCTACTGAGTTTGAATTTCGACCCAACTGATAATCCTTCGTGCTCACTGATATACGTGAAAATGTCGTGGTCACAAGGTCTTTCACTGAAATTATACCTCAGTGTAAGGCAGGCCACTTCTGAATCTTTTCTTTCAGGGTCAAGAGATCACGCCCACTGTGCGCCATCTTGACTTCTAAAGTGTGATAATGTTGTTATAGCCAATTTCATCCGGGCTTTTTAAATAAATAAATAAAATTACATTCTTAGAAAATACTTATTCCCAGAATTCTGTCCCATGACTTCAAATTTTTGCATATATCCTTTTCCTAATATTTTGCTCAAATTTAGTAGACCAAATTAAATTATCAAAGCATGGTGAAAGATAATTACTACTTAACTTGCTTTACACATTTTTATGATAATACTAAAATTGATTAAATTTATATAAAATCAACTTATTTCTTAGAATTTATAGTTGTATCAATAATTTCTTTTATAATTAGACACCCTAAAAGCTTATAGTCACATATTTTTTTCCACACATAAAAACAGTGGCTGTGTAAGCAAATTCAATATATATATATATATATATATATAATATATAATATATAATGTATATATATATATATATATATATATATAAAGCAAAAGATTAGAAGTATAATAGACGAAAATTGAAAGATACTAGAGAGAGAGAACAGATATATAATAATAATATATTCTTTTATTATGGTTTGATACTTTGGTTTGATATTTTTAGTGTGACTTTTGGGTGTATTGGCTTGTTTAAGACTTTGTCTTGGGCCAATGTAGAAAAGCCATACTTCGTAAGAATGTGGTCAACACCCCCTAAAGAAACTGGCCATGTTCGTACTTCGTTCCATTTTTATATTCTATTTCTTTGAAATTTTAAACTATATATTGAACATTTTTCCATCTGTGTTTACTCTATTTCCTATTTTCAATGTATTACTCTCCATCTATTATTTGATTGTTATTCTCAATTTGGTTTTTGGCAAATTTTGTAAATATATTATTATTCTCCATTTGGTATTTTCAATGTATTATTCTCCATCTAGTATTTGATTATTATTCCACATCTAATATTTGATTATTACTCTCAGTTTGGTTTCGGACTAATTTTATAAATATATTAATATTCTCCATTTGGTTTTTGATAAATTTTTAAAAAATGGCTATTAATTACATTTTAGTAATTCTATTCTACCTGCTTTTGCGCTGCTTATTGCTAAACATAAGTGTTGTATCTATTCTTGTGTCTTTCAATTTTTTTCTATGATACTTCTAATCATGTGTGCTTTAGATATATATTATTATTATTATTCTCCACACATTTTTGGTTTTGATAGTGTGACCATTTTGAGTGATGAACGCATAATAATATCGTAATCTTAATGTATAAAAGCAAATAAGTGTATTTTTCTTTTAAATAACAAAAACATTTCTTCACATATTATTATTAAAAAAAGATATCTAATTTTCTAGAATGTAGAATGAAAACTTCTAACTTTAAATTTTAACTAAACTGGCATACACTTAACTAACTTTTAATAGTAAGTAGGAATTTCATGCAATTAAAAGCTTCATATTGAAGGTATAATAAAATATAATTAACATTTTCTGTCGCCTTAAATGTTTAAAACATCTAACATTCTGTCGAACTTATTTTCCTTACATACTTTTAGCACCATAATAAGCTGTGTTAGAATCGTATGTGTGTGTGTGTGAGTATTACAACCCTCAGTGTTACAAATACCGGAACATAATTCATTTCTTCATAAATTATCGCAGAGGGATTTCATTATTCTCTCTACTTTAATTTATTAATATTCACCAATGCAGAATTCCCAAGTGTTTGAAGTGTTAATCCCTTCTTCGTCATTTTGATTTATTCTGATGTTATTGAAATATTTACAGAATCTTACGCAAAATGCATTCTTAAATGATATTAGCTCAGCCAAAAATATTTTTCAGTGTAGGAAAATGCATTAAGCATTTTTATTGAATGTTTCTAAAATGCTAAAGAATTGCACCATTTTTCCAAATACTTTTAGCAGTAAAGTCCTACATATTGCTTTGGATATATATGAAAATTGTGTGTGTGTGTGTGGTGAAAGGTATTTAAAATATCTTTCCCTAATATAAGTTCTGAATTCAGCTTTAATTGATGATTTATCCAAAGAGCTGCATAGTTGTAAAATATACGATTGAATTCATTGGTAAATATGAAATTACATTAAAAACGTCATTATAAATATTTAAATATATATATATATATATATATATATATTGTTACAAATTTATAAATAATTATTGTATATGTCTTAAAATATCTCAGACAGATGGGAAATACTCACATTTTGGGCGAAAATTGCGGTATTTAGACGTGTAATACGTTAAAAGCGGGTTTTCTAATGAATTGGTGACTTGGCGATGGTTTGGCGAAAAAACTTGGCGACTTGGCGAGAAATAGATACTTTTGGAAACATCCATCACCTAAGCTCTAGGACCAATATTTAGCGAGATAGCATAGAAGCTTCCAGAACCTTGCCGAAATTAGTAGATTTCCCCGCCAAGTCAGGTATAAATACCGCATCCCGACATAGTTAAGCAGTTTTGTGAAGACGATTAGTCATGACTGCTAGTCAAGAAAAGCTGTTCTCCGCCTGAGGTATTTGAGACCTGTGATTGGAAGCTGTTACTTATTGTATCTGATGAATTGGAGCTGTATAATAGTGATTGTTGTAGCTGGTATATCTAGTGGAATTTTTACGAATAAAAGTCTTGTGTTCATTGAGTGGTTGTTTTATTCAACTCTCAATCCACACGAACCCCGAAGCTCGGTACAATATATATATATAACATTATGTATAATATATATATGTAATGTTAGTCAAAAAGGAAATATAGTTGAGAATAATAATCAAATACTAGATGGAGAATAATGCATTGAAACATTGAATTCTTTTCTGTCGAAAAGCCATACTTTGTACCAATGTAGTCAACACCATCTGAAGAAGCTGGCCATGTTGGTACTTCGCTCCAATTTCGTTCTATTTTCCTTTATTCTATTTTCTTTGAAATTTTAATCTATGTATTGAATATTTTTCCATCTGTTTACTATATTTCGTATTTCCAATGTATTATTCTCCATCTAGTATTTGATTATTATTCTCAATTTGGTTTTTGGAAAATTTTGTAAAGATATTATTATTCTCCATTTGGTATTTTCAATGTATTATTCGCTATCTAGTGTTTGATTATTATTCCACATCTAGTATTTCATTATTATTCTCAGTTTGGTTTTGGAGTAATTTTTTAAATGTATTAATATTCTCCATTTGTTTTTTGATTAATTTAAAAAAATGTACTATTAATTATATTTTAGTAATTCTACTTTAGCTGCTTTTACGCTGAATATATTGCTAAACATAAGTGTTATATCTATTCTTGTACCTTTCAATTTTTGCCTACGATACTTCTAATCTCTCATGCTTTATCTCTCTCTCTCTCTCTCTCTCTATATATATATATATATATATACATATATATATATGTCTATGTATATATATATATATGGATATATATATGTATATATATATATACACATTAAATGCATGCATATAACACACATGCATGCATATATACAATAGACGTTCATTCTACGAATCTCCATTTTATGAAATACTCATAATTTTACGAACAAGTGGTTGAGCTCTAGAATGGTCTCAAAGAGAAAATGAATTTTAAATCCCATTACGAAATAAAATTTTAAAAAAATTCTTTTTTTGAGATTTCTTTTTTTCAAATATCTTTCATTAGCGTTTTTTTTTTTTTTTTTTTTTTTTTTTTGTATCATTTAGTTATTTTAATTTTGTGGTGGAAAAATGGTATCCACTATTTAATTGGAAAGTTGCAAACTCTTCGAATTAAGAATAACTAAATTGTGGATAACACTGCTGATGTAGAAGTCCTAAATTTTTTGTGCTATTACATTTTATTCATTTATAAAAATAAAATTTTTTATGCAAAATGTTTTTTTGTATATATGAGATATTTAATTTAAATATAAGTTACCTCTAAAGTTTTAATATAAAGTTGTTTTAGTGGATTTATTGATAGTTTTTGCAAAGGCAATGATAATAAGTCCCAAACTACATAATATATTGCGTAAAAAGTAGGGTACTCTTATTTCATATAAATTATGCTTTAAATTTTAGCGTAGTTAATGTAAATTTTCTTTATTATTTTATAAAACTAACTTTTCTTTCATTTCCAGTGAATGAGTTTTATCTACCACTAAAAAAATATTATGAAATAGTACTTAAAGTCTTTTGCGTTTTGGGAAAGTGGAAGGGCACCTGCAAAAATATTCTTATCTGTATCACAGTTTAATACAGTGATCCCACCTGTAACACGGTACTCTTATAATGCGATTTCAACAGACCAAGCAATCTCCAAAGCAATAGACCTTATCAAACTGAATCAGGACAATGAATTATATACCGGCCTTGTCAGTCTGAACATACAGCAGGCATTTGACTCTTTGTGGTGGCCTGGCTTCGTGCATGCCCTTACCAAACATGCTACCCCACCTAACATAATAAATTTTCAATTTCTTAAAACAACGTAAACTTCAAGCACTTAGCGACTCAGGATTAATCAGCATAGAACAAACAAGAGGATGTCCCCAGGGATCCATCGGTGGTCCGATTCTTTGGAACATCTATTACAACGAAATCCTTACTGCAAATTGCCCCCCCCCCCCCACTGAAATTGTTGCCTTCGTTGATGACATCCTGCTTGTCATTAATGGTAAATCAAAAGAAGTAATTAAAAAAAATTATAATGAATCATTGCAATTGTTCTCTTCAATGTGTGAACAGCTTAAACTTACTGTCTCTTCACCCAAATCTAGAGTTATGAACATCGGCCCAAAGAATAAAAGATTTAAATCCAATCCCAAAATTACTGTTAATGGTGAAAGCTTGAAGCATACCCGCTGTCTCAAATACCTCGGTGTGGACATTTATACTAAATTCTCATTCCTTCCGCATCTGCGAGCTATTAAAACTAAAGTTATTTTGATCACACAAAGGCTAAAAGCGATGGTTAGACTGCAATGGGAACTTAAAGGAAGAATCACTAAGATAATTTACCTCGCCAAAGTAGAAAAAATGTTTACTTATGATTGCTCCGCCTGGGCATTCCCAATGACTAGCAGGAAAATCAAGATCCTCAACAGCATTCAAAGATTCTTCCTTTTCCTTATCACCAGGGGCTTTAAGAATATCGCTACAGCAACCTTAGCCACCATCACAGGTCTCCCACCACTTCACTTGGTAGTTGAAAAAGAAGCATTCAAAACTCAGATTCTGCAGCTTCGCAAGAATGTTGCAATTGACGGCCAGTGGTTTACACCCACCAATTTTAAGATGCTTGTTCACAAAGGCACGGTTCACCCAGTCAATAGGCTAAACAATACTCGAATTATCAACTTGCCGAACATCCCCTCATGCCAGCATTCTGTCGTTCACCCAGTTGAAGAACTGCGCTGATGGTTCCAAGCATAACGCTGCAGTGAGAGCGGCCTTTGTGGTTCTCCAGGGAGACACAGAGGTACACTCAATACAGTTAAAATTGCGAACAGAAAATTCTGTCATTCAGGCTGAAGCATTGGCCTTATTATCGGCCTTAAATCATGCACTGGATGCCTCTCCTTCACCAGCCACTATTTGGACAGGCAGCTTGTCTGTTTTAATAGCACTCCGCAACCCAATTCATACATCACCTCTTATCAATGCCAAACAGTGCAAACTCCACCAACAATCATCTACTCAAATCCTGGGTAAAAGCACATGCTGGAAATGTGGGAAACGAGCTGGCAGATCAAAGAGCAAAGGAAGCAGCGGTGAAAAAAGTTGGATATTTCAGCAAAATGGAGCATCAATTTGCACTGCCGATGGCATTAAAAATTGGTTTGAAACAAATTATGTTCGGGTTCTGACATAGCTCGGAAAAAGTACAAAGCTAAGAACTGTTAAAAATATATGGTTAGTAAATGTCCGGCTTGCTTACGCTACAGGCAAGCAATACCAATCTTTGATCAAATTTCGATAAGCTTTGAATTGTATTTCTGATTATTTTTGTCAAACCGAAATTCAAGGCTTATATGATAAATAGAGTCTTTGAAGTAATTAAAATAAATTGCAGAAGAATTCCATATTAACAAGACACCATTTTCATCATTTAGAACTGTCCTCCTACTTTTTCACACAATATGATGTGGTTGAAATTAATTTTTACATGTAATAGCAAGAGTTTTTATTTCATGTTACAGACATTACTATTTATATATATCTGATAGTATGTATTCTGATTGTAATACCTCTCTATTTATCTATCTATCTGTATATATATATATATATATATATATATATACAGAGAAAGAGAGAGAGAGAGATAACTAGATAAACTCAAAGTTCTCTTATTTGAAAAAGTGTACAACTGTAAAAATTTCAAAATAATATATATATATATATATAAATAGACAGATAACTAGATAAACTCAAAGTTCTCTTATTTGAAAAATTGTACAACTGTAAAAATTTCAAAATAAAACAATACATACAACACCTAATAGTTTCCAGTTTTCTTTTCTTTGCAACGATATTTATGTCTATGAATTAAAATATACTCCATATACACAAATTAAATTACTTGAAAACAGTTTTTAAATACAGAATTTAAAAGGAAACTCTTGAATTATGTTTCTGATGAAATATAAAATGTAAAAATAAATATTTTCATAAATCTAATGTTATTGTTGTTGGTTCCTCAAATGTTATAGAAAATGATCACTTCCTGATGTATGTTTACTTGATTCTGAACGATATAAATTCAAATAATTACATAAACATTCATTTTTATCAAAAACAATCAATGTAATATCAAAAGTATATTAAGTATTATTCTATAATTTTCTAATAATTATTTCTTGAATAACATGGATTTTTATATATGATCTGAATCTTTAAGCTTATTTTTATTAGTTTCCTTATCGATATCACTTAAAAACCACAAAAAAATAAGACTTTTCATTATATTTGTATATTTTGCAAAATATTGTATTATTCAAAGTTTATATAAAATATATATATTTAACTTGAATTTTAAAATTATGCTATTATTAGTATAAAAAATCTTTAATTAATAACCAAATTTTATTTTAAGGTATAGATATAAATCCTTATTAATTTATAGTTATGTTGTAATAATATATTTCCACCTCTTTGTTAAATTATAATAAAAAAGTATATATATTAATTTTCCTACAAATGAGTTAATTTTATTAATGAAAAAACATTTAACTTAATGATTCGACTGCTTCGCACTTAAATTAGAATGTGTTTATTTGGTGAAGTGAATTCATTTAGATTTCTTTCGATGTTTAATATAAAATATAATCAATAATTCTTTCATAAAAAAACAGCCTTGTACAACAACTGAAACACAATAACATGAATGACATTTATAAATTTTAATGTTGTTTACATAATTAATTTTAAAGATTTATCTTCTCTCTTCCATTGTTACTTTTTGAACAACAATTTTATTCAATATTTCCTTGTTTATGTAATCTTTTCTGTTCATTGATTTTGATTGATGAGGAGATGCATCCACCATAGTAACTGGTAGAAGGATAAAATTTCAAAAATTAGGTACTTTATATCTCGTTGGATTTTTTTTCTAAGCTGAATGTTCCAAGTGAGTAATTTATTTTGTAAGAAATTATATCAAGAACAAAACTTTCACTAAATACTTGCACGATTTATGAAATTTGATTACTAATCTAATATTGATGAAATTGTACACGCTTGAAATTCTGTAACTTTTATATTTCTTCAGTCATTGACAAAAAACAAAATCATGCATCAATTAAATGGATTCAAATCAATGAAAATGATTCAAAAAAAAAGGAACGATTTTTATATTCATCTATTTACAATCTTAAAATTATGTGGCATTGCATTGCCTATCAAAGCTAACAGATTTTCTCTAAAAGGGAGATTGTTGAATCTATTAAATGTTATTTTTAACGTTTTTTTCACGAGTTTTTACCTAATGATTGTAATTGCGTATTTGTTCCTTCATGATGGGAAAGTGTCAGTCAGTAGATCATATCTCGCAATTGGCGGTACCAGTATTCTGCAAAGATTTCTTTTAGTAAAGCATTTAAAAAGACTTCAACTACTTCCAACATATTTGAATGCTCATTATATTCAGCCTTATTTTATTAAAAGAAACATGACCAGAATGACAACTCTCTGGATAATTTTTATATTTATTGCTCATATTCCGCTGGCAATTTTGAGCATGGAAGATATCTTTAACTCTAAAGCTTTGCAGTTTCTGCTTGGTGGTTACCAGATGGATTCAAAACTGAAATTAATCCTCGTTGCATTTTATACTGTGCACATAATAATGTTTATAATAATACCTCATCACGTTTTCTGCATATATTATGCAACAATTTGTCACCAAATTCTAGCGATGATCGAAAACTTCAAAAAACTTTTGTCAGACGAAAGTATAAGCTACAATGAGTTGTTCAAACGCTTTGTTGCCATCAGGAATTCAACTTCTCTTGCTGACAAAGATCTGTGCTTGCTAATGATATCAACAACTTTACTTGGTGTCGCAAATATATATATTGGAATTCAAGTTTTGATGCATTCCTCTGAATATGCACCATTTCAATCAATTTCTGTTTTAATAATGATCTTGACGAGAAGTTTTGGATTTTTCTTAATGACTTTCTCTTCGTCTGCTATCTTTGAAGCCTCAGAGGACATTTGGGAAGAAGCACAAGCCTTGCCCAACAGAAAAAGAGGCTCCCCTCAAGAGCAGCAGTGTTTGTTTTCAGTCATCGAGAAAAAATTATATTTAACTGTCTGGAAAATTATTCCACTTAATAGGCATTTCATGGTTTCCACTTTAGGAACGATTCTTACTTACTGCATGCTTATTGAAAGCATAAGTCAAGACAAAGATAATTGTAAACATTAATTTATCTCATAGATAATGTATAATCCACAAGAAATATGCTTAGTTAGGATTTGTAATGAAATATTTTTATGAACTCTAACCTTTCATGTAGAACGTAAACATTAATTTAAATTATTGTATCTCGGATGTAAATGCAGAGTTTGTTTTGTTACCAGTTATATTCCCAGTTTTTGTTGTGAAATGAAGTGCACATTTAAAACAATGCAGGATAAATCTATAATAAAAATTAATAATATTACTATCTGTATTAATTTTTAAATTATATAGTTAATTTGTGTTTTTAACTTAACTAAGATATCTTATTTTATTTTCTTCGGATATTTATTTTGTGATGCCAAATATATCAAAAGAATGTTTTTAAATTTAATCAAAAATAAAAATTATTCACCATAATTTAAAACTCCAAAAATGTCAAAAGCAATACAATCACATTGTAATTCGTGGCATCAATTTTTCAGGTGGTGCTTTAAAATTAAAATTAATTATTATCATAAAATATAAACTTAATCCCAAAAAACATGTGAGTGAAGTGATTACGCTCTTATTAATACAATACTGATATTCTGAACTTTTTTCCAATCATAAGTTGAAACCTGAAATTTAAAAGTGCAACAACTATATATATATAAAGGAATATTTTGACCTTAAAATTACAAATGAATTGTTTTTATTTCTTCTAATTCTTTGAAGATAAACTTAGTTTTAGTTTATTCAGTATATTTTTGTCTGTATTTTTAAATAATGTCATTTTGATGAACTCCAAAAAAATTATAAAAGAAATTTTATGAATACTTATTTCTAATAAATGCTAATTTCAAAATTGGACCTGCAATTATTTATTGTTTTTTATTATTTGTTTCTATTATATATATATATCGATATTAAAAATGTCTGTTATAAATTTAATTATTAAATGAATCAAACACGAAAAGAAATGTTAAGTAAATGGAAAATTAATTTCTTTAATAATATAATTTATAAAGAGTTATATAAACAGATGTTTCAGATTTTTCTAACTTACTCAATATGCATGTAAATTAGGCGCCTCTTAATTTACCTAATTTTTTTTCAGAAATATAATTTTTATTCTTTCTTTTTGTCTCAAATTTCTTACATCGATACACATGTTCTATGATTTAATATAGGAATGAATAACTGTTCCAATATATAACTTTTTTAATATCTAAGCTTAAATTTTATCAAAATTTCTAATAATTACTTTTATAAGCTGTTCACGATGATATTAGGTAGAAAATAAGAAATCCAGTGTATGTATAATATTCTGTATAGAACAGCAAAAATTATTTATTTTAAAATTAATTATTCCAAATTATTTTTTGCCAAAAATAATTTTTAATTACTTTTTAATCTTAGCATATCTTTCCAGTATTTTTGTATTTTAATAAAACATTTTTATATTTATAGACGGATAATTTGATCATAATTAAATTTCATAATGAAAGGAAATAGAGTTATTTTATCCAATGTTAAAAACTATGAGATTTTTCGAGAAAAAAGAATTATAAAGGATTTTATTAAATGTATAAAATAATTGCTTCTCTTAATATTTAAAACTAAATCACATTAAAATATTTCTTCCTTATAGTTTTAACGAAACAAAAGTCTTAATTAAAGCTGTAATAGAGTATAAAATATTTTATCTCTCGACTTTTTCAACTCTTAGAAAAGAGTATTTTATCTTTTTATACCTTCATTAGTTTTCATTTGTTATTGGTATTTAAAAATAATCATTTAAAAAACAGCACCAGTAGCGTCAATTAAATTTTGTCGGGATCCAATAACATGAAATTTATATATTTCATCCAATTTTTTATTTTACGATTCAATAATTTATTATTTTTCATCTATTACTTTTCATGATATATTAAAAACATAATTTATTTGTAGAACCAAATATAGAAAATATTTGACTTAATTTTTTCATTGTACAAAAGGAAAACACATAATATTGATGAAAGAAAAAAACTGAATAAATGTAAATATTCCATTTTTTGGCAGGGAACATTGTGAAACTTTATTTTCATATATTCTTGTATAATACACTCATGTCCATAAATTAAAGATAATTCAAAATCACACAGAAGTTGAACTTTAAAATATAAATTTAACATGTAGAATTATCACACACATCTTGAAGAATAATATGCAAATTACATGAAACCACCAAATGGCGTCACAATGACGAGAGTGTAAAAGAGGTGTACATAAAGAATGGTTGCAAAGAAGTAAAATTGTTCACAAGTGATTTAAAAGCCTTTTCAGTGAAATAACCGCATAATTATGGCACAAAGGAAGCATTTGGATGGTGTTTTATGTGGTAGAATTATCGGTCGTCTGGAATGTGGACGTACCAAGCTGGAAGTATCCGAGGAACTTGGAATCGCCCAGAGTGTCATCTCCAGACTTTGGCAACGGTTCTAAGATGATGGTAATGAGAGTAGAAGTTACAGTACAGGTTGCTTCCGAGTTACAACGCCGCATGAAGACCGGTGTTTGGCAGTTACTGCCAAAAGAAACATACCAAGCACAGCATCAGACCTGTCTCGTCAGCTCTCTTCATCTACCGGTACGATAGTTTCAAGGCAGACCGTGTACAGACGCTGAGGGCACGTTGGTCTATAAGCTCATAGGCCTGTCAGATGTGTTTCACTTGCTGCAACTCACTGTCGCTTGCTGTTAGCATGGAGTAGAGAAGATGCATTGTGAACACCGCAACAGTGGTCTAGTGTGATGTTTCCCGACGAGTCCAGGTTTAGCTTTCAGTCTGATTCTCACAGGACTTTCATATGGAGTGGGCTAGTACCCGCTTCCACCAAGAGAACACCATTGAACGACAACGTTACGGTGGTGCAAGATTGTTCGTTTTGGGAAAAATTATGATGGTTTCCTGATCTAACCTGCATGCTCAGAATGTAACCATGACAAGCCACATGTATCGGGATGTCATTCTGGTACAATATGAACGTTTGTTTCGAGGCGCCATGGATGAAGAATTTCAGTTTATGGATGACAACGCACGTCCACACCGTGAAAAGTTTGTAGACGAATACCTTCAATCGGAGGATATCGCCCGTATGGACTGGCCAGCATACTCACCGGAAATCCAATAGAGCATGTGTGGGACATACTTATCAGATGAATTGCAGTCCTTTAAACCCCCTGTCATATGTCTCTCGGAACTTCAGAGAGCATTGGCTTGATGAGGGGTGTATTATTTCCCATGAGCAGATCGATAGTTTGACATTCTGCGCAGGCGTTGTATTGCATCGTCTGGGGGGGGGAGCATATTATGTATTAACCACCATACCGACCATGTTATATTGGCTTTTGTAAATAAGTTCTTTTTTTCAAATTTGTTCCTGGGAGTAAAAATCGTAATATTTATTAATAATTTCAAACATATAACATCTTTATTTGCTTTTTACCTTTTGTATAAGACTTTACACAAATACGTCACATTTGTTTCGCTTCTGTCTCTTTCTTTGCCTGCGCTTGCACTATCTTTAAATTATAAACATGAGTGTAATTTACACTATTTTTATATAAGTCTCTGAAAATTATTCCCATATATAAGAGTATATCTTTATCGAAACATCTTATTCAAAAATCTCTCTCTTGAATGTTAATATATTTAATTACTATGAATATGTTCATTAAATTATTGAGAGAAAAAATATGAATTATAGTAAGTAAGATTTCCATTATCCAATCACCAAAACTGTAATCATAAAACATTTTTAAATAATTCTATAGCGTCCCCTGTCTACAGCACCACCCATGACATCATCAACAAGGAAGTGAGTCTCTCTCCAGCAACACGTATATCCATATGACTCTCATGTTTACCCTATCCCTTTAACTTTATATGTTTAAATGTAATTTTGTTTTATTTGTAGTATATGTATCTGTGTTATGGTCAAGTTGTACCCTAAATTGTAATAAGTTATTTTGAGTTACTTAAGGAACTTATTTCTTCGTTCCTATAATATATATATGTATATATATATATATATATATATATATATATATATATATAACCAGATAAGTATAACCAGATAATATAACAAGATATATATAACCAGATAAGTGATACAATATAAAATATCGGCGCCCAACGTGGGGCTCGTGCTTTACCGACTGAGCTATCCGGGCGCTTAGCTTGAATGGCTTTTCAAATTTAGACATATCAACCGAAAATTATTTACACTCCAGGAAGATCTAATGTAATTGCAGATCTTTTGTCCAGACCATTTGATACAGAGGACAAATTTTTGTTTGTAAATTGAACACTATTTCCATAGATTTACCATCCCGGAAATCTAAAGACATTCGCGAAGAACAATTGAAGGACGAGGATGTAAGAAAGATTATAGACTGCTTTGAAAGTGGAAGGAAAGATGAAAATTATGTAAATTAGACAAGTAGAGGTTATCTGATGAATCAGGGAATACTGTATCGATATTCGCCTGAAACAAAGTCAGAAGAAGCACAGCTAATTGTCCCTTGTCACGAGAGAGAACGCGTCCTACAGCAATATCATGATTCTCCCAATGCAGGACATTGTAGAGCTGAGAATACGTATCATAAAATTGCTTCTAGATATTTCTATCCTGGCATGAGAAAGTTTATCGCCGAAGACGTGAAAGATTGGGCTGAATGTAATCGGTACAAATCTAACAACCATACAGAAACCTGCTGGATTACTCAGAACGCCTATTTATTCACAAAGATTTGAGACGTTGGCAATAGACTTGTTTGGTCCTCTCCCAGAGACCCCAACTGGGAAAAAATGGATATTTCTTGTTAAAGATACCAGTACAAGATGGGTCGAAATTTTTGCCCTAAAAGATGCCACATCTACCAATTGCTCTAAAATATTGATAGAAGAAGTCTTCTTACGCTATGGCTTACCTAGAAGACTAATCAGCGACAACGGTGTACAATTCGTCAGTGTTGTAATGCAACAAACTTGTATTAAGCAAGATCTTATTATACCTTTATACCATCCTCAAGCAAATCCTGCTGAACGAAAGAATCGAGATCTAAAACCCAAATTAGCAATTCTAGTTGGTGACTCGCATGATACTTGGGAGGACAAACTACCCATGATACGTTTTGCCTTAAACACCGCAAAATGTGATTCTACAGGTCATAACGGCAGCTTACCTTCAGTTCGGAAGAGAGCTTCGAACCACAGATGATGTCAATCATGATATTAGAGCTGTCATTGATAATGATAACTTCGTCGCAGAGATAACACCTTACTTGAAAGAATTTGCACGCTTTACTCCCTTAAGTAGAGAGCGTGTAGAACAAAAACAAGATGCTAGAAAGGAGTACTTTGACAAGAGGCATAGACCCGTTTATTATCAACCAGGCGATAAAGTTTGGATCACTTTACATCCCGTGAACAAGTCCAAAACCAAAACTAGTAAAAAATTCATGTGAAAGCATGAAGGACCTTATATCATATTGACGAATAGATCACCAAATACATATGATGTTGCAGATCCTGCTGCCCCTGATCAAGTACTCGGTACTTACCATACTAGTATGTTGAAGTCCTATTAACAATCAGCTAGAGATAAAGGGCCAGTATATCCTTTGAAAAGTAGAGGAAGTCCACGTCGACACCTCAGAAGCTTCCTAATTTTAATCCTGTCTCCTTGCCGGGACATCGGCGGAGCCAGTGGGGGAATCTATAGCGCCCTCTGTCTACAACACCACCAGTGACTTCACCAACAAGGAAATGAGTCCCTCTCCAGCAATCGTAGGAATGAGACTTATATCCATATGACACTCATGTTTACCCTATCCCTTTAACTTTATATGTTTAGATGTAATTTTGTTTTATTTGTAGTATATGTATCTGTGTTGTGCTCAAATTGTACCCTAATTTGAAATAAAATATTTTGAGCTACTTGAGGAACTTATTTCTTTGTTCCTATTATATATATATATATATATATATATATATATATATATATATATATATATATATATATATATATATATATATATATAGAGAGAGAGAGAGAGAGAGAGACTTTAAGCATTCATTTCTGACTCAGCAATTTTCATATCTTTTAATTATCACTTTAGTACAATATAAGTCTTAAATAAAAACTATCCTTCTTTGAAGAAAACAGTAAAAAGAATTCTATTTAATTTCTTTTATTTCACTCACAACAATATTATTGACTGATAAAATGTTGCTATGCTCATATATTATTGTGATGCGTGATGAGATCTAAGCAAGGAAAATGATATCACTTCTTCATATTTGATATCTTTCTGTAGAGACAAAATCAATACCTCTTTCTCA
Source organism: Latrodectus elegans (assembly GCA_030067965.1). NCBI lineage: Eukaryota > Metazoa > Arthropoda > Arachnida > Araneae > Theridiidae > Latrodectus > Latrodectus elegans. The sequence continues at coordinate 22,883,456 of CM057821.1, read as the reverse complement.
AAAAGTAAATCTGCCATTTTCTATTGATGCCATAATTTAGTTCTGTTTATAAGAAAGATGAGGGTTCTTAAAAAGAGAAGTTTTTCAGTTAACATTTATACAGATATGTGGGAATATTTTTATTTAATTATGAGAAGAATTTTGAGGCACTCCAGTTTATTATTTGTTTCTCAGAAAATATTTTTACATATATTACTGCTGAGCCTAGTGTTTTCAACAATTAATTATACTTATTTAATCATGAGCAAAATGTGTAGCAAATAAACATCCCTTCCAAAGTTATATTTTTAGCTGCTTAATCACTTGTGATATATTTCTCTTTAATTTTCTGCAAAACAAACACCATATTTAAGTACAAACTATTCATCAAGTAGCTGGACATGTTTTATTTCTCAAACGTTTAATATATAAAAGAATTTACATTTTTTTTTTTTTGTTCTTGTAGCTGTCAGAATATTTACATGTGTCATGTAAATATTCTGAAAAAAGTTTGATCTGACTAGACCTCAATTAAGAAAGTTTATTTCTTTACCCTTGAATCCAGTAGTTTCAACACACAGTTCTTGAATAACAATTAAACGAATCAACATGTTATAAAATTCAATTTCTAATATAATATTATGATTCGTTATCCACTAAAAGTTTTTGCACTCATTTAAATTCCTAATAAGCGATTTTTCGATCATGATAATTTAATTCATCAGATATATCGCTGTTGTTTATTGAAATTGGATAACAACAGGTATGAATTGCAATCTGATTCAGTGGAAAAATACTGAAATATTTTTCACTATGATTCATTAGTTTGCAGACTTTTTGGGCTTGGTTGACATCTACTACTTTATCGCGAACTCATTATATCTGCTTCAAAAAGAATATTTTTCTTCCTTACGTAAATGCAAATTTTTAAAAAATCAAATTTGAATAAATATAAAATTTTAAGTCATCTAAATATTGTTATGTTGTTTCTTATCCTATCTGGTTAGCCATTAGGCTAAACCAGATCCATTAGACCGTGAACAAACCAAAAGTCCAAAACAAGAAGAGGACTTCTAAACAAGGCATCTCTTTCAAGTCCTAAGCAGGGAAGTAAAATGCGTGATGTTGCATTTCCTTCACCTTGGAAAGATCTTTTCTTGGTCATTTTTGAGACATTTCAAGTGCCCACTTATCAGTCTTGATAATGCTGTCTGCTGCACACGACTACATTTAAAATTGACATAACTTCCTAGCTCCCTTCCACCATACCAATCAGAAGATAATCCAGTTATGAATAAAGGGGAATGCCTTTGAATGTCAGGAGATATGAAGCACTCAAAGTCAGAGGACTGACTTCCCTCCAATTTCACTACTGGTTTTAGCTGGGCACCATAGAATAGCTTTCGATCCAAGAGTGACCCTGCCAGGAGAAAACTCCTGGTCACTTTAAGGGAATCAGCAGAACTTGAGGGGAAATATTGTTATGGTAAATTCAATCATGTATTTTAAAATAGTTGTTCCTTTTAAATACTAATCTATCAAAATCTGAGACACCTGTATTTTTCACTTTTGAATTACAACTTCTAATCAACCGAAAGAATGAAGCATCTTGAAATTAGGTCAACAAGAAATAACCATCAAGATAATGAAATTCTTGAAATATTCCGTATAATCTTGAGTGTGTGGGAAAAATTGGGAAAATATAAATAAGAAAAAATAATTCATTACAGACTATTTTAAAATACCAGGTAAATTTTACTTTTTTGTCTCTATCATTTTCTTTTATCATTTAAATTTGTCTCATGATATCCCCATACCATAAAAATTTTAATCATCCAGCTTCCGTCCCATGTGGATGTTGTAGGTAATGAAATTGCGGACAGTTTGGCTAGAGCCAGTGCTAGCGATTTCACCACGCCTGCCGCTTCTCTTACTCCTATGGGGCTCTTTTCTAAATTTAGTGCAACTACCATGGCTACCTGGATTGTCCCACATATGCATCCGTGATACCAAGTGAGATGTCCTGGTGGCTCCTTGGCTCGGGGCTGCAGTAGACGCAATCAAACTGCACTTGCACGTTTTCTTTACGGCCACCTGCTTTCCATGACTTTCGTAGGTTTACAAACATTTCAAGACCTGCACTAAGTGTTCTTCGGCACAGGCCTCACTTGACCACATTTTATCTTGTTTAGGGCTTACTAAGCACGACCTGATTTGGGATCCCCTTCTGGTGCTTGACTTTTTTAGGGTGAATGGATTCATGGACCTGATCTAGCTTTGCTGATCACGGGGATTGGAAACAGCAACATGACTTTGCTTATGATTTTAAAATACGAATATGTTTTAAAACACCTGGAGAAATTATATACCAATTGTGTAAAAAATTATCAGTATTATGCATGTTTAAACTGTGCACCGAGAGATTCTTAACACGAACACAAAAGTATGGAAAGAATAAAAAGATTGAGGGAAATTAAAATTAATACTTGGTCTTTAATATGTTACGTCACTTAATTTTACATGCCATCACACTTTTAATAAGTCCATGAAAGTCTCAAAATTTTAAAAAAAAATACCTCTATTAGATTTATATAACATTATTCCAAAATTTTCTTTAAACTTTTTCAAAATTCATCACAAAATGATAATTTTATGAATCTAGTGAATATAAAAAATAAATAAAACTTCCAAATATAGATTTTTATACTGGCAACTTATAGAAACTTTCTTTGTATAAATAAATTCGGTTCTTAAATCCAACATCCACTGTCAAAGTTAAAATATGATAGTCAATCGGTATTAATGAAATCTATTACTATTGTATCACAGCATTTTTATAATGTATTTTTTGGTAACCTTCTTCCCTTGTTTTATTTGGATACTATAAAGAGATGAATTTACTTAATAGTTTAGATTTTATGTCTATGTATATTTTCAAAAAATTATACTCATACAAAAAATTATTCGTAAATAAAAATTTAATTTTTCTACGTTCCTTGTGTACCGTTCATAAAATATGCATTTTAATTTGTCTTCATTGTGTCATATATTGCCTAAAAAAAGAATTCATTCTTTATCTCAAAAGGACTTTAAGGCAGAAAATGAGGAAACAGTAAGCATTTTTTCCACCAAATTAAATTCTTCCATAAGTTCACATTTCTTTATAAGGTTAAATATCATTGTTTAAAATTTTAGCCTATTACCTTAATCGAGAATTTAACTGTTAATATCAATGTGATCATCTCATTTTACATGATTAGATTGATGAAGGAATGCACATGCAAATATAAAAAAGAAAAACAGATGAAAATAATTTACTATGCAAGTTTGTATGGTAAGTTTTTCCTGTATAATTGCTTAGAATAAACCATCTATTTTATAAGCAATTGTACTACAAGCTTAATTTTTATTAAATTAACAGTTTGGTATTAATTTTTTGGGATTATAAAATTTTAAGATTTCTAATAGTTTAAGTCAGGGAATCCCAACCTTTTTAGTTGGCGGACTCCTTTTTCAGTTAAAAATCCACGGCGGATTCCTGTCAGTCAAGAGCACAGTAACTAATGAAATTCAGCTCGAAACCCATCGGAATTGAAAACTCCATATTGCAAGTGCCATTTTTTTTTCAATAACTCCACGACAAATCAAGAGTCTTTGATTTAATGATAAATGGAAACAACTTTAAATTGACTTTGTTTCCATTAGTCTGAATTCCCACTCTGTATATTTAGATACTTGCTGTTGTGGTTTACTCACATCGTTCAACTCACTAGGCAAGTCATATTTCTAACTGAGTGGAGGGGAATATATTATAAAGAAAAGCAACATTCGTTGGATTACATTATAATTTTCAGAGCAAAAATATCAATACAAACAGAATCCGATTCATTATTAATTTATAGAAAATGCAAACAAATACCTACAAAAGTTATAGTCTGGGAATATTCACTGCTCGTCGACGAAACACAATGCGTTCTTCTTTACTAGAAATGAGTCTGTAAGAATAATAATGGAATCTTAATGTGAAGATTGAGGTTGCTTCTGAAGACACAATTTTGAAAAGTTGGGATCAATACTTGACAACTGGAAACGGATGTCAGGTTCAGCAAATAGAAAGCTTCGGTACATAATTTTGGTGCTGTTATAGATAAATAATCGATTCACACATGTATGTTGTGGCAAATGGAAGTAGAACAAGTTTTGATTTTTCAACAAGGGGGTGGAAATTTTTGTTTTCCAAACGTATCCAAAGATGTGAGTAACCGTCACTATCAAAAGTAGATTTCAAGGCTGAGTCTGTGGAAATTTCTATCAACAACTCATATTCATTCGACGATAAAATGTTTGACATTTTGGATACAGCAAATAAGTTGACCATCCATTTGTATTCCTGTAATTTCTCATCTTGAGCTGCTGGGAAATAATGCTGAAACGATAACGACAAGTTTCGGAGGAGTTCGAGAATTTCATGAAACAAATTGTTCCCAAGCTGCAATGTCTTATTTTTCCAAAAATCATTGAGAAGAGAAAAACTCTTGACCTCCTCCTCCTCCACACTCTTTGCCCAAATATTGATTTTCCTTTTGAACGTTCAAAATTAGTCGTTTGCAGTGACCGTTGTTATAGTGAGGTATTCATTTAGCTGAATTTAGTGAAAATACCTGCCAAATAAGCAAGTATACATTGCCAGTTTTCAAGGGAGGCCACATCCACCGGCACTAGACTACCTGTGGGTTAAACTTCGGAACCACAGCCGCTGTTCAAAGGTGGCCACGGACCCTCTAGAAAGAGCCGGTGGACCCCGAAGGGGTGTGCGGATCACACGTTGGGAATCCCTGGCTTAAGTCATAGACAAAATAGAAGTCAATACTTGCATTTAGCTACACACTCTGTCCAGTGGTCAGTGTGCTTGACTACTGAGGTCTTGGGTTTGAATGCCAGTTCGGGCCTGGATGCACTTTCTCCCCCCCTCTCTCCTGTCTTTATCTTTTCCTTGTATGAAGGGATTGTGAATGGTTGCCTACCTTATAAATAGGTACCTAAGGCGTGTGAGACTGAGGAAGTCGGACTTAACACCAAATTACGGTTTAGTTGGAGAAGTGGAGCAGCGCATAGCCATATTATCCGACTAACTGGCACAAGACCGCAAAAACATACCTTGCATCTTTTTAACACAGCCGAATCAATAAAAATTTATCAAAGAAGAAAAGTGAGGATTTTTAAGTTCAAATATTTAAAATTATCCAGTTTTGTTGCATTGCATTAACTATCTAAATTCGTAAATTTTCGCCCAAAGTGAAATGAATAATTTAAATATTACCTTTAAAATATTTTTCTTTCGTTTTTTTATATTTTGTCGGTAGAAGCTACTCGTGGTATCAAAAAAGAATAGAATTCATTAAAGTAATTATTGAAATCTCAATTGACAATATTCACTAATACTCTTAGTATAATTAGTCCATAGTTCACTTGTTTCCTCATGCATTTCCAATCAGAATGCTTAATTTCTCTTGTATATTATATTGACAAAATTTTCTTGTTCTTAATGTCAAATTTATAATTTTATATTTTATAAAAATTAGTTATTAGTTAAAATATTTATGGTGTTAAAGAACTAAACAAGATGGTGGTAAACTATTTAAATGCATACTTTTTGAAATCTTGGAGAACATGCCTAAAACTGCAAGAGTGTGTAGTGGGTGATAGGTTAGCAAACATAATCCGTTAATAGATTGTGTTCGCTTTCCGAATTGTTCGCTAACTGATCATCAATGAACCATAGATTCTTTGTGAAAATGATGATTCTTTCTGGAGGCCCTAAAAATTAAATTGAAAAGTATATATAATTTATAAATAAGTCTATTAAAAATAATACATACGTATAGTCTTTCATATTAATCAGTCCTTATCATTTTTTGTTTATGGAGCACAAAAGGACATGTTCAATGTCGATTGCTTTTCTCTCTTTTTTAAAGATTATCCAGAAGTGATTAATATCATTGTTGTTGTAAAGATATCTAACCTTACTGATATCAGTTTGGTGTGGGTGCCATTCTAAGACCATTACTCTGACATTCTCCCATTTTTCTACGAATGGACGAGGAGGGGGGAGGGGTTGCTCAAAATGGAATCAGTTTCGGTTTTCAATGAAATCAAAACCGAAACTGATGATCTACTTTGACTATAAATATTCTATTAGAAAATAAATTTTCCAGTATAGAGCTTTAAAGTTTAATAGGTAAGCAACATTGTTCGAGATGAAAAACGATTTTCGGTCCGTTGGGGTTTGGCAATCCTTGCATCATGCTCCGAGAGCCGAGAAATCTTCGTTAGAATTCGTTTTAGTTTGTTATCCGAGTATGTGTTCGTTGGCGGAACACAAAATTCCTTTGTAAAAGCGTTTGTTGCCTGATTTGTTCGCAGTCCAAACTGTTTTTATTTGGGTGATCGGTTAGATAACCCAGCGTACTGTCAAATGGCTTACATTTGTTTGCATCAAATTCAAAATACTTGTTTAAATAGAAAAAAAAAATAGCTATTTTGAATATAGGTCTTGCTTCTGTTTGTTATGTTTCCCTTTCCTTCTGAAATACCTAAAAGAGGTAAAGAAAGAAATTCAAAAACATTTTTCAATTAAATATGTTTATTTGAAGTGTAAACTTCTCAAAACTTTAGATAATTTTAATTTTTAAAGTTAAAATTATTTATAGACCAAGAATAAAAAAAATGGTTAGAGCAGTGGTTTCCAACCTGTGGGGCGCGACCCCCCCTATGGGTACGCGAGACAGTTGAAAAGGGAGGTGAACATGCAGCTGTTTCCAAAATATCATTTTCGAATACGAACCAAAAAGTAGAATAGGTGTTGAAAAATGAATCAGCAGTATACATAATCCACAATCCTCGCCACTAATTTTTCGGGTACAAATGCTAAAACATCCCATCCATATTCTTGGAACGAAATATCTCGCTTTCGCGTTTGGAGCCGAGCACCGGTGGGGCGTGGAATCAAAAGATAAGCACTCGCAACATCCCGGGTATTCTCGTGCTTACTCGCGCCAAACTTCAGTAAATAGAAGCATCTGATTGTTTCTGTTTTCTATGAACAGAATTAGTTCGTTAGTAGTGCTTGCGATAACCACATTTATATATATACAGGGCCGGCCCCAGGGTAGAGAAATCCGGGCGGCCGCCCGGAGCGCAATAATCTAGGGGCACCAAAATCATGGAAAATGAAAACAAACTGGTAAAAAAAATTAAGTTACAGGCTCTTATAAAATGCACTAAAAAGTAAAGAATAATTTTTTTTATCATTCTGATATCATATCAATAAATTATTTTTCATAATATTGCGTTGTCATCGGATCCTTATGTTGTAAGTATACCAAATATCATTGAAATCGGTTCACGAGAATTTTCATAAAACGCGTAGCAAGGTTTGATTGATAGTTTTGATTTTGATTTCTGATTTCGAAACCAAGCGAAACAAGATCTACTTTTTAACTGAATATGAAAAGGAAGTAGACTTAAAACAATGCATTAAATAAATTATAATATCAGTTGAGTATTTATGAAATTTGATTTTTATATAAATTAACGGGACGCAACAATTTGTTTTTTAAAGGGAACGCCGGTACAAAAAGGTTGCAAACCACTGGGTTAGAGTAAAAAAAAAGTCCACACCTAGGTTTTATATCTGACTAGTGATAACAAATTATGCAAAAACACTCTATATACATTTTTTTTTATATTTCTGCGTATAGGAAAATCAATCATTAACATTTTAAATGACTTATTTTATATTTGTTTCAGAGTTTTGAAATTTAAAATTTACTTGCAGAATTGGAAGATCTAACTGAACAATATGTGACTCTATTAAAATACCAATAATTCATAATTTGAAGTAATTTATATCTTGAATAAAATGCAACTAATTACTAGAATTTTTAGAAATAAAATGAGAAAACATCATCTTCTTGACATATTCTTATAAATAAAGGATTAAATTATAAATAATCTCTCTCATTTTTTTAATATTTCATTTAATTACATTTTAAATATAAATTTTTGGTGAGCCTCAAAGTTTAAATATTAATTCTAATTAATAATACTTTATATAAGAAACAGTCCTGAAGTGGAGCATGTGTACTCGAGTATCATAATATAAATTTATTGATAATACTTAGAAATTATACTGAAGAAAACACCAATGCAATATGTAAAAAAGAGTATTAATATTATCTATAGTTAATTCACATGAGTATTTGTGCTCTGCTACCAAAGAAAAAAAAGTTTTTCTTGCATAAAAAATACTAAGGAATATATAAAAAGAAAGGAAATCGTCCGCAAAAAAGGAGAAAGAAAAAAGTCAAAAGTAAAATTCGCTCAGAAAGAATATTAGGGATTACAAGTAAATGCCCTTGTACATAAAAGCAATAATATATAGAAAATATCTATCAAAATTTCGCACAAGATATAATGGTGAAATAATTATAAATATTATATTTTCATTTCAAATAATTCACACACAGGCAATCTGTCATTATTAATTAAATGTTTTTTTTTTTTGTCTTGTGCCAGCTAGACGGACAGTATGGGGTGCGTTGCTCCATATTTTCATACTGAACCATACTTGGTGGGGTGACCGACTGCTTCACTATACACATGCCATAGGGACCCGTTTATAGGGCATGCAACCATTCACACCTCATTCATACACAGAAAGATAGAGAGAGAAAGAAAGTACATCCATGCTCGAACCTGGATTCGAAACCAGGACCTCCCTATCCGCACTCTGGCCACTAGACAGGGCGGTCGGCATTAAATGGTTTAATTTTCAATAATACCATGTAATAAAATGTATGTTCTTGTACTTATTACAGAGGAAACAATGAGAATAATAGTCAATAAAAGATTCAAAACTATTAAATTGTGTTTTTGGTATTATCTACAAAATTTATTTTTCACTTAACAATTTTAAATTTTTAACAGAAATCAAAACATTAATTGTAATTTTGAAATTTAATATATTTTAAGTAATTGATATATGTATTTCATATTAGCACAGCTAATAAACTATATTCTTCAAATGAAAAAAATATCGAATAATTTAAATAAAAAATTGCTGGAATCGATGAAAATAAGAATAGAAAAGAGAGAAAAAGGGTGTACTCAGATATTATAAGTACTTTCAAATTTTCCTAGAATCAAATTAACCTGATGGTGCTTATGTTTTTCTTCCAAGAGTTAATTATAAAAATTGATATTTGTAATTAGAATTAATTATAATTATAGACACACACATTAGTATGCTAAATATAATAATTACTATGAAAATAGTTTAAATAACGTCTGGGAAAAAATATTACTTAAAAAAGTGATAGTGGGGATAAAAATTATAAAACAATTAACACTAATTACCGGTAACATGTTATTTTTACAAATTATATACTGACAATAAGTCTTTTTTATTGCATGGATCATCTGAAGAATTCCAAAGGCAAATATCTACATCAAAGCAAACATATATATAAATAACAGTTAAAATTAGAAATAAAAGATTAATTATAATTAGCTTGAGGATTTATTTTAATAATTATCTAGAAAAAGAAAAAAATATTTTATAGGCAATATGGATAATTACATGTTTTAACATGTCTTAGTTATTTTCCTCCATTCTGATTCTAAAAAATACCATCAATAAATCCTCAAGCTAATTAGCTTCTTTTTTTACACATTATGTTATAATGATTCTAATCAATTAGTTCTTTTGTTATACAATATTGTCCTATGAATTGTTATTGAAACAAGCTAAAACGTCTAAGCGAAATCAGTGGAACAATAGCATAAATCATGCAACTTAATCAATTCAAAAGAAGTTTTTGACATTTATTTATATGATAATATATCACAATTTTTCAAGGTATTTTTGAATTCAAAGAAAAAACATATAGCTCTATGGATTTTGCACTCAATTATATTGTTGAAAAAGTATGTTAAAATGATTCCCTAATTTCAGAAACTTGTTCAGTTGTGTGTGCAATTTTGGATGTATGTTTAATTATTTTGTTAATTCATGGGGAAAATTGGCTTTCATGTGTCATAAGTAATATTAAAACGAAACACTAACTCAAACATGAATTTATTTCATAAATATTTATGTATCGTGTGTTTCAGATTATATATTTGTCTTCTCTGATTGCCATGAACAAAATGTAATTAATTTGTATAAGTCAGAAACTATTAATAAAATACATGTTTTGAAAATTTTTATTTACTTTTAATATTGATAAAAATGAAAATTTTAAGGTATTTAAAATTGCTGTAATAACTGTATAACATTTCATCACTCAACTGAGCATTTTTAAAAATTAATCAAATAACATAAATTTAAAAAAACTACAAATAGAAATTGTGTATATAAACATTTAAATAAAGATATAATGACATAATATACATGGTAAATCAGTGTATTACAACGGAATGATATATAAATTTTTTCGCAACTGGAAAAATTAATGAATATTAATATGCCAAATTCAATACATAATCTGATTATTAGATTTTTATGTATTTCTATAGTGAAAATATGTAAAAAGCTGTTATGATATTTTGTAAAACAAAAACTTCATAAAAGTAATTACATAAGAAAATAAAAAACTGCTATATATAATAACCAACGACAACTAAAAAACGTTTAGTTATGCATAATTAATATGATTCGTTTAATTTTTTCTCTTTAACCTAGAATTGTAAATTATAAATAAAGTACTCTTCTTGAAAACTCTCTAATTAAAATATTCAAATAAATTTTATTAAATTCTTCAAAGCACAATGTTTTAGTAAGAAAATAATATTTATTTTTAAAAATATTTAAATAGTTGCAATATTATAATTGACTAAACAGTAGTTGTTAATAAATTATTTATTTCTAAATTGCACCAATATTGTATTTTTAAACTACAAGTTTCAGATATGGTAGAAGATTCTCTCATCATTAAACTATTACTTAGCATGTTTAGAGAATCAAAATTGTCCCTAGTATTATATATATATATATATATATATATATATATATATATATATATATATATATATATATATATATATATATATATGGGAAAACAAAAATATCTCCCTGTGCACCAAGGAATACTACACTGGGCCCGAAGTTACAGCAAATGTACATTATAACACATCTAAATGAATCATGAGATAAAAAAAATAATAATAAAAGAAGTCAGAGAGAAAATAAGAGATATCAAACTATAAAAGGAGTTAGACAACAGCATGGCTAAATAATATTATTTATGACACTCAATATCCATGTAATGAATTCCAGGTGAAGAATTGCTCTCACCTACAGCGATATGAATCCGAGATTACATTTCTAAATTAAGTTCTTGCACTTAAGAAATTATTTTAATGTAATATGAAACCTCTTAATTTTAATATTTAGGGAAATATTATAATGGGAACGTAAAAAAAAATCTGTAATAATTCAATACAAAATATAAATTAAAATATAATATTTTAACAATAAATTATAAGAGAGCATTGGAATGTATTTCATTCTAGCATGAATTTCTTATTTCCTTTTCCATCCAAACGGCTTTAATATGACAGCTAATTAGGACTATATCTAAATGTACTATTGGAAATGCACCACAAACATCTATACTCAAAGACATAAATACATGTGTATAAAGAGAGTTACACATTCAAATTAAATTAGCATGTTTGTATTATTAGTTCACAAAAAATTAGAGCTTAAAATTATTGGCAATAGCATTTTATGTGTTTTGCGTGTGCTGTATCAAATGTTAAAAATTTCATGTTCCTATTACATGCCAAAAATAAATTACGAAGCTCCCAAACGACGTCTGTATGCCTCCTTGCTTTGATTGATGCTTTCAATCAGCATGCAGTAAGTTACGATTGTTCCAAGTGTAGAAATCATAAAGTGCTTATTGAGTGGAACAATATTCCAAACGGTTAGATGCAATTTCTTTTTCATGACAGACAACAAACGTTGTAGAGTTTCAGAAGAACCTCGCTTTCTTTTTGGCAAAGATAGCGCGGTTTCCCAAGCGTTTTCCGACTCTTGAGTAAGGGCTGATGAGTAAAAAGTCATCATGAAGAATCCTGAAATTCTCACCAAGATCATCATCAAAATAGAAGTTTCTATAGCTGTATATGTTAAAGAATACATTAAATATTGAATTCCAAGGTATACATTTGCAACATTGATTAAAATTGATGACATCACTAAGAAACACAGCTTTCTATCAGCAAGCGAAATCAAACTTCTGATAGCAATAAAACGTCGAAATAAATAATTGTAACTTATATTTTCATTCAACAAAAGCTTTCTAAAGTCTCTAATTATCTCTAGAATTTGAAGACAAATTGTGGCGTAAAACATGCAGAAAATGTGATGAGGAATCACTATGAAACATATGATATTAACAGTAAAAAAGGAAATAAAAATTGATTTTACTTTCGTTGATTTTAGGTAGCTCCCTAAAAAATATCGCGATAAATCCGAATAAAGAAAGCCCTCTGCACACAAAACAGCTGTTGGAATATGAACAATAAATACAATACTTATCCAGAAGTACATTAATCTAATCACATTTCTTCTAACCGAAGGAGGTTGAACACAATAAGTTGTCAAATGTGTTGAAAGTAGTTGGATTTTTTTCAACTGAATTATTAAAAGCAATCTATGAAGAAGGCTGGTTGAACCAATGATGAAAAAAGAACTGCCAATGGAAACTTTGCCATTATTTAGAAAAAGGTATGCTACTGCAGATAAAAAATAAAAACTCGTGAATAATACATTGAAGACAATATTTAAATAATTCACAAACTTTACTTTAAGGGAGATTTTCCCAATTTTGACTGGCAATGCAATGCCACAAAACTTGAGAATTATAAATATATGAGAATAAAAATTGCTCCTTCTTCTTCTTCTTTGTATCATTTTCATTGGTGATTATTAACAAGCTTCATAGTCAATTTAATTTTGATATATGAAAAAAGTAATTTAAAAATTAAATGCACATTTTAATGTTATTACGAAATTGATGATTGATTTTTTTAAATGATGAAAAAAGGAGTATTATTACAAGAAACAATTTCTCGCAAAATAGTAGATTTCTTTTAAATACTTATATAATTAATGAAATTAACGTAAAAAGCACGTGCAGAATATAATTTTTAAAATTTCTCTTTCTATCAGTGTTGTTTTTACCTCAGATAACCTCACCAGGCTGTAGTACCTCTTCACTGAAAATATATTCGACGAAAACACTAAGTTAATAATTTTAACTGAATTCACAAAATATTGAATCAAACCTAACCACCAGTTTAATGCCACAAAACTCGAATATCATAGACCGTACAACAAAATTTATCTTCAAAAGAAGGAAAGGCTGGTGAGCAACAGAAAATTGGATATTGTTTTTTACTTTTATTTCAAAGAACACCTGCTCATTTTAGAAATTACAGATATTTTTAAATATACAATGTAATGAACACAAAAAAAAAATTATGTTGTTATCACACACGTAGTAAATCGGATATAAAATCATATAAGGAAAGAAGATTAATTTATGAATAATTAATTTGTTAGTAGTGTTGAAATCAATACACTTTATTGTTTTTACTGTGGTTAGGAATTTTTGATTGCCTGTCATATTAATACAAAGAAACAATCAAAATATGTTTCCTGTAACTGGTACTAATAAATTTTTAGATTTATTTATGAATAATTAATTTAAAATGGAAAACAAGATATTTATATAATATGCTTAAATTTCATGAAGATAATCGAGTGAAACATAATGATTATTTCAATCTTTCTATCTCTTAATGTCTACTGATAATATTAAATCTCTTTTGTTAAACAGTTTTTTTCTGCTTTAGTTATAACGTAATTTTACAATCAATCATTTCAATCATTTTTATATAAATACATTTTTAAGTATGGTATATCTATACATGTTAAGTAGCAAAAAACAATTACAACAATTGATTATTATTTGCAAAAGAAAACTATATCAAGAATCATTTTATTATCCTGTAGTATACAATATAAATTTATTTTCTCGAAGAGCATTTTTTTTTATCTTGTATTTAAAAGTAATTCTATGAAATAAAGATGACAAAATCCCTATAAAAAATCCGAAATATGTTACTTGAAGAAGAAAATTCGCTCCATTTCATTTTACTTTCGATTGTTTTTGCAATTAAAGCATAAGTATCATTAAGTTATGTAAGTTCAGTTCTTACAATAATCATTTAGCTTCAGTAGCGAAGATGATCCGAAGATTCATAAGATTTACAATAAAAGTAATAATAAAAGGTTTGGCTCTTTACGGTTATATTTATTATCATATTTAACTCTTAATTACGAAACAAATTTAAAATATGAATTTAATTATAATAAGCTCAAAAAGATTTTTTCTTCTTAATTTAATCTGGGCCCTGGTAGCCAAGAGGTTAGGGCATCGACCTTTCTTCGAGAAAGGTGAGCGTCAATTTCCAATACTCCCAAAGACCCATCGAGTTGTTGTTGTCATGTGACAAGTGCAAAAATAAAAAAAAAGAAAAGGTAAAAAAGACAAGACATGTGGGTCCAAAGGCATGAAGCACTGCCCTGGCCACATCTTCAGCTTTTTCCATATAAAGAGTGTCATGACATTAGTTGAGGTCGATATTGAAAAGGGTCGGAGAAACAGAGATGCCGCTGAAGAGATACCTCGGATCCAGAGGAACTCCTGTGCAGTAGTTCTAGATCAGTCAGGCATGATTTTTCATACTCCTCATGTGTCCAATCCTCATGCTGCTGATGGTAGAGCTATTGCACTTGTCATAAAGGGGTTTGCCATTGCCTCGGGAGGTTAGACTTCTGCCTATTGGTCAGCGCAAGGTATTTTATTTCCTTTCTACCACCCACTATCAGAACAGTGGAGGCGTTCTTCTATAAACCACCTTAGGGACGCTCTCTCTAAGGGTTACAGGCTTCCCCGAAAGACCCACCGAGTACATGCAATATACGTGCTCGTTAAATCTGTGGAATCAAAGTTCCGGTAGTCTGTCACTAAGCAGTTATCATGGATTTAATGGCTTGGAGATAATTTCGTTCCCCTTCTGATCAATTTCAAAATTAAGGGAGCGGATCCTCTGGTGGTGCCATCTATCGGAGGAGTTCTGAGTAAAGTTGTAATTTTCCCTTCGTGAGATTCTGATTAAACGAAAGACGTAATCTATTGACTTTAATTCGCATAACCTTCGGCAGAGTGAACTTGTCCAAGTGTCATAAGTAATAACAACATAATTTAATCTTTATTTTTAAAAGATATTTTTTGTATTTTATTTTTGTTAGATGCTTTGAAATGATCTAAGCACACAAAATTATGACCTTGAAAAAAAATTAAAGAAAAACAATCGAAAATTATTCGACGTAACTGAAGTCTGGGCTAATTTTTAAATTTTGAGGTTTTTTGGATTATTTTTATAAAATTTCATTGTATATTGAAAAAAATTGAATGGTAATTCACGCCATTATATTAAGCAATTTTAAGATATCAACACATCTTTCTTTTCCAACTACCGTAATTTTGGATTGTACCAAAAAACAATTTTGAGCTTAAATTAGCTAAGCCTAACACTGATCAAATTTCATCTGAATTGGGTTCCGGTCTCTTTTCTGGAATCTGAGTTCTGAGAAACAGTCAAAGATTGAAATGTTTTAAGCAAAATGCTGATTACTTATTTAATGGTGTATTGTCACGTCCATGAATCTCAAATAGTTTGATCAGGTAAGATGAAAATGATCCGGAAAAAATGTATAGAATATTCGAACAGACTTAAAAAAAATTAGTTGTGTTCCTGTTTACAACTTTCTCCTGCATATATTCTTTAAGTTGTAAATTCTATTTATATATTGTATATTCTGTTAAGTACTTGAATTTTAGACAGAATATATAGACTTTCTTTATTATGATGTTTATTTCATGATTATCTACTTTCCATTAATTTCGTAAAAGAATTTTTTACTTTATTTGTCAGTAACAATCTTTTTTAATGAAAAATAATAACAAATGAATTCGCGGCACATTTTTACTTCTTAAATCAGAAAATTAGTCATAAAAATTTGCAAAAAAAAAAAAAAAATAATAATAAATAAATAATAAGGATATTTTTCTTGAAATCCTCACAAGCGTATCTGCTGAATTTGACTTTACGCCAGTATTCTATTCAAATATGTAAATATTCCAAGCTATTGTAATTTTAAAATACTTTTAAAATTTCTTATTAGTACAAAACAATGGATAATAAACACTATTTATCAATATCTATTTATATGACGAAATGACATAAATGGAAGTATTTACGTCTTTGTTGTAATCATAGTTTAGAGTTAAAATTGCCGATTTTTATTTGATAAGTATAACCTTCTTATTTGAGATATAATTTGATTATCTGACTATACATTTGCAAATTTTATCACCTAAAAATGCTTAAAAGAAAAGAAAAATTTTAGTTTATAAAAAGAGACTAATGTATAAATGTCTTCCTTACTTCGAAAAATTAAAATTTATTTTAGACAAATGATTAAGGATTCAATTGCAATTAGGCCGATGATTATAGAGTAAGGTTGCAATTGCTATAGCTGAAGCAACTGCAAGCTTTTCAAATGCTACAAAAAGTGGTCACACATTGATATGAATACTGGGCAGTCCTTATGAAAGCACAAACTCATTATTTTATATAAAGTTTGAAGATTTATTCTCACAAGATATATTTTATATAATGGTGGCTCAGTAGTAGACAGTATCGCATACAACGAGGATGAGATTAGAAGTATTTCTAAGAACATGGATTATTGGTACTTGTACCGCCAATTTTATTTTACAACGAGGAGCAGTTACCAACATCCTAAGTCACCATGGCATGCGGGTATCTAATACTGTAGAATATGTTACTCGTCTTACTTCCATTCATGTATTTGGTGTGTAGGTACTGACAAATATAGCACCTGAGAGTGAACCATACAATTTCGGAGATACTCAATTCGAGTCTTCGGCACATCACAATCCGTTATTTTATCAAAATCGCTTATGTCTGTATCTTTTTTCCCTATTAATCATAGATAGGTTACTTTATACTCTTTGGAGAAAATTATATTTTGCTCCTATTGGATTACGTGTCTGCCACAACATCCAAATGGATTCAGTGTCTTGCTGTGTTGAGTAATTATAACTTTTTTCAATGAAAGTCAATGTTAAGTGAAAGTAGAACAATAAATCACGATTTTTTCACTCTCTAATATATACGAATTCAACCGTGTTGATAAACAAAGTGGCAAAAATTCAATTAACTGAAATTCATGCACCGCATTCTTATTCAGTACACGAATTTCTGCTTTAATAATATTCTTAAACTGTCTCACACAACACATGTCTTTTAACAACAGCCATTACATTTCGTATACATAACTATCTAATGTGTATTCTCCATAAATTTCAGTCATGGATATCACAATGAATGAGCTTGTTAAACTGCATTCATCAGTGACTGATACAATCTCTTGCGGTTGATGATGCTTGACATTAAAATCTCTTAGGCAACTTCAACATTAATACTCTACGCAACAACAAACCATATGCCAAAACGTATAAAGAGTATTATTGAAGTTAAATTTCTAGATGAATATGATATCTCCTGTACTTTCCCATTTGCATAAGCAGAAAAGTCATATGACTTGGTAAATTCTGGCTGTGGGATTTTCTCAGAGATTGCGTTTATTAAGGGTATTGTACCAAGCTTCGAGGCTTGTCTTCATTGAGAGTCGGTAAACTATCTCTTAAAGATCAAAAGACTTCTTTTATTCGAAGCAAATTAAACTAAATACAAGAAATTCCCACTGTAGAAATAAGTTACACTGCTCTAGTATTGCTAATACAACATGAAGCACAATCAATTACAGAAGTCTCTAGTACCTCAGACAGACAACAGCTTCTATGAAGTAAACTACTATTCAAGGAGGCCATTCGTCTTCACTGCCTAGCGTCTTTTTTCTCACAGTATCTCGCTCACTCTTCCGTGACAGGCAGTGGTTTTTATGTCCGACTTGGCTTGAAAATCTACAAATTTCGCCAAGTTTCTGGAGGATTCTTGGTTATCTCGCTTAATATTGGTCCTAGAGCTTCAGTGATAGATTTTTCCAAAAATATCTATCTCTCGCCAAATCACCAAGAATCTCGCCATAGGTTGCCAAGCGACCAAGAACTTTGCCAAATGGTCGCCAAATTATTATAATTGCTATTCTTAACTTACAATATGCATACATTGCCCAATTGTTTAGTATTTCCGAACTATCTGAGATATTTCAAGACAAATGCAATGATGCTTATTAATTTGTAACAGTATATTGCAAATAATATTGAATTGAAAGCTCATCATTATTATATATCCCCATTCCTACTGATATAATGAGCATGGCTACTGATATATCAATATAATATGCCTTCATCATATTGTTCATTACAAAGTATGCATAAAGAGCACACAGGTATATAAATCAATAGTTAATAGTTCATCTTCTATTTTTTATTTGTTATCATTTTTTCCTCTTTAAGGAGTCACTTGTTACAAAATTTCAAATTATTTAATTTTTCATGACGAAAACCCCAGCCTTATGATAAAATTAATTTTAAATTAAATCAAAACTTTTTTGGATAAATTCTATAAGATGGAACTACTAGACTCTAAGAACTGTTAATTTAAACTTAAGAACCCTATATTTTAAAATTTTTACTCAGCAATTTTCAACAAATGATATATAAGAGAGAAACAGAGCTTTTTCTATTGAAATTTGTATTTCTTGTTTGCAATTTTTTTTTATATTTATTTTATATTTAATAAATTTATAGAATTTTAAGAATCTTTATAAACCATTTTAGTTTAAATTTAGACATTATTCAATATTTATTGTGTGGAGAAATTTATTAGCTATATATACATTAACATACATATAAATGATATTACATACATATAAATGAATTTTGGAATTTTTATTAAAAACATATTTTAAATTATTTGTTAATAACTTTTTGGCTATGATATATTTGAATCAGGATATTTTGATATTCCAATTAAGGTTTAGAAGTATAAAAAAAGTATTTTTATATATGTAGTCACACTTTTTAATTATCATTTTAAATCAGATGATGCATGCTTTTCTAAAATTAATAACCCTTAAAACTAATATAAAAATTGACATATTTTCCAAATATTTTTCCGTTTTTAAAAATCCGAGTTCTTTATCGTTACCAGTGGCAACAGTTGCGATTAAATGCTGTGGGTTAAGTAGCACATGCTCTACATGTTGCTAAAAATCTGTAAAAATTGTTTCCACATACATAGAGTTTACCCTCGTTTTTGGGTTCGTGTTGATTGAATGTCGATAAAATAATCTCTTAACAATCACAAGACTTCTATTCGTCACAAATTCAACTAAGTAGAAGAAATTGAAGCTGTAAAAATAAGTTCACATCTCCAATATATCCAATACGTAAGGAAACACTTTCCAATCACAGAAGTCCTTAATACTTTAGATAGACAACAGCTTCTGTGCACAGAACTAGCATTCCAGACTGGTTTTCTTCACTGTAATATCCGGAAAGTGGACCAGACTTGCATAAAAGTCTATAAGTTCAGCCAAGTTTCTGGAATGTTCCAGATTATCTCGCTTAATACTGATCCTAGAGCTCCGGTGATAGATTTTTCCAAAAGAATCTATTTCTAGTCAAATCATCAAGAATCTAGCCAAATATCGCCGAGAATCTCGCTAAAAGTTCGCTAATTCGCCAAATCATTAGAAACGCCTTTTTTTAACATAGAATACTCCTAAATTGCGCAATTTTTGTCCAAAATCTGAGTTTTTTCCAGTATGTCTGAGATATTTTAAGACAAATACAAATATTTTTTATAAATTTGTAACAATACTTATCAAGTGTATAATATCAAAAATGTTACATTTTATTTTTTACTGTAATAAGTGCTTGTGTGTGTGCTTTTAGTATTAAATTATTAAAGCTAATATTAAATAATGCTTTTGAAAAGAAAATGTCAGAGTATAATTTATTCTAATCAATAGAAATTATTAATCAATAGCAAACATTTTAAAGCATATTTTATTGAGAAGTATGAATGTCACTATTAAAAAAATCATTTTTTATATTTCTTTTTCTGAAAGGTAGAAGCTTTTACAATAATAAAATAAATTCATGTTTTTAAATAAAAGTAATTTTAGTTATTTAAATTTTATTTGCTTTTCTATTGACTTATCATTTTTTCACACAAATCGGGTTTTCTTTCGTTTCCAACCATGAGTGTCGTGAAAAACTTTTAACTCATATTTTATTAAATATTCAAACTTATCACATAACATAATGTCTTATATTAGTTTTGAAGTTCATTTACATAAGTAAATATTCGTACAGAGAATCAAAATTAAGCAATTTATACATTGATACAATCTCTATGAATGAATCAATCCTACAATTTCCAATTGAAATTGAAGAAAGGTATTTAAAGCGTATCCTTAACACTTAGCTAAAAAAATAAAAGAAAAATTATTATAGACTATATAAAAAATGAGTCTAAAATTTTACAAATACAAAAAGTTGCAATCTACTTCACAGTCAACAAATATTAGATGATAAATGTATTGCATGACAGTCAATTTACTTCTCATGTCCCTTCGCAGAAATCATGAACATTTTTACCATCAATGGAGGATAATCATTGAAACATTGTTACTCAGTCTTTCATGCTCTTGAGACATCCAACTATTTTTTAAATGTATGAATTTATACTTGCTATATACCCAAACACATCTTTTTGTGTAATCTTTTGCAACAAGACTTACAAAATTTCTTGATGGGGAGGTCAGAATTAAAACCTTTATAAACATGTATTTTGTCGAAACCAGATAGTTTAAAATGCTTTGTGACGGCATAGACAACCTTGACAATAATTTCCTTTTGAATGATGGAACTAAATTATTGTTTTGGGTTAAAATTTTGAAGTAGCTATTCGAACTGAGGTATAACTTTCTTATTTTTAAAGTGTTTTATCTTGGAAAACTTAGAGATAATTTTCTAGACTTTAATAACTAAAAATATTTTTAATGTTATCATCATCCCAATTCATGCATAGATGTACTTTCTTTCTCTATCTATCATGTCTTTGTCCATTCATTGTATGAATGGGTTGTGAATGATTGCCTACCTTGTAAACGCGTTCCTATGGCATGTGTGTACTGAGGAAGTCGGGTTCCACACCGAAATAGGGTTTAGTTGGAAAAGTGGAGCAGCGCAACCCATAATGCCAGCCTAGCTGATGCACGACAACAACAACAATGTTTTCAACATAAGTAAATAAAAAAGATTGCTTACAATGTTTAAAACATTGCTTCCCAATTTTTTCATGAGTTAAGTAAATAAATTTAACAATCTGTGGTATAATAACTAAACACATTTTGATAGCTACAATTTTTACTTAAAAAATATCTATTTTACGTTATAAAAAACTGAGATTGATGCAATTCTCATCATTTTATAATTAAAAGTTTAAAGTAAATAAGTTTGAATCGACTTCGTAGTCATTTTCAAAAAAATTTTAATTGCTGGAGCATATATCATATAGCATTATGAAGAACTTTTTCAATGGTAAAATAAAAATATGGTAAATTTTTAATCTCATTGTGGTATCGAATAATAATGTACTTTCTAGAAAAAGTCAATATTTTACTGCTCACAGAAATTGATGATGTTTATTTCATGTACTTTAATAAAATAGTAAGTATATTGTTACAAATTTAAAAACATTTGCCTTAAAATATCTCAGACAAATCAGAAATACTCATATTTTTGGGGAAAATTGCGCAATTTAGGAGAATTCTACGTTAAAAGCAGTATTTTCAATAAATTCGAGGCTTGGCGATATTCTTGGCAAGAAACAGATACAAAATCCATCATTGAAGCATTAGGATCAACATTAAGCAAAACAGCCGAGACCATAGGTTCCCACAGAGATCCAGATGGACTCCCAGGGATCCATAGGAGACTACACGGGGGTCCAAAAAAATGGATGGGAAAAGAGAACAGGGACTCATAAGTTGCATCCATGAAAAATTTTCTGGTTTTCATAATGAAGCACAAACATTTTGGCTTGGATTTACCTATCAACGTACGCAGGTAGCTTCATTCACTAGGTAGATACTCAAAAATATTCGAGACTCAGTTCAAACATAGAATTGAATAGAACAATATATAATAGAACAAGTATATGTTGAGACTTGCAAAGTGCCGCCCGCTCGTCCGGGATGCTTGTTTAGACCTGCAAAGGGATGAAATGCGACTTGCGCTGTGCTTCCAACCTACATTAGTATGCATATGAATACCAAGAACAAAACATTACTCATTTGTTTCAGGGATTTTAAACATAAAAGTGGGACTATGAGTGAATCGATGCCAGTGTTTGCACAACCGGAAAAAATAAGTATCTGCCTATTTGTTATAAATATTTTTACTGTACATTTTAATTTATCAATCATTTTATATTTGTTTTACTATGAGTGTAGTAGGTAGTTATAAAATTATAAATACTAGAAATTATTCTAAACTTCTATAAAAAAAGAACAAAAAGCCAGGGAAGATTAAACTTTAGGCACCTTGGTACTTTTTTGTTTAAGTAGTTTTTGTTAGTACCAAGGTACTTTTTGTTAGCAGCAGGGAGTCTACCGAAAATAGTAAAGCTTTGAAAGTGGTCCACAAGAAAAAATCTCGGAAATCCATGGCCTAGACTCCCCAGAAATCTGGCGAAAGATTTTCACGCCAAGTCGGGTATTAATACCGCTGCCCGTTACTGAAGAGTTAGTGAAGACTACCACTTTTTAGTAAGAGCAAAGAAGCCATTGTTTGTCTGAGCACCTGCGACTTAGTAGCTTTAAGCTGCCTCCTGTTATGATCAGTAAAGAGAAGCAACATTTGCCACGGGCAGTTATTGAGAGGGTGACCGCATTCACTTCCTCACTCGGTTGCAGGAGCTCCGTGGATTGGGGACGTGTCCACATTAATATGGGGCGTCCAAAGTCTTTTCACTAGTGTGGCGTGAATGGGAAGAGGAGGGTACTAGCTCAGGTATGACCTCATCACTTGACCGTGGTTCAAAATTACGAGGAAGTTAATGATGGGAGAGTATTCCAAACTCATTAACCTTAAGGTACAGTCCGGAACTTGCCCGCACCGCTAAGTACGTACAAATTATTTAAGACTTCCGTGATTGGAAGCTGAGTTTCTTGTTATATTATTTCTATTGGAGCTGCGTAACTATAATTTCTGCAACTGAAATTTCCTGTATTTAATTGAATTTGCTACGAATAAAAGTTTTGCGATTTTTAAGAGATTGTTTCATCGTTTCTCAATGAACAGGAACTAGGAAGTTAGGTACATATACAAGCAAATGAAACTCAGTTTTGGTCTTAAAATTATTGTTTTCAGAACATGACTTCATAAAAATTCAATATGAAACCAAATAATCCATTAATTTATTTGACATTGAGAAATGTTGCTGCATGACTGCCACAAAAATAGCTGTATCAGAGTAACCTGATTAATGACTGTTTCTATAGCAACAACAGGTATCCATTTTAATTGCGGAATCAAAGATGTTATGAATAGCGGTATTTTGAGTTGTATCCTCTCATATTATTCACAAAGCGTTCAAATAATCCAAGGTTCTTTGTTTTTGGCTCCTTCTACTGAAAATAGGATGAGTCTTGTTTTCACGGCAATTGACGGTTTGGAATTTGAAGGAGTTATCCTCGTGGTAGACAGATAGTAAGTACACCTAAATTAAGGGTTAATAATCAGCATGAGGAATGACATATCATCAAACATTAAGGAGTATTTTACAATTTGCATTAAAATATGAAAGCCATCAGCATTGCTATATCCAATATATATTAAATTTATTTAAAATTCATTATCTGATTACTAAAGTAAGCTTATTTTAAACCAAAATAACGACCTTAAAGCTATTGCACATTGCCACATTTTAGATAAAAACACCTTTAATGATATGATCAATGACAAATCAATACATAGGACTCCCGTAACGTCATATTTTCAAGCAAATTCCGGCTCTATTTATATCATCATGGAAGTTGCATTTATGTTTGACATCATCATGAAGAACGTATATCGCCAACGAGCATACAACATCATCATTTGAATACAATAAATCTAAGTCACTTCTTGCTCCAATGATCAAACTTTGAATTGTGGCCATTATGCTTCTGTTGTGTTAAAATACGTTGTCCTGTCTTTTATTTAGGTCCTGTGAAATAATACATTTCAGCAGAATAATGTGTGACCACATTCTGCTATTATTGCACGGATATTCTCCAGATATCCCATAAATAGAAAACATGTGATCAGTAGTTACGGTACCGAGCCATAGTGGCAAAGGTGCCGTATAATCCACGATTCCAAAGTCTGAATTCTTTTGGAGATGAAGAAATGTTGCCAAGATGACGTATAGTGACGTGCGTGATGACGTAGATACAAGGGTTACCAAAATAGATTTTTCTGCACAATTCTTTCAGGTTTCCACATATATGACGTAATAAAAACGAGGTAGCCAGATACATAAGAAAATCCGCCAAAAAACCACCAATCTCAAAATTTGGAATCATGGATTATACGACACCTGTGCCACAGTTACTGACTGATTAGCTCATCAAATTACGCCAATCATTATAATTAATGAACACTACATCGTGTTCAAACTTCATGGTTAGTTATATCCGTACTCGTCTCTGTTTGATTTCATGCTGTGCCAAACAATGCCACAGGTAGTTTTTCTGGTTACTGATTTCTCCGCATCTATGCTTCCCAATTTCTTAATTTTATTATTTGTTACTTTCAGTATAACATATTTGTCTGATAAATATCATTTTATTATTTGCTTTTCTTCCTGTTGTAGTACTTTCAGTATTCAAATATATCTAAATATAAGTTTGAATTTGACGGAAAAACTTCATTTATCCTTTTCTGTTCACAAGCAAAATCTTATACACATTATATTTATTATTGAATAAAAATCACTTATCCAGTTCGTGATTTCACATCGAAAAGTCGAAACCACTCAAATAAAAGTTAAATCTAAGTGAAATTATACATACTCTGCAATGGAATCAATTCATCACCAGAGGGCGCTTTACACTTGTTATCTGTCACGTGATAAATACTTAGCGTAGATTATTTACGTTATTTTTTGTGTATACTCGTATTTGAATTTTGTAAATGAACTCTAATTTTTAAACAATTTAATTTTAAACAGAAACTTTTGATATAAATTTTTTTTTAAATTTTTGCAATATCATTTAACTATAAATAAACCCTTGAAATCTTATATTTTTTTGATTCTTGTTTGTTTGAATAAGCTGAATAATTTTCACATATATGGGAAAAATTAGTATTTTCAAGAAAAAAAAGGGAAACGATGTTTATTATGGCAAGAGAAATTTATCGTCAGAATTATTTTATGAGAAATAATAGGAAGATAATGAAATAGTTTCTATTTTATCATCAACAATTGCCAAACGTTTTACCTAAATAACCAAGTAGCTCAAATTTAATCTCCATTTTATACTTTAACAAAACATAGTAAATGTTGGCATGCTTATCATGGGCAATATTGGAGGCAAAATGATAATACGTTGAAAGCAAATGGACGAAATGGCAAAAAAAAATATCAGTGCAAAACTGCTTGTAACCTTTTAAATAAGATTAAAATTTAATAGAATTAAAGAAATGGATTCAAAAATAAAAAAATCACCGAGTGTAATTACATGTGATTTTAACACCGTATGAAGTAAGTCGATCATTTTTTTCAATGTTTTTGTGAAAATGTATATAAATCTGCATCATGCCAATACAATTTATTTATTTATTACTTACAATGCCATCGCTGTTGTCACTGTAAACTACAATTAAGTTAACCAATATGTTTCACGCGATTTATTTCATCCACGTTCTACTCAATTAAAAAATTTATTATTTTGATAAATTAAACTAGAATAATCCTTTGATTTGAATGTTTTGCGTAAGCTAATACAGGAATTTTCCAATATTCAAATCTAATTTGCTGTAGTTGATAAATAAAGTTATGGAAAATTGTCCACCTAAAACATCTTCATCAATATCCCGACCATCATCCAAAAAATCTGTGAATCAACTACCGAAAAATGATTTAACTATTTCGCAAGCTTTCTTACAGGCGGTCAATGATGTCTCCCGAAAAGAAATAAACTTTAATGCTGTTGACAGTTACATGCAAGAAAAATTTGGATATGGAAATTTGAAAAGCAGTTTAAGTTCTTTGAAATTGGTTACTCGATCACGTCATGAATATGATGTATCGGTAAGTAAAAACTTTAATCTTGATCTTTGAGAATATAACTGTTTCATTATCTTTCAATTAATGTAATATCATTTTTATATTATTGTTTTATATTTTTATATCATGATAAATGTATAATAACGAGTATTTGTTTCACTGCTTTGGATGCGTATCACTTAAAAAATTGTCACAAACATATTTCATAATATGGTGATACGTATTTGATATAAGAATGGAACTATTGGTGATCATATAACATTTAATACAATTTATAATTTATCCATGTTTAATTGGAAAAAAAAGGTTATTCTTGTATAAATCACTCTTAAAAATTTTGAAACATTCTTGTAAAGAATATAATAAAGAATATAATTTACCTTTCAAAAATAAAAATACGCCAATCTGATGACAAAGTACGGCACAATTATGGGCCAAAATTATCGTCTAGACATTTTTACTAAATCTTGCATAATTTGATTTTAAAAAAGTCAGAACTGTTTATCAAGTAAATACACGTGGTCGAAATGAAAAATGCAGGATTAAAATAATTAAAAAAAAGCGAATGAATAAAAAAATAAGAATTCGTTCTTATTTTTTTTTACTATTAAAGGAATAGAAATCAATTGAAGAAGTCAAGATTTTAATCAAGCTAATCAAGTTTTACAAAGACATTTCCTCCAAAAACGTGTAAATAATGTCTTGTGTGATACGAAATTTACCAAGTACCAAAAGGTTATATCAAAATTGCTTCGTTAGAACTATCCAGATCTATTCACGTTTCAGTATAATGAAGACAAAATAACTCAGATTATAGCATAAAAGTTACATCCAAACTAAGATCTAAACTTTGCGGATTCCATTATAAGTTAAGCATAATCTAATAAATATCCTTTTTGTCCCAGAATTCCGTCAGTCTTTTCAGTCTCATTACTCGATTTAGATTTACATAACTAAACCGTATCTTTGCGAAATAACATCAATCACTGTGGAATGAGATATTTGGATTCTGTTGATCCCTTCTGTTCCTCTTAATTTATATCATTTGTTTTGTTCATATTATCATAATGTTACTATGTTCTAACTATTCGAATGGTTTACAAATTTTTTACCCTTCAGTATCTTTTGATTACCCTGTTTATTCTTTGGTGGATGTACAGAAATTAACGGTCAATTAATCTATATAAATAAAGGATCAACATTGCGTTATTTTAACATTAAGCAAACTTTTATCAAACAATAAAAGATGGACGATAAATAAATAATTCTCAACTATAAAAATGAAATATACCTTGTTTAAAGAAATATATTTCAGTGCAACTCTTGCAGTTTCAGTCTCTTTCCATTTCTCCTCTCTTTTGTATGAGCATAAAATAAAATGCTTAAAAAAATTCCATTGGTAGTCAGAAATCGTGTGTTACAATACCATTTAAATTTGAAAAAATGTAAATGTTCATAAAAGAAATATCAAAAAGAATTTATACATTTCTAATGGATTTTGAACTTTCTCTAACTCAAAATGCATCTAGTTTTCAATATTTTTCATGTTATAAATTTTAAGAATTTTAACTATAATATTCCAATAACAATGTTAACATTTATTAAAAGAAACTATGTGATCAAGACTAAAAGAATGAATAAATATCTCAGAAAAGAGCAATGCGAAACATTATATATTTTCTACTTGAGTTATTTTTCATGACTTCATTTGTAATCAATCCAATGTTCTCATAACAACTTGTAAAAAATAGAAATTATTTCAAATGTTAATTTAAAAAGAGATTATACTTACTTTTAAAAGAGAAACATCATAATCAAGCCTATAAAGTGCAATAAGTTTTATATTCTCTAAAAAAAAAAAATTTAGTTCAGTATCATTTGTAATTTATTTTTAGGGAATATGTGCAAAGAAATGTAAAAGTGAAATAGTCAAGCCTGAAAAATCCGCTAGCAAGAGTGCAGTGAAGAAAACGGCGACAGCAAATACCATAAATGCATTTAGACCAAAAAATGGACCTTCTAAAAAACCAGGTAGAGCGGTGGGTTTTAAAAAAATTGTGCCCAACCCAAAAAAACCAGGGAGACCAACAAAACCTAAGGCAAAAAACGCTCCAATGAAAGGAGCTGCTGCAAAAAAACTCATTTAATAAGTTTTATTCGTCAAAGAAAAGGAAATTAGTATAATCTCACAATGGATAAAAATAAATGTAATATTATAACATTCATATTTATAATTATTAATTTCTATGCTAAGTAATTATAAAATTTTTATAAATAACATTTGAATACTCAAGTTCTTTCTTTTGTAAAATTTGATAAGAAATTCATTTAATAAAAAGTTACTTTCACTGAAGTTCTGTCTATTCAGTACACTTACATTGAATATATTCAGTTTGGAGAAAAGGATAATACAGCCGATACCATCGTTTTTGAGTCAGAAAGGTCATTATTTCCCAAACTTTCATTATAATTAAATCATCAGTTTATTAAAATATTTTTCAAGTTAATTTAGTTTTAAAATATAAAATAAGCATTTGGCTTTTTAATTCTATTATTTAAAAAAATCATCAATATGATTAGATTTAGGGTTGGGTGATATCTAAGGAACTGCGAATGAATGTCAATTGTGTTATTTCCTAAAAAGAAATCCCTTATTTAATAAAGAGATTAGTAACTAAAGCAAAATTTAACAGATATACAAAAGGGGCATCCTGCAGTATTCATGGCACAATTAATGCTGAACTAAGTGTCCAAATTTAGGAACGTAAAAAGTTTCACATTTACATAGGATATGTAATGCAGTTTCCTCCATACAGTGAGAACCCCTGCAAGTAGAATCATCCATCAGTAAGATACAATTGGGCTAAATACCGTGTTCTAGAAGAATTGTACCTTAGATATGTTAAATGAAATCACATATGGTCATTTGCATAAATCAGTTGTCCTCTAATTGCACATGGGACAAATGTATACAATTATTATCCATTGATGAAAATTTTTTTTCACGCAATACATTGGTAGTAAAAGCACAATGGAAATTCTTCAGGCTATATATTTGTTGTTTTGTTTAAAATTTTAAAAACATGTGTTAATGACTTACATGATCCCAACGAAAAGAAGGATGCTTAGGGAGAATTTGTGTAAAACTTGAATTACTCAATCACATATTACTATATAATAAAAAAAGATTTATATTAATAATTAATGCTTACGATTAGAATATTTTTCCTTACATATTCAATACACACTATCGTTAAAAAAATTGGAGGAGTAGCAGCACTACTTAATATTTAAGCATAGAGCTTAAAACGTAAGTCCCACTATTTTCAGCTGATTTCCGTCATTAGAGCCAATCAGCATTAAGAAGAGTGATTAAAAGGCAAGAAGAATTGGAAATTTACAAATAATTTTGCTCTTTTTTTTTTCATATGAGAATAGGGTAATATCATCCCCATGTGAAAGATTTCTCCAAATATACTGTATTTTATTTTGTGTTTGTAATAAATGAAATTTTAATACACTTGTATTTTGTAAATCTTTGTTCTTGACAGAAGTTCTTGACTTGAGTTCGTTCTTGACAAAAGATATTATTTTATACATAGCAAAATTTAAATAATTAAAATAATGGTAATATACTGATAAAAAAATGCCAATAAGGAAAACGTTTTTATCAAGTTGCAAATTAATACAAAGAAATATGAATATATTTCTTTTTTAAGAAACGTGTATTACATAGTTAATTGAATGAATTGCGTATTAACCAAAGGTAATGTTTAGAACAAACGAATATTAATTAGAAAGAAAAATGATTTTAAGTGAGTTTCTTTTAAAAATCGTTCTTAATTAATAGTAAAGTTAATGGAAATATATATTCAGTTAAAAAGGGATTTTCAGTTAGACAGTTATAAATTTATTAGGGATCTTAACCTTCAGTTATTTTGTTTGTTAAATTTTTAATTAATTTTCTATAGCTGCATATTTAAAATTAGAAATTACTATAATATTAATATGCATATAGGTATGTAAATGCTCATTACTATTAAAAATTAAAGAAATATTAATTTTAATACAATTAAAGTGAAATATATGAATTAGTGATAATTTTTCAAAAAATGTATTACGATATTATAATACATACCTTTAGAATATGAAAATACACTCGTGTCTATAAATTAAGGATAATGCAAGTTCAGGCAAAGAAAGAGACAGAAACAAAACAAATGTGACTTATTTGTAAACTCTATTAAACAAAAGGAAGAGAGCAAATAAAAAAAATGCTATGTGTTTGACATCATTAATTAAAATTGCGATTTTTAATCTCTAGAGCAAGTTTCAAAAAGGAACCTATTTACAAAATCAATATAACATGGTTGATATGATGATTAATAGATAGTATGCCCCCCACCCATTCGATGCAATATAGGCCGTACAAAGCTTAGGCATGCTGAATATCAAATTATCGATCTGATCTTGAAGATTATTACACCACTCATCAAGAAATGCTTTCCGAAGTTCTGGCAGACATGTGGGAGCGAGTTGATGGGCTGCAATTCGTCGGCCAAGCATGTCTATCGAATGTCTGAGTGTCATCGAAGATGAGAAAAATCCATTCATGATTTTTACCAATAATAAAAAAAAAGTATCTTTTAACTATGATTTTTTCCGTTTGTGTAAAGCTTTCAAAATAATGAAAATTATCTGTTGTGTTCTTGATAATTAGTTTACAAATTTTCAAATCTTTAGCGATAATGCTTCCGAAATTTAATGAAATTGTTATCTTCATGCCTTCGACCGATTCAGGTTAACTTCTTCTCGTTAATGAATAAACAAACTAATTACAGAAAGAGAACATATATATTAATTAAGTTTTCGATAACTAGTATCGAATTCAAGAAAAAGCGACATATTTCAAAAGTATATCTTGATTATAAAAATGTTAATGTACTAAAAATTTTGTAATTAGTATGAATTTTTTGCATAATTATTAAATCATTCATCTGCATTGAAATAATTTGGAACAATTCAAAATAGACAAATAATCAAATTCGTACATTTTAGATAAAACAGGGTTTAAAGCAATAACCAGGCGTTTTTTGCATCGTTATTTGGAAATACGAATCGATCGCTCAATGATTTCACCAATATGACGTTTATGATTAGTAGTTTCATTTGTGGTGAAATTATTTGGCGTACCTGCCATTCCCTTTTATTTTGGAAGAAACAATCAATGAAAAGTGCATATATATATATATATATAAATATATTGTAAAAGGATCCTTTTAAGAAATGACAAGTAGACACATGAAAAAGTCTCGCAAGTGGAAATACAAATCATTATTCAGATCTACTTAAATAGATATAAATTTCAATTCAAAAAAAATTAATTCGTTTTCGAGAAGTATTTAAGAAAAATCTTCAGTCTAAGTAAGTTGAAATTGAATTAAAAAGATAACTGCAAGTAAAAATTAACACAAGGAAATATAATAAAGTTATAATAAAAAAGTTTTCAACCATTTTCAGAAATTTTAGACTTTACTTTATTTTTAATTATTTCAATTTATTTTACCTGGAAAAAAAATTAAAATTAAGTAAATTTGAAAAAAAAAAACGTTTGAAAATTTAAAAAACGAGCTTTTTTTACACAAAACATATAATTTTTAAAAATTCAGTTTTTACTCTTAGAGGGTTTTGGTGATGTACATGAAATGTTAAATAAAAACTGTAGTTTATATTTTTAAAAATAAAGTTTTTAAATGGTGTGATGAAATAAACATTCGTAAATTATACCTTAATGTATATTGTACCGATCTTCGGGGCTCGAGTGGATTGAGAGTTGAATAAAGAATCCACTCAATGAACACAAGACTTTTATTCGTAAAAAAAATTCCACTAGATATACCAGCTGCAACAATCAGAATTATACAGATACAATTCGTCAGATACGATAAGTAACAGCTTCCAATCACAGGTCTCAAATACTTCAGGCAGAGAACAGCTTCTCTAAACTAGCAGTCACGACTAATCGTTTTCACTCAATGGATGTCTTCAAAAAACTGACTCCTTCACGAAACTCTGACTTACTATCTCAAGTTGCGGTATTTATACCTGACTTGGCGGGGAAATCTACTAATTTCGCCAAGGATCTGGAAGCTTCTAGGCTATTTAGCTAAATATTGGTCCTAGAGCTTAGGTGATGGATGTTTCAAGAAGTATCTATTTCTTGCCAAGTCGCTAAGAATGTCACCAAGTTTTCTCGCCAAAACATCGCCAAGTCACCAAATCATTAGAAAACCCGCTTTTAACGTATAACACGTCTAAATACCGCAATTTTTGCCCAAAATGTGAATATTTCCGATCTGTCTGAGATATTGTAAGACATATACAATAATTATTTATAAATTTGTAACAACATATTTTCATTCACAATACACTATATATGTCTATCTTAAAGCGAAATCAATAGTTCGAAATTCAAAAAGAATAATAGAAAAACATAGTTTTAACAATTTTTTTTTAAATTTTATGGAAAATATATGCCACAAATATCCACTAAATACTTCAGGAATGGTTTTTTCTTTAAAATGGAGTATACCATTATATATGTTTTCTATAATTGAATTTTCCAGTGTAGAGTTTTTTTGATAATTTAAAAATTACATAAATTGGTATTTTTTTCTTAATTTAGGTTACTTTTTACTTTACAAAAGTCAAATTGGTATTTTTTTAAATTTTATTATTACATTGCTTTAAAAAAAATTAATTTCAAAGTTACTCAGTTTTCTAATTGAAACACGTTTTATTTAATCATAAAAAGAAACAGAGAAACATTGTTCTTCATATGGACTGATTGTAACAAATATAATAAGACTAAACTAAACAAAATTATAAGCATTAAATTTAGCAACAGTTTCTACAAGACCATTTACGAATTTACTTATATATCTTAGAATAAATAAATGAATTCTTAAACATATAGTCTAGTCAATGAATATGATTAAAAAATAATAAAATTATGAGTTCTTCTTATTTAAAATATTTTAAGTTCAAAATTTTGAACACATAGTTTTGTCGATAGGTATAATCCAAAAATAATAAAAAGAATTCCTTTTAAGTTCTAATAGGGTTTAAATTATGCATACCTTTCAAATATGCTTTATTGGTATTCTTCATAAAATAAAATCTTTTTCTGCTAGGAATCTGGTAATCATATATTTTCCAACTTCACAAGGAGGTTTTCATCACAAAATCGTGCTGTCATCGTAACAGTGACGTAGCGAGTATAACTGCCGCCAGGATATAATACTTATTTTGGCACTCACCCACTCCCACACAGAAAATAGTAATTTAGTATATAGTATAAACACATAATAAGCTTACTTTAAACTTATTTAAAATATAGGTATTTTTAAAAGCCCAGATTATACTTTTCAATTTGAGACAAAAAATCTAGTAAAAAAAAAAAAATCGAAATTTGAATTGGACTTAAAAATGCATCAATAGAATAACTGTACTTACGGTTATTTAGAATTAGTCGAAAAAATATTATTTATTTAACATCTAAATAGAATTATTTCAAAAACGTACAATTTTTCAGTGATGAAAACATGTGAATATTTATCACAAATATAAATAGACGTACTTATTAGCAACAGCAATCTGATATATTAATTACATTGCTTATCTTTAATGAAGCAAATTGATCAATTACTTCATCAATGTCAATCACTTTAAAATTTTCTCGTTCTATATTTAGTAACTTTTTGATGCACTTCTATACTTAGTTTGAAACATTGAATCATTTTGGCGAACTTGTCTCATGATTGATCGTAAATTAGTCAGAATTAATTCTAATTTATTGAACGAACGCTGACAGTTGATGTTGTAATAGATTTGAAGTACGACTCTCATATTTCGAAGAACATTCTTCAAAACATAGGAGATTATTAAGGTAAGAAGCTTCAAAGAGTTTCAGGTTTAATGTCTTTAAAATATTATCTACTTATATATACATTTTAGTGAAATCAGAAATATTCTTTGCCAAAAACAGTGTAAATTTATAATATTAGTTTTTTTTTTTTCTAAATACACTGAATATTATTTTTTTCAAGTTTCCGATTGACAGTAATTAGACTTCAAACTGTAGGTCCAGGTCTAATTAGGCTTAATTAGCCCAAAAATGACCATTGAGCAACAAATCAAACTAGGAATTACATGTATTCAGATTAAAAAAAAAAAAAAAAAAAAAAAAAAAAAAAAGACATGAGACATCATTCATATCTCATGTCTTTATTTTGAGGATTTGAATTTTGAGTTTTAATAACATTTACTTCTTAAAATTTTTAAATATATTTCTATGTAAAATAAGATCTTATTTTTATTCTGAATTATTTTAAAGGTACTATTTTACACACTATAGCACACTTTTCATTCAATAAATTGATAACATTCATCAAAGATGTATCTAATTTTTAAAAATTCAGAATAATGTAGTCAAGCCTAATTACATTATATTCTTCTAAAAGGACTTTTTAACGTTTAAACATGCTTTTATTATATTAACTGAAATAACTAATTAGATAAATAGTTATGTTTATTCAAACATATAAAAGCATTTATACATTTGATCTTCTAATCTAAATAGAATTTTTTAAATGTTAATATAAAAGTAGCAAAATTACAAATCAAATAAAATTTACTTCCGCGAAAACGCTTAAATACTAAATAACTCGATTTCGAATATATAATTTTAAGAAATAACTAATT
This sequence comes from Latrodectus elegans, assembly GCA_030067965.1. Lineage (NCBI taxonomy): Eukaryota > Metazoa > Arthropoda > Arachnida > Araneae > Theridiidae > Latrodectus > Latrodectus elegans. The sequence continues at coordinate 22,848,236 of CM057821.1, read as the reverse complement.
TGATTTTAATTTTTAAAACATGCATGCTGATAAAAATTATCACCGAATTTAGACTGTCTAAAAATCGATGTTAAAAGAGAGCGTGGTAGTAAAATAAATAAACCTAAACTCAATATCTTTTCAATGCCAAAATTTTTTAAATCTATCATTTTTAACAAAATATTGATGTTATTTATAAAAACGAAAATTTATGCTTTTTGGCTAATGATATTTGGAAATTAATGACATTCTAAAAATGGAAACGATACCAAGAAAAAGGAAACTATGTAATTCCCTAGAATATAAGAGGGAATATTATTTTGAATTCCCACCGTTGTATCAAACTTCGATTCCAGGATTTCTACCCTGGAATTGGTAGTTTTGTTTTGAAAATTCTTTCTTACAGTGTTTTCAATCAGTAATATTTTTAGACAAAGAAAACCGACAATGTGAAACAAGCTTCAGCGAAAACTTTCACGAGTATAAACGTGACATTAAACTGTGGCTACAGCAAATATAAACAAATAAATAAAAATTATTTTCTTATATTTGTTGTAAACATAGTAATATAAACACAATACTTCTTTCTTTATTACTCTGTGGGGCGATGTACAGTAATTTTTCAGAGAAGTTTTCTTAAACCTCAATAACAATCGTTTAGTTACGTTTATTTATATTATTATTTATTGGAAAAGATAGTATTAATTATTTATAAATAATATACTGGAATTTTATTAACTTAATAGTAAAATTACTTTCGAATTTTATAACCAAGGTTATTCCACGTAAACATTATAACATATTTTCGATTTGAAATATACTATAAAATTGTACACTCGTATCCATAAATTAAGGATACTGCCAGTTCAGGCTAAGAAAGAGACAGAAGTAAAACAAATGTGACTTATTTGTGTAAAGTCTATTTATTAAATAAAAGGTAAAGAGTAAAAAAGAGGCTATATGTTTGATATAATTCGTCTAACATATAGCCTCTTTTTTACTCTTTACCTTTTATTTAATAAATTGTTATTAAAAAAATTATAAAAAAATTGTGATTTTTAATAAATAAAATAAATAAAAATTGTGATTTTTACTCCCTGGAACAAATTTTAAAAAAGAACCTATTTACAAAAACCAATATAACATGGTTGGTATGATGGTTAATACATAGTATGTCCCCCAGACGATGCAATACAGGCCGTACAACGCCTAGGCATGCTAAGTATCAAATTATCGAGCTGATCTAGGGGAATATTATAATACTCATCAACCAATGATCTCAGAAGTTCCAATAGACATGTGAACGATAGACCAATGTACCCTAAGTATCTGTACACGGTCTGCCTTGAAAATGTTGTACCGGTAGCTGAAGAGAACTGACGAGACGGGTCTGATGCTGTATTCCGTCTGTTTCTTGTGGCATTAACTGCCAAATACCGGTCCTTTTTCAGCGCTGTAACTCGGAATCGACCTGTGCTGTAACATCTACACTCATTACCATCATTTTGGAACAGTTGCCAAAGCCTGGAGATGACACTTTGGGCGATTCCAAGTTCCTTGGATACTTCAAGCTGGATATGTCCACATACTAGACGGCCAATAATTCTACCACGTAAAACATCATCCAAATGATTCCTTTGTGCCATAACTATGCGGTTGTTGCACTGAAAGGCTTTTAAGGCGCTTGTGAACAATTTTATTTCTTTACAACCATTCCTTATATACCCCTCTCTTATATTCTCGTCATTGTGACGTACTATCGGCTATTTTGGGAGTTTCTTGTAACTTGCATATTATTCTTCAAGATGTGTGTGATAGTTCTACATGTGAAATTTTTATTTTAGAGTTCAATTTCAGTGTGAGTCTGAATTATCCTCAATTTATGGACATGAGTGTATTTTCTTATTATTATGCCTATTAAATAGTAATATCATATTTATCAAATATTTATAAATGCCAGCAGAAATAAATATATACAATTACAATATTTTGAATTGTTTAAAAAGAATATTTAAATTATAGGGTTAAGAACTTGTTACATGCCATCAATTGTTAAAAAAAAAGGATCCTTATTATAGAAAGGGTTTGATGTCCTAGATAGTTATATGTTAAATGCACTGTATCTCAATTTGATTAAATTGAGATACAGTATTGAGAGTTTGGAGTTCTATGTTTACAAACTCAAAGATACACTTCCTAATTCAGTTTTAACACATAGTTTATCTAGTCGACGATTTACGGAAAAATTAGAATATTCGAGAGATGGAGGGTTTAAGTATATCTCGAATACTCTAACTTTTCTGCAATCACCTAACAGAACATATCTTGAAAGATTAGATGAGAGCATCGGAACTTGCCTTTCTCGAAAGAAAAGTTCAAGAGCTAACAACAGTTCGGTTGAACAAATTGGAATGTGCCCTAGAAACTTAAAAAAATGTTATTTTTCCAATTTGAAATAACGATGTAAGGTCTATATATATGAGGATTATTAAGTGTAAAAAAATTATGTTCTTTAATTTTTTTTTCTTTTTCCTATGTATGTGAAATATGAGGATGTGTTTTTATTATAAGCTTTGAATAGCTATTTATATTACATTTTTTGGACTAGATCTAAAGATGTAAAATTCCCGGGAAATTTTAGGGAATATTGGGATTTTTGAGGGAATAAACTGAACCAATCATATTACATGTTTTTGTCGTTATAAATTCTTAACTCCTACTAAGAAATAAAGGAAAAAAATATTTCCTGAACAATAAATTTTGAAATTATTCTAAATTGATAATTAACACATAATTAGTTTCTTTTGATTTCTTGATTGTAATTGATTTCTTTTCCTGGAAAACTTTCTATTACCATAATTAGTTATAGAAATAATAAAATAAGTGGATTATTATTTATTTAAAAAATATCTTTTTTGAAAAAATTCTAAATCATCTGAAAACTTCCAAAACTTTCCAGAACATTCAAATTGCCCGGGAATTTTTAAAATTCCAAAAGGAATAATGACCCAGGCTTGTTCCCAGAAATAAACCTGTTTTTTCTCCTCTTTTACAACATTAGTTATATCAGCTTGACTCCCTTACACTTAGTCAGTAGTTCAGTGGTAATCGACCAAATGTGAAAATTCTCACTATTTTGAAATTGTTTATACAGAAAGCGGAATTCGATTTTTAACCCAGTCGATGCAACCATTATATTGAAAAAGATTAAGCAACTTAACCTTTAGCATAAGTTAAGACTCTTCATTTGTGTGCAGTTGTAGTTAACGAAGCCAGCTCGAATGCTAACCCCTTCTACTGCCAAGAATTTTCAACTTTAAAGCGGTTGACTATGGACAGTCGGTTCCATCGGAGTAGAACACAAGAAAATAAACTTTAAATCATTGTTGTATGTTTAGTACACTGATGTTCTGGTTTCTCTGAATTGAACATGCTAATCAAGTAGACATTGACAGTCTTTTTCAAAAAATTCTTAACATTAGCAAAAAAAAAAAAAAAATGGTGGAAATTTTTGACGAGTTTTGTGAGAAAATTCAACTTTACGGTTAATCTGTGGTTTGTGTATCACTTTCTCGCCAAATGGGCGATAGACGCGCAAAACGTGGTAACCCTGGCTATTTCATCCTAAATGTACTCCTTGTGGCAATCTTGTCTTTTTTGTTATACAATTATATGTGTATTTTTTGTTATACAATTCGTAAAAAATTTTGTCTTCGTTGCCATACCAACGGTGAAATTCGTTAAGAGCACGAATTTCGGTTTCGTCGCCTTAGAAACGCCGCTTTTGCATTATGTCTCACGGAGCATTCAACTCCGCGAGACAACACGTAAAAACGCGCCAGTTTGCGACTTTTTGAAAATGCGCAAAGCAGGGGACCCAAAGCACATTTTCACCAATTTTACTAAATGCCTAAGAGCATAAAGCTCTAAAACTGTTTATCATATTACTACTACAATCTTATTTAAAATGATTAACTATGCTGAACGTCATATGGTTATGTATTACTAAAAAATGATTATATATTACATCTCATTAATTTTCTAAAATTTTCATTTGTGAAAATTGTTCTTCAATAACAGAATTCTAAACTTATGTTAACAACATTTAATAATTAAAAACGCAAACTCCCATTAATTTTATAAATGCATTTTCAGATGCCCACCTTTTTTTTCTACTTACACAGCTATTAATAATTATGTTAACAATCCAAACATAATAAAATAACATGCCTTTGAAATATGATATGGTGATTCCCAGTATTTGGTTTTTTCTCTTTCAATTAATATGGAATTATGTCTAAAAATATTTTATATTTTCTTTCATAATATGTTATTGATTATACTTTTTGTACCTTTATTATTCTTTCTATTATATTTTTCTATTATATATTTAGTCTATTATATTTTTGGTAGCATATACCTCAACATACATCCTTGTTCTAATAATAGTATACAATGGAGTATACTATAACTCTATAATAATTTAAAATAAATGGTTAAAGTTCTGTTTAAAAGTTTCATTTCCACCTTATACTTAAATATTGGTAAGGGTTCAATATTTTTTTAAGTTACAATTCCTGATCACATCTTTGATGTTAAAAAATTTTACAAATTAGCAATGTTGTAATACGTAAATATCAATTAAATCAGAAATGATGTGCAAAAAATTAGTAAAACTTTAAAATAATGTGAAAAAACTTACAAGATTTGATATCAAACACAATTTCATAAGAACAGAGAGAGCAATTAAATTATATCATTCCTTTTTTTCTTCCAAAATTTCCTTAACATGAATTTTTTCAGTTTATGAAATAATAAATAACAAAAGTTTACTATAAAAATTTTCTTTTGAAGAAAACTTTTAACATTGTTTATTTAAGAACATTTGAGATTTTCAGGTTACTGTAAGGTAAAAACAGCTTATTTTTTAAATCATTATAGTATAATGCAATAATTTGAAAGTTCATTAATAATTGAGTTAAACAGATAAGTTATAAGCATCTTTATTTTAGCAATTATAAATCAAACTTATTTATGAATGAGGATTTGTTAAATTACTCATTCAAGAACATGACATTAAAATATGAATATGATTTCAAAATGAGTATTCTCTATTAATAAAATAACATAGAACTGATATTTGAGAACATAACTAAGTAGAGCTACCATTTTCTCACATTTTTAAAATTTCAATTACACACAAAAATATTTACTTTAAATAAAATTTGTTTTCAGCAACATTCTAAAAGTTCTCCATGTTGCACATATAATTATTTTTTAATGAAAACATGTCTTCAAATGAAATAATGTTAAAAACAAGTAATTTGCACTGATATATGCAAATATTGCTAACTTAATAACTAAAAAGTTAAGATATTCCATAATAAATAATACTAGCAAGCAACAATGGAAGATGATCACAGTAAACTTAAAAACCTTATATTTTTTTAAATTGCTAAAAGACAATTCAAAAATATGCTCAGATTCTTAAGTTGTGTAATAATTATTTAATATTTATATATTTTTCACGAATATTTCATTAAGTCCATACAGAATATTTCAGTAGTGTTCTTGAAAGATTAATATAAAAACAAATTTTATGAATGAAGCAAACATATTTTACACAGTTAAAAGCTCTTTACATAATTGGTTTAAACTGCAGTAGTTTTCTAAATGACAATACATAGTTTGTTGTTCATGCAAAATTGTTTAAAAATGTTTTAAGTTAACAGTTTGAATAGTTTAAAATTAACATGATAAACAATAATTTATTTCTTTTGAAAATGATATTTTTAAAAGAAAAAATGTATTGTTTAATATAGATCCTGATATACATTTACAAAAAGGAAAGGGGAATTTTCACTAACATACTTTTCAACTTATCTCCAATATTTCACAAAATAAAATACATAGAACTATTATCACACAAGCATTTTATCTTTTACAGTCATTGGAATATAATTATGCCTTATCAGTGTAATAAAATGTGTGTACTGCCTAATCAATGTAATAAAACTGATTATTAAGATTGTGAATATTTATATATAACAGTTCTGTAAATATTTTTATTTTGTCTGGAAGTCAAAGGTTTCCACACAAAAATTAAAGTGAATTCAGCAAGAATTTATTTATATTTTAAAAACGTTTTACTTTTTAAAAACCAAGTTGTCTTTAGCAGCACAATGCAATAGTCAGTCCTTTAACAATGTGTTTATAGCATTCAGTTACCTTTTCCAATTAATCATCAAATAATCCACAAGATATTTTTATTGTATTTCAGTGTGCACTGGCACCTTTCCATAATCTTGGAACTGTATTAAAATTTTGAAAATTCATCTTCTTTGGAGTGAACATACTATTTTGAGAACATGATGTGTCCAAAATTGGGTTTGTGGCAGGTGTAAAATTAGATGAAGTAAGTGGCGATACATAATCACCTGAAAGAAATTTTTTGTGAGTTTGCAATATAAATGTGCATTAGTTCTAATTCAAATATACAATTTTGAAATTAAAAATATAAGTGATGTTTTAAATTAGAGATTCTAAACATCAGTATATAATGCAGGAATATAAGTTCTTAACAAATAATTTTTTTATGTAATTAAAATCAGCAATGTTCATTTTTTAGTTTCAATTAGCAATCAATATTTAAGATATTCATAATTTAATTGATTTCTTATTTAGCTTTAAACAGCATTTTTGAATCATCATTTTTATCAGTATGAAGAACACATGCAAAAATGAGTATTTCTAATAAAATTAAATTTCAACATTTTTACATTAAAATATATAATAAATGGCTGTAGAGTGAACAATCTGAAATCAAATCTTTTATTATAGTCTATCAATCATCACATCAAATTTGATTTTATTCAGCCATTGCATTTTTTTATATATAATAAATAGTTACATTTTAATTTAAATCAGATAATCTTGTAAGTATATATTATACTCAGTTATATTTTACGTATAAGATTAATCTAATTTGTGAATATTTATTTTTTATTTGTAACATTGTTCTATTACTATAATTTTCTTCTTATCCAGACCTAAAATAAATACTTAAATTATGCAATCTATTTAATTTAATTTATGTAGTGACTATATATTGAATTATTTTACTATGAAATTCATTATACTTACGAAGTTATAAATACAGTTGAAATATTAACTATGATTAATAAACTACAGTAAATTATCTTTCAATTTTTTTTAACTTATTTCAAATTTTATCCTTATTTTATTCAAGTACAATATTTATTTTATTTACTCTGCAACAACCAGTGATTAATCATTTGAATATATAAAACAAAAAATGATTTTGGTGTGATCTTTTAATACAACTGACAAAATGAGAAATAAATGAAATTTTGAAAATAATTTATACACTAAACTCTTGATTATTCATACGCAAATTATCCAAGCTGTAGAAAAAACCTATTTTGCCTTATAATTTATTTATTTTATTTTTTTATTTTCAAAGGTTTTTGTTTTGTGGGCACATAGTATTCATAACTATCATAGCTAATCAAGAGTTCAGTGTATTTCTAAATAACAATTACAGTTGTGATCAAATATGTGAAATAATTAACATTCCTAACTAAATAATGTGAAGTTTTCACCTTCTGTCCTAGAACCCATCCATCCTTTTGGTGCTTTAGCATGGTATATATCATGTTGCGCAGCAGCTGGTGTTACGGGCAATGGTGGTGGTGATAAGCAGCCTTCCAATCTTGGAGAGTCCCAACTTCTGGAAGTAGGTATTGAATTCCTTCGCTTGTTATCCGCAGCTTTAATTACAGTGTCTGCCAATTTGTCAGGGTTCACATTTACAAAAGCTGCATCACAGAGACCATATGGATTCTCCATCGCAGCTTCCCAAGGTGATTTTAACAGTTTGATATCCTACATAATGTTAAAATTTTATAAGTATCTGTTTCAGCTACTTTTTAGCTGAAACATAGATGCTATGTTCATCACTATATAAAATATCCTCATTGATATTGTGGCAACTAAGTCAAAAATATCATTGGAAAGAGGGAATCCCTATCTGTTGGGGAATCAAGCTCAGCCATCAACTGGAAAGTCTCAGGAAGATCATATTGACATTAGTCTATTATGGTGTGTAACAGGATTGGGATTAATTATAGGGTCACATGTTTGTTAGATTATTAAATTTATTAAAAAAAATGTTAATAAACAATAGGACATATTATTATATAAATAAAAAATTACCCAACACGTAATCTGATACAACAGATATTTTTTCAGTTTGAAACTTGATCAAAAGCTTGTTACAGTTGATTTTATTGTTAAAATTTGACAAAAAGTATTCAGTAATTTATGTTTCTGAGTGTATGGAAAAGCAATATAAAATTATTACTCACTACTGTATTTCTTTTTATTATAAAAATTAAGAATTAAATAAAAATTGAGAAGTTCACTATGTTTTCAATAATTAACCAAATTTTTAACTAAGCTAAGAAATTTTAAATTATTAGAAAAAATTTGACCCAAAACTAATATATTTAATATATTTCTATAATTCAATAATCAGATATAATTAATTACTGAATTGTAAAAATGGGTGAACTGTAGGCATAATGAAATTTCAGTGCTCCTAGATATTAAATATATTAATGAAATTTTTTTTGGGAATAAGGATAATAAGAAATCAAAACAGTATTACATGCAAATAACATTGATGAAATGTCTCAGAAAGCACAAAATGGCTGGTCTGAAGAGATACTTGAAATAAATTTTTCTCTTGCTGAATAAATCTATTTAGCTGTATTAAAAAAACAGTATATTTTGGATTTCCACATGTTTGAATGACGGTAATAAAACAATTTGAATTCCAAAAAGAAGTTATAATGCTTTTATAAGCAATAAAAACAAATTAAAAAATCCTCACAATTTGAAATAATTTCCAAGGATCATATATTTAGCAGCTATCACCAAACTTAATGAATTAAATGTAGACTTTTGAGACATTTGCATGCATGACAAAATTTAGGGATTCATCAAAAAATGCTTTTTAAGGAAAACATCAAAAACTACCTATATGAATTATAAATGTGTAAATAAAATAATATAATTAGAATTTGTGATGGTTTAATTTCTAAGATCCTAAAACATTTTAGTGCTATGAAGTAATTCTTCACTTTTGCTTTACTAAAGAAATGAAAATTTACCATTAGAAGGAATAGAATATCCCTTCCAGGCATTGTAATTATCATCATAACATCAAAAACTGATAAAAAAAATTCATTGAAACTGAATTGTAACTGGTAAACTGATATTAATAAATTGATATTTAAATATAAAATTTTCATTAGAATTTTCTATTTTACTATGCCATTTTACATTTTCATACCTATGAATTTAGATTTTCAGCATGGATATGGTTAAAAATCAAGTATTAATACAAATACTATTGTCAAATTCTAGAAATGTTGCAAATTAATTTGGATTTCATTACTATCAACAAATGTATCCTTCATATACAGCTTATTGATATTTTTGCAAAACATACATTTAATAATAGCTTCTTTTCACAAAAGTTTTGTCAATTTCAAAATAAGTATATTATTACTTTCTGGTATAGTACACTTCAGAATGCTGTTTAATATACTTGAAAGAGAGCATTTTAAATTATTATATAACTTTTGTTCATATCTCTAACTATTTTTAGATAGTCATGTGCAAATGAAATATAAATATCAGTAGTTGTAACATTAATCACATTATAAAATACTTTCTTTACTATTTAATTATTGGATTACAAAATTAAAAGGAATATGTTTTTATCTTATGTATGAATTTTGGCCGATAATAAATAGCAAATTTCAAGTTCAAAATACAGAAAGCAGTTTTCTCATCCACTTGCCACGATCATCACATTCCTTCAAATGTATACCATTAGAATTAAATAATAAGACAAAATTATTTGAATGATTTTTTTCACTTGTTAAGTATCTGAAAAACTTATATCAAAACACAGAAAGAAATACATGTTATATATTCAGTTTCTCAGAAAGATTTCAAAATATTATCAAATTTTCTTTTTAATCAATTAAAAAAAATCTTAAAGCTTTCTCAAAAAAAGAAATTATAAAATGTTTGAAACATTTTGTTATTTCTTTTGAGAAAACTGAGTGAAAAATTATCAGAAAATCTTTATTGAATATATTAGCTATTCAAATGTGTTATAAATAGAATTAAAAATTTTCTAGCTCTTAAATGTTAAAATTACTTATATGCAGGAGATCAAATGTTTATCATACATTATGTAAAAATATATTAAACATCAAATGAAATGCATGCACTGTAGAGTAGATTTTTAATACATAATTAAATTTGTACCAAATATTTTTAAATATTTTACTTTGTTTTACTATGATATAAATAATTTTCATAATAGAATGCCATTAAATAAACAATTTTACTTTAACAATGTCATGAACATCTTACCTGTCTGTTAATATTTGTATATTGGTTATAGGACAGAGGTGATGGAACAATATTAGTTTTCTGTTCCTTCTCATGTAAAAGTGCTTTTACTTTTTCTGCATCTACTACCCATTCTTCTGATTTTTTTTTCCTCTTTGCAAATAAAGCAGCACCTAAAAAGGAAATCAAACTAATTGATAAAAATAGTACAATTTTTCAATGTTAATTTATAACAAAATTTTAGAATGCTCAGAAAATTATATTTATTTATTTGTTAGTCAATTCTATGTGTTAGTAGTTAAAAAGCATTATATATCTTATTCTATAAAAAAAATTTACTTCAAGAGTAAACTAAATTGAAAAAGTAGTGTTTCCTCTAAAACTATACTGAAAACTATATTCACAGCAAAATTAGTTTCTTAAATTAAAAAATGTTTTGGGACTAATTGTTTTAAAGATAAAAAATCTCCATAAAAAATTACAAAAAATAACTTTTATGAATCAAACATTTCTATGAAATTATTCAAACAATTTCTATGAAATCTAGTCTTTGATTTCGAGTCTTTGATAAATGCTTTTAAGTTTGAAAGAAATGAAGAAAAGGACCTACTTTTCTAGTTTTGCTAAAATTATAAAAATGACAGAACTATAGACTTCCTTAGTATCACACTATTAGAAATATGCTCTAAACTATGGATTTTATATAAAAAAAAATACCTATAATAAAAACGAAAATCTCTAATAATTAATTTAACTCATTATTTTTTAAATAATACTCTGAATTTTTCTACATTTTCTTTTATTATTCTAATGTGAAATTTTCCCTTTTCAACAAACTAAAATTAATTTAATATTCTTTTTTACAAATAAACTTAAATATAAATAAAAGAGTTCTTTATAAATTTTTAATTTGTTATTAATATTATGTTTCTTAAATGTACATATAATTGAAAGCTTAATCATGTAAATAATTAAAATTATAATCTTCAGATTTGAAATGTGATTAACCTTTTCCTTTTGGTGATTGTAAATCTTTTACCAAATCATGGCAAACTTCTGGGCTAACAACATTATGCTCACTGATTACTTGTCCTGATGACCTATAAAAAAAAAGGAAAATAATAATTTTTGACATTTTGAAAAACTTGAATACAACCCAAATAAATAGACATAAAATTTAAGAAGCTACTCATAGAAATTATCATAAATTCTGTTTTATAAGTATATTTTCTCTAAAGAAGAATTTTTTATAGTTATCATCATTAGTATTAATAATTTCTGACTAGTCTTCCAAAGTTACAAAATTCCATTATTTAGTACAATGATTTGTGTTGTTTAAATTTTAAACTTTTTTATTTTCCCTTTTATTCACAATAAAGACTGTTCAGTAATAGTTATGCCACATTAATACCTATATATATATATATATATATATATATATATATATATATATATATATATATAACCCAAAAAGAAAATCCCAAAGTGCAATCTTATTAGGGGTGTTTTTATTTATTTATTTTTTTCCCCCTTATGATAAAAAAAATGAAGTCAACAAGTAATTTGTAAGTTTTGCGTTAGAATCGTTTGATTAATTTTTGGAACAATCATTTTCTTTTACATATCTATTATTACTATTGATTCGATCTTCATTATTGATTATTTCTAGAAATTAAATTTTAATTAATGCTTTTTTCAAATTTTCAGACAAATTAATGGAATAAAAAATAAGTTTTACAAATGTTACATGAAAGTTAGTTCATTAAGATAAAATTAAAAATGAAACTATATATAGCTATAATAATATATAACTATATATAATATATAACTATAATAGTGATTTATTTCATCGAAATTTTGTTAATATTTTGAATTAAAAAGTATGGCAAATATTGATGTGAGTCATTCATCATCAAGTGCTATACTCAAATAAATTGCAAAAATTTTATAAATCTATTTTTATTGAAGTAATTAATTTTCATGCCTGTCTAAAAACTAATACATAGTAAAGTAAAAAATTATTTCTCAATAATTTAAATACACAAAATATAACATAATAATCTTTAAATAATTTTTAGTTAAAAATATTGCATGTTACAAGGAACAAAACGATAGTTTGAAAGGTTTTTGAAAATACTTCTGCCAATCTTCTAAAGGAATCTGACTATACATTAAGTTTTTATTATTTTATTTAAGAAATTCAGAATGATAGTAATGTACAGATGAAAGATTTATGAGTTGTCAAGAAGTAATTAAAGGTTTTCATTGATAAATTTTAATTGATAAGATTTTAATATTAAAAATACATTTAATCTTTTAAATCAAATTGTTACTTTGGGAAACTTTAGAAAGAAAAAATGAGATTTTTTGATGAAAAATTTCAGAAGGTATTTAAATATGGCGACATATAATTTTTAGTTAAGCATAAAACACTTACCTGAGAGCATTAAGATCCACAGGGTGTCTAGAGTCCATCAAAAGTTTCAGTTTTGGAGGTCCTTTAGAAGGTTTAAAAGGAACTTGTGATGGATCTGGGGTTGGAGGTTCAACACCGGGAATTTCTGGAGTTCCAGGACCTGATTCGTCACTTGGTTCTGGTCCTATAATCAAATATTATGATATATGCCATGATGTTTTTATTTACTTTTTTTTTATCTAGAATTGTGACTTTTTACCTTCATGAATCCATTTTGAAGACCTTTTCACTCTTTTATAGAACATATTTGCTCCTTTGGATTTCTTATTCGTATCATCGGCAAGAGAACCTGCTATTTTTCTTGCCATTTCTACTTGCTCCTCAATAGTAGGATAAATAGATTGGGGCTCTTCAAAGAAACTCGAAGAAGAGAACATTTTTTCTGCAAGAAATTTCATTTTTTAACAGTTACATTGATTTGAATTGGCTTATACAATTTTTTGCATTTATGTATTTATTTTATTGAAAAAAGAAATCTTTTGAATATAGTTATAAAATAATTGTTACTATTCTTAAAATTGATTGAGAATACTATTTAAGATAAAATATTTACCGAAAGTACAGAATTCAAACTACTTTATTTTTGATAAGTTAATGAAAAATGGATTGAAAATCACTTAATAAGTAAAATAGAGTAAAATTAACATAGATGTATTGATAGATACATAGCACTTATAATTATCCATAAAATAGAGAAAAGCCTCTATTACATATAATCACACACACAAAAATTGTAAAATTAAACTATTGTGGATAATCCAGTGAATTATTAAAAAATCAAAGTAAATATGCATTTAAACTTTTTAAACAATTGATTAGCTAACATAAATATGTTTATGATGTAGGGAATAATAAAATTAAAAATTTATTCACATAATTTACTTCCTCAGAAAATCAGTCAGAAGTTTCAAATTATGGCATTGAAACACTTCTTTATTAAAGACTGAAGTTTCCTGGAATCTAGATATTCATAATTGATGATAAATTCATTGCATTTTTAATTGTAAAAAACAATGTGTAGTAATTTGAAAAAGAGAATTTGTTTCAAAATATTTCTTTATAAATCCTTTTAAGAAATACTTACCATATTAAAACACAATTAAAACCCTCTTTTTTAAGCTAAAAATACAATAAAAAAATTCAAAATAAAAAGTAATTGAAACATTTTGGAAATTGTGAGTTTATTTGCTTTTACAGTTTGTTTTGTTGCATAGTTATTTGATTCAAACATTATCTACATTTCATAATAAATTGCTAGGTTATAATTTCATTATTTATATGCATTGGAAATGTTACGTAGTTTGATAATCAAATCTCTGGAAAAGCAATTTGAATAACATAACTATATCCAATCTTATAAACATTGTATGGCCATGTTATAATTTAAATATAATGTTTACAAAGATGATATTTAGGAGTTAAAGCATTATATATAAAATTTAACATTGAATATTCATTCATCTACTAGTTTTAATTCTGTTTTTTAATAACATTTCCTTATAAATACAACAAAGAACACTTTTTATTATATGTATTTATAAAATAGGAAAGCATATAAAGAATGACAAAAATAATACCACCATTTCAGCATTTTACTTAATAACTATATAAATCTCAATTTACAATAAATATATCTTTCCACTCTGTATTTTGAAATTAAAACAATTCTTAAGCAATATAGTTTTAGATTAATAATAAGACATTATAAAATGTATAATCTTTTTTGCAATTCTAGGTTAATTTTTTTTTCTAATATCAGAACATAACTTTGAAAAATGAATTTACGGAGTGTCCATTTCATTAATAGATATAAAGCTACAACACTTACTCTTTTTAGTGACAATTGTTGTACCAAATGGTGATTCCTCTGTTGTGCAAGAGCTCTCAGTAGCATTTGTATTGTAACCCATGCTTCCATTCAAAGCAGCTAGGTCCTGTTAATAAAATCGACAGATTTTATAATTTATTTAAATTACATGTTCAGAGGAGTTTTTAAAAAGTTTAATGAATAAATGGGGTTCAATTAAAGCTAATAACAATAAAATTGTACATTTTTCAGATAAATCGATAGATCGTTTTTAACAGTAACAATGAATTTAATGCTGAAAAAGAAAATCACTAAAAATTAATATCAAACATGTTTTCTTTTTTCTTTCAACTTATATATAATTACAATTATCTAAATTTGCATGCAAATTTTTTAACAAATATTTTAACTTAGAATATTTCTTATTCTCTAAATGAAAGTCTATGATTAACTTTCTTCAAATTACATTTCTAAAAAATAAAAAGGCACTGAAATTAAGAAAATTAGGGACAAAAGAAAAATATCACATATTGTTAAAAATTGTAAAAGAAAAGATTTTTATCA
The DNA here is from genome assembly GCA_030067965.1 of Latrodectus elegans. Lineage (NCBI taxonomy): Eukaryota > Metazoa > Arthropoda > Arachnida > Araneae > Theridiidae > Latrodectus > Latrodectus elegans. The sequence goes on along the minus strand of CM057821.1, from coordinate 22,832,958 downwards.
AGTAATTACAAATGAATCAGAAATTATTTTGAGAATATTCTTTGCATGTATAATCGGGCAAAATATTGAAAATAATTGGAATATATTCCAAATGCTGCATAAAAAAAATTTGTTGGTTTTACAGGTATATTGGGGGTTATAAATTTGATTTAAACTATATTCCTCTCTCTCTCTCTCTCTCACACACACACAGTATGAGTTTTTAATGATATTTTAAATACTTATATATTTATAAATGCTTCATTTTCTGGAGTGTATTGATAAACGACTGTGGTTTAGCAATTTATATATATTTGGGAATTTCGTTTGATAAATAAAATTATTGATTAGAGATTATTATACCATAGAAATGGAGACTGTAAAAATTCAATAATGGAACAGATTTTTGAGCTAAAAGTATTAAAACATAATTGTTTACAGTAAATGGCATTTTATCAAAATATTTTAACATTACTTTAATTTTTCCATAATGTCCTATACTAACATCTCCATTTGATAGAAAGTAAATAAAATGTAATTATATTGGAATTGGTGTAATTCTATTTTTTTAATTGGGATATTTTTCCTATAATGTCTTGTATTATAATCAGCTTGAACTAATTTGAGTTTCAATAGTACCATATATTTTTTAATACTGTAATACTTTATGTATACGGCCAACAAATAAAAAATAAAAATCTCAAAATTTTCAACTTTAATTTATAAGTACTATTGCAAAATTATAGTTAAGTAATATAATTTTCGCTTACTCACTCTTTAGAATAACTTTCGAATTGGGAAGAGTGTAAATTTGAGAAATTTCCCCCGAGATAAATTTTATGTAAAAATATTATATGTTTCCCTGCCGATAATTAAATATATAATTTAGTTTGGATATATACATATATAGTTTTTTTTATTATTATTTTTACAATTGGAAATTTTCGAAATTAGTTAATTAGGAAAAATACCGCTCTCATTCAAATGCATCAACTAAAATCTTGATTCACGAGTTTAAAAACAAAAATTAGCATCTATAAAACACTAATTCATCTAATGCTGCTTTATGGGAGTGAATTCTGAGCAATTACTAAAGTATAGAAAACAAATTAATAATCTTTGAACGTAAAATCTTTAGAAAAATTTTTGGTGCAGTCTATGAGAATAATAGTAGAACTCCTTAATTAATTTTGAAATCTATCAAAGTTTCAAGCAACCAGATAGTCACAAAATGCAGTAGATGACGATGGCTCGGGCATTTGCATCGATCTGACAGTGCGAACCCAGTAAAATAGGCTCAATTTTACTAATCTCACGGTAAACAGAAGACCACGAAGTGGCTTAACTCAGTGGAAAAAGGATTTTATCTGATAAAAAGAAAACCGGAAGAGCTTCACGATGGATAGGAGCAGATGGCAACGACTGTTAGAGGCGGCATTGGCCCCTGTATGTAACAAGCTTAGAAGAATATATATATACTTTAAAACCCTAAATTCACAGTTCAAATTAGCTCCAGTGTGCAAACAGTGATAGAAGGTCAACAAGAAAATAATATTTCCTATAAAGAATGAGAAGGCTGTAATTTTTAAATAAATATGGAGAAATTAACCTCAATTTTGATATATTATCGAATCTATCCAAAAATCTAAGAGTTTTCAAGTCTTTACTACAAGAATGAATAATGCATGAATAAAAACTTAAATACAATTTTTTCTTCCATTTTTTTATTATTTTTTCCGTTTTACTGAACATAAAATTAATTCCCTATTATAACCACATAAGATTTTTATTTCCCCTCATTTTTACTTGATTGCATCAATAAAAAAAATAATTGCTTAACTAGTGCAAATATTTAAATATAAAATATTAGTTACAATGCATTTTTGTGTTCATAAAAGTAAACAATTTTTTTTTAAAAAAAAAAAAGAATTTTAAGTTTTTATAGAGCGATTTTTTTTTATGAAACAGCCCCAATTAAATAAACAATTGCTGCTATTTAATAAATAATAATCAGTATTATATAGTCACCAAAATTATTTCGAACTACCGAAATGTACTTAATATGCAGAAAACATTTTTTCTACTTACAGAAATTCAATATTTAATATTACGATATTTTATATATTTTTAACTGTGTTAATTTTATTTTCTTTTTTAATCTCCTTTTTCAATTTTTAACGAAATCTTTAAGTGGGAAAAACGGAAAGAGAACATATAACATAAACGGAAAGAGAATATATATATATATATAATTTTTTAAAGATAAATTTAAAGCTTCTAATAGCTCCTCAGACTCACTAGTGATATATAAATGATGATTTGCATTAAAATATGATCTTTTCGTACAATAAAAATAATAATTTTCTTGAGGAAAATATTTTATCAGCAGACACATATTTAAAGATTTTCCAATTTAAATCTTTATACAATAAAAACTCTCATTAAATATTAAATGAACTTAATGAACCTGATATAAAATTACATATCAAAAAATTACACTAACTTATGCATTTAAAAAAAAATCCCTGATAGAAATATTCAAAAAGCATTGAAAGTTAGATAAAGTTTTATTTACACAGTTCCAGATAAAATATAAAATGGAAATCAAGAAGGATTTCTAAATAATGGAATTAACTTATGCTTTTCCGATTGAAAAAATAACTGATAAATATTTTTGCAACTGAAAAAGCATTCGCCGTTGAAGCAAAGGATAATAACAAGCGAACATGTTGTCCATTCCAGGGATTAAATGCAGCGAGAATGTGAGTGAAAATGATGAAGAATCAACAAGAATAGGGGGTCTTTTGTGATCGAATAACTAACTTTCTCTGGCGAAGAGGAAGGAAACAGCAAACGAATGCTGTAAAAAAAAAAAAAAAAAAAGATTCGGGAATATGGGTACGTTGGCGAAGGTGATTTATTAAAAATACGGAGAAAAATTTGAATACGATTTAACTGATAATCCTTTTTGTAACTAAGAATTGTGCGACAAGTAGATGCATTGGTTAAGTTAGGAAAAAATGATACCACATAAGGAGAAAATCTAGATTACCGTCATTTTAAGCAACATTTCTTGTTAGGATAATTTACTGTCGAAATGATCCATGAAAGCAAAACACTTTATAATAAGAATATGATGAAATCAGTTATTAAGTTAAGCAAAGATTAAATTAAAGATTTTTCGATGGAAAGTCTTTGGAGTGTGATAAATTGAGAATCTAGGAAATATTTATAACCAAAAAAATGCATATAAATCATACGGTGGAAAATCGATTTATTGAAGTATAATAATTACCACAATGAATATTTTTATTTTGTAAACAAAGAAATTATTGCTTCTTTAAAATTCAATGCCACAAGTTGAGACTTCTGAATATCATTTTGAAGAATAAATAATTCCGTCGAATGTACATTTTGGGTCTAAAAAAGATTTTCTAATGCACATTATCTATTGAGTCTGTGCTCTAGAATGACCAAGAAAATAGAAAATTACAAATTTTAAACTTCAATGTATATGAAATTGAGAACTAAACCTTTTTACAATTATTCCCTCGCTGCTAATAAAAAATTTAGATGAGGACCCACATGAATGCTAGATAAAAACAAAAAGATTATCGATACACAAATTAGTAATCAAATTTTGCCAAATTAAAATATGACAAATAATAAAAAAGTATAGTTTAACATATACTATTAAAAAGTTAATAAATTAATCTTTTAATTTAACACATTCAGTAAATTAAATATAATATAACATTAAATCTAATTTTCAAATATTGTGTTATTTTAATTATATGCTTTATGTCTTACACTGTATCAATAAAACTCGTTTTATCAATTTGAAAGTCACTATAGTGAAATGAGATTCAACGATACACACAGAATCATAAACCTTTAAAAAATATACAATGAATAGTTTTTTTATTTTATATACGTGTGCAAAAACATAAAATTTCTTATGAAAAAACACATAACTACATTTTTATGATTAAATTTACTTTTTATAATTGTCTTATTAATAATTTTATCATTTGTTCTCAATAACTTAAGAATTGGGCGTTATGTTATTTATTTTAGTTTAAAATTTGGATAAATAAAAGCATTAAATAACATGGGATATTTTTTTTTAATTTCCATGATAATTTAATAATAAACGAAATATTTTTGAAAACAATTAAAATTTAATTAAATCATAAATATTAGTAAACTCTGGAAATTAGATAAAATAATCTAAATTACTATAAAATATGCACACAACACTAATAAAATAAATCTACATTAAAAAATCTACATTTCATGCTAAGCAAAGGTTAAAAGGATAAGTCTAGCCACTTGTTTATAAAAGTATTAGAGGCCACACTATTATGTTGAATACCGTTAGTGTCTTACCCTTTCCATTTCTTTCAAACAATCGTTAAAGCTTTTCATTAGAGGGTCACTTAAAGGATGATTTTTCGGCTTAGGTGGAACTGGAGGAGCAATTTTCTGGGTAGCCTCATTCTTCGTCAAAAGTAAAAAGTAGTCAAAAGTTGAAAATTGTAATAACATAAATAATGAAATAAAAATTAAGCATCTAAAAGTGTATTTGACATCAGTTGTACTCAGATATTTATTGTGGTCGCAACTATTGATCTGTCTAGTACAATGTGTCTCAATGTTAAAAACTTCAAGTCATTCTTAATACGTTAAACTTTCATATTATTACAAATTCTTTCAAATAATAATATATATAATGTCTTAATATATCTCAAGCAGATCGAAAATACTAGATTTTGTACAAAAATTTGGGCGTATTCTACATTGAAAGCAGCACTTCTAATGATTTGGCGACTTGGCGAGATTCTTGGCGACTTGGAAAGGAATAGATACTTCAGGAAAAAATCCATCATCGAAGCTCTATGACCAATATTAAGCGAGAAAGCTTAGAACCCTCCAGAAATATGACGAAACTCGTAGATTTTCACGCCAAGTCGGATATAAATACCGTCCCCCATCACAGAGGAGTTACAAAGAAGACGCTAGGAAGTAAAGACAATCAAGTCTTGAGTTCTCAACTAGTGCATAGAAGTTGTTGTCTGCGTTAGGTATTAAAGATGTCTATTGGAAGATGTTTCCTGTTGTATATTAACTATACTGGAGCTGCGTAATCGTGATTTCTATAACCGATATTTCCTGTATCTTGTTGAATTTGAAAGAGTAAAAAGTCTTGTGATTTTTAAGAGATTGTTTTATTGATTCTTAACCAAAACGAAACTCGGTACAGTAATCTATGATCTGTCACATCCTTTATAAGTAAGATTAAGGTTGACATAAAAATCTCTATTTTCTAATTGGTAAAAATAACTATAATAAGAAAACAAAATAGATAATAAGAAAGAGATAATAAAAGAAAACAATTATTAAACATTAAAAAGGTTTTTTTTTTTTTTTGTGACTTCCGAAATCATTTTCATTAATTTCCAGCACATTTCAAGATTCAGCGAAAAGATAACTGTTATTGAACCAGCTTTGCGATTAGGTTCTCGAATATTTGGAATGGTAATTACTTAAATTCGATCATTAGAATGACGAATTCGAAAGTAAAGATGTTAGAAGTTGCACTGAAGTTTCACTTATATCTCTTTCCGTAATCTGCGTGATAAATTTACAACGCGAATTCGTGAGAGCAAAAATGAAGTATCATACCATGTGGCATGTTTTCTATTTAGTATTAAAATATTCTATAGTTTTTCCTTCAGAAGCCCTGACAGAATTATAAGGACAAGAATTACATCAGTTGTCTGTCATCAGAGTTTCGTAATCATTAAATTTCGTACCGTTAGTATCTAAGTTGTCTTATAAATTCAAATCATCCTCACAAAAAATAATGAATTTTTTCTATGGCCTAACATAATATATTCTATGAATATGGTAAAAAAAGATAGTGCTCATGTTAAAGAAAGTTTAAACGTTAAGGAAATATATAATAGTTTTTACGCCTTCTGAACTTTTGTAATACGTAAATAGTCACGCAAATGGCGGCCAAAGTATCAAAAAGAATTTGATTTTTAAAAAAGTTATCATAAATTGATTAGATACTTTGCAAGATAAATTAGTGAGAAAAGAAGTAGAATAATATGATCGTAATTAATTGAAGAACAAAGAGTTGGAGATATCTATTAGATGTTGCTATTTTACAAATATTTACTCATTATGAACAGACAAAAATCATGGCTCTTGTTTAGTGGTTTTCTGCGCAAGATAGCTTCTCTAGGATAAGAAATCTTCAATTCATTTCTAGCACTTAGACTATTTAGAAATCGAGTCGATCAGGACAATTAGTACGTTTTTCTAATTTAATAATCATGATTTTTTTCTAATTGTATTATTATATGAAGTCCTTTTTTAAGAAGTAAAATCTGTACTGATTTTTTTTATTCTGTTCATTTCTTATGATGTGAGCTTGCACAACAAGCACACAAGTCTCAAAAGATTGTTTTTACATCGTAGACAATTTAACCAGCATTAATCATTTTCAGCACTTAGACTATTTAGAAATCGAGTCGATCAGGACAATTAGTACGTTTTTCTAATTTAATAATCATGATTTTTTTCTAATTGTATATTTATATGAAGTCCTTTTTTAAGAAGTAAAATCTGTACTGATTTTTTTTATTCTGTTCATTTCTTATGATGTGAGCTTGCACAACAAGCACACAAGTCTCAAAAGATTGTTTTTACATCGTAGACAATTTAACATGATTCAATTAACTATTACTAAATCATTATTTTTAAATATATTATATCTTTCTGTAAATCAAAAAAATATTACCTAATTTCAAAATTAAAATGCTGGCATTACGATTTCAAATGAGAAGCACAAATATTGAATGATATTGCTTTTTTTCTTTCTCATCTTATCTGAAAAATATTCCCAGACATGTTTTTAATGTAACACCACAAACTTCAGTTACCGATTTTGTTGGTGGCATAAATATATGAAATAAAATATTAAAATTCTGAAAAAAAAACTAAAGTTTCTAAATTAAATAATATATTAGAAACGTATATAATAAATTGATTTTCTATATAAAACCATTATTTTTAAAACAATAGTTATAGATAATATATAAATATACGCAAATATAAAACTTAATGTTTGAAATAATGCAAAAATTTTGAAAAATAACAGATTTAAAATATTTTTATTTATTTAAAACTACTTGAATCTACCCCAGAATTTGTATAAATGTAAGTAAATGAAGTATGGTTTGAGTTCTAGTAAAAACTCGAGCTTTCAGTACATTATTTCATAAGGCTTATAGGTGAATAAAATTAAGCTCCGATATAATTTTAATGATTTCAATCTTGTGATGAAGGGTAGTTATAAATGAAATATGATTAAAGGCGGAAAAAAAGCTTCGATTTAAAAATTACCTAGATATTCTATGTTATCTTAGTAGAACTATTGTCTACTTTTAATCTTCATTACTGCATAAAGAAATTTTTATTCGTAAGAATGTTTTATATATTGTTTTTAAGCGAATTTTTATTCACGATATCAGCTACCATTGTATTTTGGCGTATTATCAATATTCAAATAAGCAATTTAATATGTTCGTATCCATACTTTTAAGTTTAAATTTATCTGCCTTATGTTTTTATAATGAATAGGGATTCTCCTATAGACATAATACATGATAGTTGATAGTGTAAGGTACTTTAATACGTCATGATAACTTCAAATATGTCGTTGCTACTTATGACACTTGGACAAGCCCAGCTCGCTTTGCCTTGGGTATGCGACTCTAAGTCAGAAGAGAGCGTCTTTTGTTTAATAAGAGCACCATGAAAGTATGACTTTGCTCTTCAAAGTCCTATGATAGATGGCAGCACCTGAAGAACCACTCCTTCAATTTCGACATTGATCTTCACTCTTCAGATCAATGTCGAAAATTGCGAAAATTGCGGTGCGGAAATTTTCTCCAGACCATTGCACCCTTGGTAACTGCTCAATGAGCGACCACAGGACTTTCCCTTCTACAGATTTAACGAGCACTTATATCGCATGTACTCGGTGAGTCTTTGGCGACATTGGAAATCGAATTCTACCCTTCCGGACGGAAGAGCAGGCGCCCTAACCACTAGGCTACCACGGCCCCACTTCAACTATGACGTTATCATACGATAACTTCAAATCGATAGAAGTATCGATGGAACGATTGAAATATTGTAATATCAATCATTGACAAGGTGGACACTTTTATTACTTGACGAATAAATAGTTCTCACATATTTCCGTTTAACAAATTTGATTCCATTAATTTATATACGTTCTGCATGATAATAATTTTTATAATTAAAAAAATTTAAATGCTAAAAGAAAATTCGAAACGCAAAATCAAAATTAAATATTACCTGTGTAGAAGAAACCTTTGCATCTTTAAAAATGGAACCAATGTCTGGTAATGATGTCGTATTGTTTGATACAACAGTTTCTTTGGTTTTAGATTCGGACACTATTTCTTCTGTCTTCGATACTTGGTAAATAGAAGACATACTCGTGTCCGGTGTCGGAGATCTAAATCCATTAGCGAAACTTTCCAATTTCTTCTGCGTTGCGTTGATTAGATCATTAAGATCTTTCGCATCATTGGTGATACTTGCAGCACCATCAGGGCCTGCAACCGATTTTGTTACGGATTCTTGTTCTTTTTTTACAAATGATATCTCTGTATTTCCTTGCACCTATTCAGAGGAAAGTTCATTAATTTTCATCACACATAAAAAAGCGTGCAAATGACAAGAGCAGTATCATTTGTTTTTAAAAATTTAACAGTTGAAAAACTAAAATGTAAGCAATCAACTCTCTTAACAGACTCTATTTATAAACTAAAACTATATACACTGCTGGACAATTGCTGAGGACGAATCACAAATTGCAATGCAGCATAACATTAAACGAGACATGAGGCCTAGTAGGATAAAATGTAGTTGCCACACGGTTCAGACATTAGAATACAGAATATTTATTGCTCTGTAAAGTACAAAAGCTGTGAAACATCTGAAAGAAAAAGATGTTCATTTGATGCTGCAAACGGAAAAATTAGAACAATGCATCTAAAAGTCAGCAGGCACCTTGAAGAAAGGTATCAGTACGGGATAGGTCCGCCGTGTGATGCGACATTCCACACGTCGTATCATACTTTGCACAACATTATCCAACAGCTGTTGAGGCTGTTGGATAATGTTCCATTCCTCTGTGAGTGCACGAATAAGGGTGTTCTTGTTTGTCGGAGGATAATTTCAACCAGCAACTTGCCTCCCTAAAGTATCCTATACATTTTTCATGGGATTTAGATCTGGAGAACGAGATGGCCATACGAGGCGTTGAATACCCTCGCTGTCTAGACAGTCCTGAACAGAGATTGTTCGATGAAATATTGCGTTGTCGTCCATAAAAACAAATTTATCACCAACAGCACCACGCAAAAGACGAACCTGAGGAAGTAGAACTTCATTAATGTATCTTTGGCCCGTCATAGTCCAATTCAAAATCACATGTAGATGCGTGCGACCATTGATCATGATGCCGGCCCACACCATGACACTGCATGTCGGATATCGGTCCCATTCCTGGATATTTTCTCGACGATAAGCAGTACCACTCTCGTGCCAGATCAGTTGGCGTCTACAATCCGATGACAGACAGAACATACTCTCATCTGAGAATAGTACGCATGCCCAGTCCTGTTCAGTCCAATTGCGATGCTCACGACACCATTCCAAACGGGCAGTACAGTGCTGTTTGGTCAATGGGACACACACAACAGGTCTGCGGGCGTATAGTCCTCCTCCCTTCAAACGTCTGGCAACAGTTTTTCGAGAGATTTGCTTTCCTGAGACAGCAAGAAACTAATTTGCCACTTGCTGAGCTGTGGTGCGCCTGTTCCTTTTTGCTGATAGGACGATATATCTGTCTTCTGCAGACGTCGTACTTCTAACACGACCTCCCCTGTGCCGCTTACTACACATTCCAGTAGTTTTAAATAACTTCTATAACCGTGAAATAACGCTTTGAGCGATGTCGAACTCCCTGGCAACATCTGTTATTTTTCGCCCTTCTTCGATCTTTCCAATAATTTGGTCACGCATACACGCATAAAATCATCTAAGTGATGTCGGAAAGGCATGCCAAAAATTTCAAGTTCCTCTATTAAATCTTTCCTGCAAAACTTTGACTTGAAACAACAACTGTCCACACGCGTCAAAACCTTTAAAGCTCTTATGAACGCTATCACGTGATGAACAGACATGGAAAAAAAATTGCATACGCATACTTCTTCTTAATATATCCCGCACTTATTCTAATTTTCCACACTTTGCTTCCTTTCATTTTGTGGTTGCTATGTATAACAGTGTTATCCGTCCTTAGCAATTGTCCAGCACTGTATATATATATATATAAATTAACTGAAATATATTTTTTTAAAAAAAATCCATTTATTAGCAACAATATTTAGTTTTTTCTACTTAATTAGATTTAGAATTTTATTTATTTGACCAGTTAAAATAAATTTTCCAAAATATAAAATTATGATAGAATTGTTTCATTTATTATAATTATTTTAAAGAATATATAAAGTGCTTACTAAATAAAAACAATTAAGCAACATAAAGCAACAACCTGTGATGATAATAATAAATTATATTAAAAAAATTTTAAGTTAATTTCAAAAGTCAAAAAACATTTTTCCACTAATTAGCTTTTTCTAATTAATACCATTAATCACATCAAGCGATATTTTGATTGCCGAAATTTTATCTCGATTTGTAGTTTATCCGATCATTTTCGGCAAAAAAAAATATGTCGCCAAATAGTTTGAAATTTTTTTTTTATATGTAAGAAAAAAAACCTATAAATTAATAGATTAACGCATATTTTTATTAAAATAAATAGATAGAAATTTTATTTTTCATTTACATTCTAATAATTTTATCATAAATTTAAAACTTGTGCCAAAAATATAAAACAGGAGTTCAAATATAATAAAAATGTGATTGAGTTAACTATATAGAGTAGCTATTTGTCAACTATATCACTATTTGGTTCTGAATCGCGCTATACTTGCCCAAAGAGGCCGTGTGGATTCGACAAAGGTAACTGTTGGTTAAGACGTCGTTTAATCGTAGGAAGATAATGAATTCGAATTCCGACATAATTGAAGATCCATTGTGTATTCACAAAAGGCAGTTGTAACACTTAAATCGCTATATCCAAGTAAAATAATATTCCAGGCCAAAACAAGTTGCGGAAGTATTTTGCTCGGTCCCTGCCTCTCTACATAACGAAGACGCTCACAGCAGTCTTAGTTATTTAGAGGCAGGAAGTAGTTAAGAAACCAACCCTGGTATAGGTATAGAGAGAAACATTCCAATCAGAAAGGTATCTTTTCGTGAATATAGTGGACGATATAATAAGTAAGTACCAAAAATCATTTTAACCGAATCAATGATAAAAAATACAATAGTGCAAATGAACTTCTCTGCTCACAATAATAAAATTATTTCTCAACGATGCAACAAATCAGGTAGTGTTAAATGTTGTTCTATCGTATAATAAAGTGTAGCAAGTTAATTGGTCAGAAGACTTAAGAATATTCACAACGTTTATCATATGTTTTATTGATATATTTAGTTTCAATTAGCACTGCTGCTGCATAAGCCATAATACTAATTTCTGAATTCAGCAACTTTTTTGGCGGATATCCATGTTAATCTGGCAACCCGGATTTTTACTACGTCATAGAGATCAAGAGAAATAACAATTACGAAGAAAATTCTATTTTGACAACATTGGTATTCACGTTATCGTGAGGAAATTTAGAACATTTTATTCCATTTTCGGATATCATTAAGAATTTTTGCTAGATATTTCGTCTGAATTTTTTCAGCGTGTTCTACAAATTTCTTGATCTTTTGAATATTTAAGTTGTAGGTTTGTTATCTTTTTTCATTACTTAAAAATTTTTTTTACTGTATTAATTGTTTAAAATTACGCGAACATATCCTTTATTAGTTTGTGTATGGCATATTTATAATATATTTATATCATTAAAATAAAACGCGCTATTTTAAAATAATTGCTAATTTATTGAGTATTTAATAATTTGTATTTACATTTTTGAAATAATGCTGTTCCCTCTTCTCTCTTTCTTTATATATTTTATATATATATATAGAGAGAGAGAGATTACATTCACATAACTAATCTTATGTTTTTTTTAAATATTAATATTTTAAATATATATATATATATTTACGTATTTTATTTAACAAGTCTAAATTTAGGACTTAGATGCATAAACTTTTTCTAGAAAATAATTTATTACTTCAAAATTATGTCATCTAAGCAACTTTCTTTGTCGCCAAAAAAAAAAGGTTCAGAAATTGGCATGATTAATTATATGGCAGCTGTGCCAATTATTTTTCAGTATTAAAGATTATATTTACTTCATGCTTAGTCTCAGTCGAAATCTTCGTAAAGGTATTGTCATCATTCTTGATTTCTTCGGTTTTCGTTGAAATCGACGTGTCGATAGGAGATCTGGGTGGCTTTGGAGGCCCTTGAAGAAGCTCAGAAAACGGTGGAAAAGGTTCGGTGGGTTTAGTTTCTTCGATCTTTTTCTCTGTGTTTTCTGTCAACTTCTGGCTGGTAAAATTTTCAAATGATGTCTGTGGCGGAAATGTGATGACATCAGGTAGCAAAGTTGCTGATTTTATTCTCAACCCTTCTTTTTCTTCGGTAATCTGAAATACAGATTAATTTTAGTTTAAGAAACAAATATTAATGTTACGAAAAAAAAATTACTTTTGTGTAAAGCCAATATTAAATAATTTACAACTTTTTTGTAAACAATATGTATGACATAAAAAGAAAAATATACCCTCAACCTCTTCATTTTGACCCATAACGTCTTCAACGATCTCACATCTGAGGACAAATACTATTTTGAGGTGTATTAATTCACCTCAAATAGTAGGAAACAGCTCTTTGCCTTTAGTATTAACCAGAAAAGTATCTTATACCAGCAGCAATTAAACTTTATATGGCATAGTACCTTTGTACACTGAAAGAGAACTCCAGTGGCTTAGTAGCTTCACGTTAAGATCAGCAAAGCGAATTATCATTTGCCGTGGGCAGTGATTGGAAGGGTGACCACGCACACTCCCTCACTGGGTTGCTGGAGCTCCTTGGGTTTTGTCCACATTAATATGTGACGTCCAAAGTACTTCCGCTGGTGTGGCGTGGCTGCGGAGAGGAGGTTAGCAGTTCAGGTGTGACCTCGTCACCTAATAGTGGTTGCAAATAACGATGCAGTTGGTGTTGGACGAATATTGCAAGAAAATTAACCTAAAGGCAAAGTCCAGGGCTCGCCTTTTTACTATGTATGTATACCCTGACAGAAAAACAAATCCAAATCCTGATCCCAGAGTTATGAATAGCCATCAGCGACTTCAAAAGCAGAAATTAATAAGCAACAGGTTATGCTATTGTTATATCTTTCAACGAACGAGCAATTGACAATCTCAAAGAAAGATGGCAAAAGAAAAAATCATCAAAGGAAAGATAATATAATATTGTTACAAAGTTTGTAAATATTTTTTTTATTCGTCGTGAGATATCTCAGGCAGATCCCATCTCAAATTCTGGTACAAAAATCGAGAGAGATAGACTTATGTTAAGAACGACTTATCCTGTGATCTGGCGGCTTGGCGACCACTTGGCAAAATTCTTGGAAATCACTTGCCAACTTAACGATATTTTGAGCGATTACTTGGCAAAATTCTTGGCGAGAAATGAATAGTTTTGAAAACTTACACCACCTGAGTTCTAGGGCCGTTATTGAGCGAGTAGGCCTGGAAGCTTCCAGAACCTTGGAGAAAGACCTAGGATTTCTCGCCAAATAAGCTACAAATGCCACTGTTCCATGGACCGAGTGAGTTTCTGAGTTTCCAGCGGAAGTGATTCTAGCTAGGCTAAGTTAGACAACCCCTATAAAACCAAAAATCTCTAAAATGTCTACAAATTGTGATGGGTCCCGAAGGAAATCGTCTTTTTTAAAATTAAAGTAGATTAAGATGTGTCTAGGGGAGTTCATATTGACGGAACACCAAGGACAGTCTGGAAATGTCCTTTGCCCCTACTGAAAGGTGATTCCTCTCGTATGCCCACTCAGATAGCGGGAAAAGGCAATTTGATAAGATCTAGGTCTAAGATGGAAGGTCTCACGCGGTCTTTTGGCGATGCACCATGCATGGTTGGAAAGAATTTTCATGAGCTTATTCAATTCAGTTTTCCTTATACATATTGAGATACTTAATTTAGTCCAAATTTTAAACCCTGCCACTATTATTTATTTTATTCCTATAAACAAATAGATAGCTTTCTTTACAATTGTTACTAGATATATGAGGGTTACTCTGAAATTTTTGAGATACGCGAAGACGAGAATTTACAAAATAAAAATAACGGTTTAGTTATAAAATACAAAGCATTTTAACACAGAAGACGATTTTTTTACCGACTTACTTCCACTTGTTTAGCGTAGAATAAATTTTAAACAGAAGAGAAAATGAAGTTGACACGAGAATATTTCTGCGCTACGATTTTCTACGATTTTAAAGAAGGATTCAATCAAGAATGCTCTCAGCAGTTGCAATTAGCATTTGGTGATGAATCTCCAGCTCGTGCTACTATATTCAGATGGTTTAGAGAATTTAGAAGAGGTTGCAATTTTATTCAGGATAAAGAACACACAGGGAGGCTACCGTCGGCAGTAATCGCGGATAATGTGTCTGCCATACGAAAAATGTTAATGGATGATAATTGCTGTACATATCAAATGATACAGAAAGAACTTAACAATGAACCCGCAGCCATACACAAAATCATTCATGAAGAATTACTTTTGAAAAAAGTAGTTTGCCGTTGGGTTCCCTACAATTTAACTAAGCTCCAAAAAGAGGAATGTGCCAGAATCAGTAAAGAAACTCTTAAATTACAAAATGATAGTGGCCACCGCATCATTTCTAAAATTGTAACAGGGAATGAAACGTACATACTGTTTTTTGACGTTCCAACACGTCAAGAAAGCAAAGTATGGGTCTTTGAAGATGATCCCACACCGACAATGGTGAAAAAACAACGAGCACTGAAAAAAGTGATGCATGCCGTTATCTTCAGAAGTACGGGACTGGTCAAAGCCGTCAAGTTGGAAGGACAGAAGACAGTAACAGCAAGCTGGTATACTACTAAATGTCTTCCAGAAATTTTACAAGAACTGAATGTTAGAGGACTAATGCTTCACAATGACAATGCATCTTCACATACAGCTGGATTCACAGTTAAGTTTCTTAAACAAAAACAAATTAAAGTGATCGAACATCCGCCGTAATCACCTGATCTAGCTGTGTACGACTTTTGGTTATTCTTTACTCTAAAAAAGAACTTACGTGGACGTCGTTTTCATTCAGAAAAAGAGATTGATGTGGCTATAAATACATTTTTTCATCTATTCCAAGAAATGAATGGCTTGCATCTGTGGAAAATTCGTCTACAAAAGTGCACTGATGCTGGAGGAGACTACTTTGAACACACCTAAAATTTTGTAAGTATAACTTTAAAAACCTAGTTGTATCTCAAAAATTTCAGAGTGACCCTCATATATTAAATACATGCGAACCGAGACGGCCAATTTTCAAGGCCCACAGTTTTCAGTGGAAAATGTATGCATAAGTATTGCGGAAAAATAGCGTTATTTAGCATTTACTTTGTTTGTTCAAAACTCTGTTTTGCATCACTAAATGAGGGGATTTAAGAATAGATTAGATAAAATCTGTACCCGATTCTCAATTAGTGATACTAATGTGGTAATGAACTACTGAAAATTCTTTTAATTTACAAAATTATTAAATCTTAAATTCGGGACTCACTTTATCCACATTCTAATACATTTTTACCGGAAGGGTTATGGGTAAACCGTAAAAATTACTCTTTGAGCTGCATGATGGCAAAAAGCAATACTTTTCTTAAAATAGAAAAAATAGTAAATAATGTTATTTTAAAAAATATTCTGAAAATTTAGAAGGAAGGATACGGCAGCATAAATACATTTCTTTATTTTCTGCGCATACAAACAGATGACAATTTTTAAAAAACGAAAAGAATCACTCCTGTCTTGAAGCGAGAAAGATTTTGAAATGGAATGTGTTACATAGTTTAAAGTAACTTAACAGGAGATTCAAATCAGTGTTAAGTATGTATATTATATGTATGTAAATCAGCGTTAAGTATTATATTTTTTAAGTTAATTAAATACTGTAATCAAATTTTGGAAATATAAAACTTTCAGTTCAAATTTATTTAGCTAGAGAACTAAAGTCTGAGATAAATTCCACTCTATTCTGTGCAGCAATTCTCAGTTCAACTCTGGACAAATATTCAGTGGACAAACAAAATAAAAACCTTTTTTATATAGATTATTTTACTAAAGAGCACATGTATCAAATTTCAAGTTTCCAAATTTAACAATAATTGAATAATCACATTCATATATTACTTGAGTATTTTTTTATCTCCACCGGAAATACGAATAAAATAACTAAGACTATTTATTACGCACCAAACACCGAGTTTCTATATCAAAGAGGTTCTAAATGAAATTGCCTTCTCTTTTTATTCTTCATTTTATATACAGGATCTAGTAATGGTTTGTAACTGCTTAAAACTTTCTGTAAAGAAGTTTAAGTGCTAAATTTTAATTGTATATATATATATATATATATATATATATATATATATATATATATATATATATATACACACACACACACACACACACAGTAGTATTTATGGCTTACTTGGTAAGATTCTTGGCGACCACTTGGCGAGATAATTGGTGTTTGGCGATATTTGGCGAGAAATAGATAGTTCTAGAAATTTCCACCACCTAAGCTCTAGGGTCATTATTGAGCAAGATGGCGTGGAAGCTTCCAGAACCTTGGAGAAAGACCTAGACTTTAACGCCAAGTAAGCTATAGATACCACTGTTCCACGGAACGAGTCAATTGCTGAGTTTTTCTAGCGGTAGTGAGAGTTAGTGAAAACGATCAGTCTTGAATGCTAGTTTAGAGCATAGAGGCTGTTGTTTATCTGAGATTTTAGAGCTTTCTGTAATTGCAAGCTATTTCCTTGAGTATAAGCTGTATTAGATCTGTGGAATTCTAATTTCTATACTGCTGGAATTTTCTGTATTTAGTTCAATTTGCTACGAATAATAGTCTTGTGATTTTTAAAGAATGTATTTCATCGACTCTCATTTAAACATAAACCCCGAAGCTCGGTACAATATATAGATTAATTTCATAACATCTTTTACTCTTTGCACGATCTTTTCAAGATATAGATACTTATCGTTTACCAGTCTCTTGATATGATGCGGAAAATGTGTCGTAAATTTCGCTCAAACATAGCTTGAGAAATTGCGTAAATATTACTTTTCCATCTCGCGCATGTTTCACCTTTTTAAAAAATTCAATTTCAAATTTCATTTATATTTAATAAAGATGTACAAAATATTGAATTATAATGAGATATTCTAAGAACCAGTGGTAGTGCATGAAAGATATATCGCAGTAAAATAATTGGACAGAGGAAAAAAAGCATTCTTTCCGTAACCTGATAATGTGCTGAAACCATTTAAATGCTTAAGAATTATGAATTACATTCACGCAGCGAATGATAAAACAGTTACTTTATCATTTTCGAAGTTGTGTGCTATTCCTGAGGCGAAATTCGCCAAACTTAAGATGATAATAATATTTTTTTAAATAAAGGTGGACACTTGGATGACTAAACCTTCGTCACAATAAGGCTGAAAACTGCTACTCATTTGTCGCTAATTAGTAGGCGCATGTGAACCAAGTTACGGAGATAAACAGGATTACCCCCACGATACCACCACAAACCCGTTTATAGGGTGGGCCACATTCATGCATCATTTCAGAAGAAAGGACAGTGAAACACAGAGAGGGAGAAACATCGATTCCTGAATCTGGATTCGAACCCGGGACCAACAGCTCTTAAGTCAGGAACACTAACCACTCAGCCATCGGTTGGCCATGATAACAATCTGTGATACTTGAAACCTAAGGGTGAGAAACTTTCGATGACAACATGATAATCGGAATAAAGCCCTTTCTCTCATGGTAATCAAA
This sequence comes from Latrodectus elegans, assembly GCA_030067965.1. NCBI lineage: Eukaryota > Metazoa > Arthropoda > Arachnida > Araneae > Theridiidae > Latrodectus > Latrodectus elegans. The sequence goes on along the minus strand of CM057821.1, from coordinate 22,814,721 downwards.
AAAATATCCAGTAATCAGAAGAGCGAATAATAAGTGGTAAAGTGTAATGCCTTCAATTAAACTAATGTCCCAAGAAAATGTGCATAAAACAATTGCCAATCTCGGCTAGCATATAATTTTAAGGTATAAATCTAAATCTGCTAGCTCCTGAATTGAAAAATATAGATGCTTTAGTACAGGGGTGAATAGATTTCCCAGGTGGTCACGAGCTGATTTTAATTTTTTACCATAAAATGGACACAAAATATCCATGACGTCAGATAACGTTTCATGTACGTCACATCGTATTGAAACGGTGTCGTAAATTCGATTTGTCGACGTATTTGCTGCCTGCCTTCGAATCGCATTCTTCGAGGGGCAGTGAACAAGGAGAAGTTCATCATCGAATGTCTGAGAATATTGTCGAAGTTCATTCTATTAATAAAACATTTCCTTATATAAAGAGTAAAACATCGGTTTAAGATGCCGTTCTCCATTAATTAAAGCGATTAACACTTTGGTAATAGAACAGATGTGAAAAAGTAATATGAAAAAAAACATCACCATTATGGTCAAACATCAGTTTAAATCACATAGGATGATTTAAATTTTTGAAAATTTCATTTTTATTTGTCTCGAATCAATTTTTAATGACTATCATTAGTTAAAAATGCATATTTCTAGGAATGCAGATCATAAAAATTATCATCGGTGATCATCCAAAATGTTTTAGCGGTCCAACAGTCGATCCGAGTTCACTTAATGACGACCCTTGCTTTATGACGTGTAGGTTTTCATCATCTTGTAAACTCCTCAGACATGCTTTCAATTGTTCAAACTTTCATCAATTAAAGATTTCAGTTTCAAATACTTAAGTTTCGTCAATTGGCTATTCAGTTTTCTGCCAAAAGAAAAATACTTTCTCCCGACAGAAATGGAATCCCCAAACTATAATTTTCAATACATTTTTTAAGCAATTCCATAATTTCTCTCATTGTGTGACATTTTTTAAGCAATTCCATAATTTCTCACGTTGTGACGTTACGATCGCAGTAGTTTCGACATTCAGATGAATATGCAGCAATTAACGATAAGATGTTTGAAGATAAAGTGAATGAAATAAAGCCAATCTCTAACATTTTGTTTATATTCTACCTTTTACTACTTTTTACCTACGTTTCCACTTTTCTACCTAGTCTCTACCAAAATTGATCGGTGCTTAAGGAACAATTCAAAATTTGAGAAAATCATTTTTATATAGATCAGATAAAAACAAGTTGAATAAAGTTTAGAACGCTTGAAAAATCCCTTTATTTAGAGCTACTAATTATTAAAGCTGGAAATACGTTTATGAACGCTAATACGTTTTTGATCGGCAGCGTAGCGGGAAAAACAAAAACACGTTTTAATTTCGAATTATTGCTCATGACCTCAATTTATTATCTTCCATACGCTGCCAACAAAAAATATAAATTCTTGTAATCAACGCCATGTGTGTAAAATAGGCGGATTTTGCAAACAAATGTGCAAATTTTACTCCCAAAATTCATGAAAAAAAAAAAAAACTAAAAAAATTCAAATGCATAAAATGTACAATTAACTTTTCGTTCAGTGACAAAGTTCAAATGACAGAATTCATGCTAAATAAATCGTTTAAATATTCAGATGTTGAAACTTCAAATATGTGCACTTATCGGAAGTTAATGTCAATATTTATATTGAAATAATGTAATGATAATTTATAAATTTAACACAAAATTATGAAGCAAAATGTATACTAATTCTGTCCAAAAGGAAAAAAATAACAAATTATTGCTTGTCGTTTCAAAATATAATAAAATAAAAATAAATTACTGTTTCAGAAATAATTTTGATTTGATTTACTTTTGTGGTTGTTTCCTTGTGGGACACAACTTCTTTTGTGCTAACCTCATTCTCATTAGTCTTCAGAACATGTGTTTTGGCTGTTGAATCCAGATTTGATGAACTAAAGGGAGTTAAATTCTCCTTGTTCAATTCTTGCCTATAAAGGAAAACCAAGCGTTAATTATAATATATCTCCAGCTATAACTATATATATATAAGTAACACATTATATAACATGATGATAAAATAAGGTACCACATATAAAACTAAAAAGAAATTATTTTTAAAATGTTAGTTATTGTCATCTTTTTATAATTAAAAGAAATGAAATCAACAAGAAATTTAACGATGCAGTTTCAACGTACTTGGTTTCTATAATTAGGAAACAAATATACGTTCAAGCGTATTTCCACAATTTAATTTTTTGAGGGTAACATTTAATTTTTCAGTTTTTTTTTTAAACATTCTATCTTAGAAAACATATTTAATTTCATTTTAATGCCTAAAGTGTACAAATTTATTATATTAAAACATATATTTGTCAATTATATTTCATATTCTGAATTATATAATTATTGAAATATAGAAATCACACACCATCATAAACTTCATTTTATATTAAAAATTTTTTTTCTCAAACCACAAAACAATAGCTAAATTACAGTAAAAATATTTTCCACGCGGAAAAATATGGCTTTATAATGAATTTTTTATACATTTTTCTAATTTTTGCGCAATCAGATCTCATAAGAGTCTTGTTTCCAAGTGCTTAGGACACTTTTGAAATAATGAATATTTTTTAAATATATGCACTTGATATAAAAACACTTATATCAAAAAGAGTTTTCTGGATAACGAATTATTTCAATTAGAAGGAAACAATTTCTTTTTAACGATAGACTCTTAAATCACTTTTTTAATTTCTTTAAATGTATATTGTTATAAAATATTGTGCTAAATATCTAAAGCCTTAAAGAAAAAAATTACATGCAAATAAATACATTCATACAACTCTAATAAAAATTGAATGTAAACTATAAGGATTGAATACATTAAATAATACGTTATTTTAGGTGTACTTAATTCTTATGATCAAATATTTATTTACCTTTAACTTACGCCATAAAATAGTTACAAAAGATAAATTTTAAAAAAGAGTAAATTTAAATAGGGAAAATGAAGTTTCTTTATATATATATATATATATATATATATATATATATATATATATATATATATATATTGTTACAAATTTATAAATAATTATTGTATATGTCTTAAAATATCTCAGACAGATCGGAAATACTCACATTTTGGGCAAACATTGCGGGATTTAGACGCGTTATACATTAAAAGCGGGTTTTCTAATGATATGGTGACTTGGCGATGTTTTGGCGAGAAAACTTGGTGACATTTTTGGCAATTTGGCGAGAAATAGATATTTCTGGAAATATCCATCACCTAAGCTCTATCACCAATATTTAGCGAGATAGCCTAGAAGCTTCCAGAACCTTGGCGAAATTAATAGATTTCCCCGCCAAGTAAGGTATAAATACCGCAGTCCGACATAGTTAGGGGAGGTTTTGTAAAGACAGTCAGTTTTGTGAAGACGATTAGTCGTGACTGCTAGTTTGGAGAAGCTGTTCTCTGCCTGAGGTATTTGAGACCTGCGATTGGAAGCTGTTACTTATTGTATTCGACGAATTGTAGCTGTATAATTGTTATTTATACAGCTGGTATTTCTAGTGGAATTTTTAAGAATAAAAGCCTTGTGTTCCTTGAGTGGTTGCTTTCTTCAACTCTCAATCCACAGGAACTCCGAAGCTCGATACAACTGGTGTCAGAAGCGGGGTTGAAGAGTTGATGCAGTTTGTCACAAGAAAAATAACTATGGATTTAATGAAAAGTCTTCTCGAAAAATTAACAGAAAAGATGGCTGAGATGAAAGCTGGACAAGAAGAGATGAAAGCTGGACAAGAAGAGATGAAAGCTGGACAAGAAGAGATGAAAGCTGGACAAGAAGAGATGAAAGCTGGACAAGAAGAGATAAAAACTAGACAAGAAGAGATGAAAGCTGGACAAGAAAAGATGAAAGCTGGACAAGAAGAGATGAACGCTAGACAAGAAGAGATGAAAGCTGGACAAGAAGAAATTAAAACCGAGATGACGAAAGAGATAAAATCTGGACAGGAGGAGCTTAAAAAGGACATTGTAAGTGTTAAAGAAGAATTCGCCAACATCATTAAGAAGAAGATGAATGCAATGGAAGCTAAGGTAACTTCAGTTGAAACTAAGGTTTTGGAGATCGAAGAAAACTTTGAAGAAGCATTAGACAATATGAATAAGGAGATTGAAAGCTTGAAGAAACAGATGTCAAACAGACATGAGGAACCCAATGGGGCACTTATGCCTTCCCTGGCCACGATTAAACTCTCAACATTCGATGAAAAATCATCCTGGCAGGTATACAAAACCCAGTTTATGATGGTAGCGGAAATTAATGGATGGAATCCCCTTGACCAAGCTTTTCACCTGGCGGCTTCTTTCAGAGGAGACGCGGCCTATATCCTCGAGACGCTTCCGGAGGAGCAAAGGCACGATTTCCAAGCATTATCGAGTGCGCTTGAGCTGCGATTTGGAGAAAAGTGCAATAAAGAATAGAGCAGATTACAGTTAAAATCCCGCTATCAGAAAGCGGGTGAAAGTCTGCAAGAATTGACTGCCGATATTCAGCGACTTTCCCATTTAGCATTTTCGGACTGCCCAGCTGAGACACGTCAAGATCTGGCTCTCCATCACTTCATTGATAGTGTGCGGGATCTGGAGATACAGAAAGCACTTAGACTCGCCGATGTCAAAGATATCGGATCTGCTCTAGTCCACCCACTTAAGATAGAGGCTGCCCAGCAAGCCGCGAGTAAAGACCGGCACTCAATCAGAGCCGTCTCTGCTACTGATACACACTATTATCTAAGAAAAGAAATTCTACCAGACTATGATCTAAAAAAGATCTGCGGCGAAAATTCCGTAGCTTAGAACTGAGTAAAGGTGGCAAAAACACGAAAATTCAGTGTTGCACTTGCGGTGCAGTCGGACACGTCCGTAGACTGCCCGAAACCAAAAGATGCTGGAAATGATCTTCCACCACAGCAGGGAAACTAATATGCGGCCATCTCGCGGGGGGGAGATGTCCAATGAGTCAGAAGCCCCATTTTAAATTGTTTCACATTTCTTCCTAAAGTGGCGGTGACAACGGACTTTTCGTTATGGGACATGTCAACGAAGTTCCCTGCAGAATGATAATCGATACTGGAGCCAACGTAAATATTATTAGGACAGATTTGTCTCGCAAACTTGGGGAGAAACTCATCTGGACGCTGCCCTGCATTACCCTCCAAACTGTGACAGGTGATAACATTAAAGTGCATGGAAAAGTCAATCTAAACATTGCATTTGGTAATGCCGTGTACAATCATATGGCATATGTCGCTGATATAAATGACGAAATTATTCTCGAATAGGATTTTCTCAAAGAAAACAATTTCAAGTTAAATTTTAAAAATAATGAACTACACTCGTGTTCTGAAGACATAGCGATTTTTAAGACGAAATATTCAGATATTAAAACAGTCCATCATATAACTGCAAAGAGTGAAACAACATTACCACCAAGAACTGAGATGATAGTTTCCGGAGCTCTTTCAGAAGATAATAATTTTCACTATTGATTGATTGAATATCCAGATTCTGACAATAGCGTTAAAGGAGTACTAGTGGCTTCTTCACTCGTCGGCCTTACACGGAATGTAATCCCGGTAAGAGTTGCTAATCTAAGCGATAAGGCAAAACTAATAAAAGCAGGAGAAGACCTGGCGACTTGTACTCCAGTGACCTGTATTAACAGAAATTGTCAAGCCACACTATCTGAGCCTCCTGACACTCTAATTAACGAACTCCTTCAGAATGCAGAGTTAGATGATAAACAGAGGATTGCTGCAAGAAATCTATTATTAGAATTCTAAGATCTTTTTTCCAAGAAATCAGATGATGTTGGGCGAACCAAAATAACGCAGCACCGAATAGATACAGGAAATCATCCACCCATTAAACAACATCCGAGAAGACTACCATTCGCTAAGCAGGAAGAGGTGGATAATCTTCTGATGGAAATGCAACAGAATGAATTATTGAGCCATCAGAGAGTCTTTGGGCTTCACCATACTGTTTTGGTTCGGAAGAAAGATGGTTCTACTCGATTCTGCGTTGACTATCGTCGATTAAACAACATCACTAAAAAAAGATAGTTACCCTCTTCCTAGGATTGACGATACATTTAAAGCTTTATCCGGAAATCAATGGTTTTCGACTTTGGATCTCAAGAGTGGTTACTGGCAAGTAGAGATACATCCTGAGGATCGGGAAAAGACTGCGTTCACCACAGGACAAGGACTTTGGCAGTTCAAGGTTATGCCATTTGGGCTTTGCAATGCACCTGCAACATTTGAACGCCTGATGGAGACAGTATTACGAGGACTTTCCTACGAAGCCTGTTTGGTATATTTGAATGATATCATCATTGTAGGGCGCACATTCGAAGACCATCTAAGAAACATCCGAAAGGTGCTGGAAAAATTAAAAATGGCCAACCTGAAGCTGAATCCTTGCAAATGTAATTTATTTCGACGTGAAGTAAGCTATCTGGGACACATTATCTCTGCTGAAGGTGTAAGAACAGATCCTGAAAAGATCTCTGCAGTTAAGGACTGGAGTCGTCCAGAAGATGTCCACCAATTAAGAAGTTTTCTTGGACTATGCACGTATTACAGGAAATTTGTTAAGAGTTTTTCAAATATTGCGAGACCCCTTTACAAGTTCACAGAAGTTAAACAGAGATTTCTATGGACAAATGAATGTGAGAAACCTTTTAAACAACTGAAGGAGGCGTTGACAGCTTCGCCCGTTCTTGCATATCCCCAGTCCGGAAAATTATTCATTTTAGACACAGATGCCAGCAACGAAAATATAGGAACTGTTTCGTAGCATGAGATTGATGATAAAGAGTATGTCCTTGCTTATTGGAGTAAATGTTTGTCGAAATCGGAGCGAAATTATTGTACAACCAGGAAGGAATTGCTAGCAATCGTTAAAGCTATAGAACATTTCCACCATTATCTCTATGGAAGAAAGTTCTTGCTTCGGACAGATCACGCATCCTTAACCTGGCTTTTAAATTTTAAAAATCCAGAAGGACAGGTAGCAAGATGGATTCAACGAATCCAGGAGTTTGACTTTGAAATACGTCATCGCAAAGGCACTTCATGGAAATGATGACGCTTTATCAAGGAGATCGTGTAATGAAAGCTGCCGATATTGTTCTAGAGTAGAGAAGAATATCAATTAGTAAATCCTTCGGTACGCCAAGTTACTGTTTCACCGCCATCGAAACCAGACCCATGAAGTGATGAAGGACTTAGAGAAGCCCAAAAAGAAGACTCAGATATAAATCCAATTTTTGAATTAAAAGAATCTTCCAGTATGAGACCAAGTTGGCAGGACATCTCCACCTACAGTCTTTCTACTAAGCAAGTTTGGGCTCTTTGGGACTCACTCCATATTAGAAATGGCGTGCTATAGAGGAAATGGGAGTCCGATGATGGACGTAATTTCATATGGCAGCTTGTTCTTCCAAAATCAAGAATTTCAGATGTTTTGATAGAATTGCACAGTAGCTCAACTGGAGGCCACTTCGGAGTAATGAAGACTCTACAGAAAGTTCGAGAACGCTTCTATTGGAGCAAAACTAGACAAGATGTAGAGAAATGGTGCCAATCTTGTGATGACTGTGCGGCACGTAAGGGACCAAAGAAACGTAGCCGAGGAAGGTTGCAGTGGTATTAAGTAGGAGCACCTTTTGAGCGGATAGCATTGGACATTTTGGGTCCTTTACCACGATCTTCAAATGGCAACAAATACATCCTAGTTGTCATGGACTACTTTACTAAGTGGACTGAAGCATTTTCAATCCCTGATCAAGAAGCGAAGATTCTATATATCAATTAAAGATATCAAAATAACCATTTCAGCAAACATTTAATTTATATTTAATAATTTAAATTGTAAATATAATTTCTAATTTAATATTCATAATGATTCTAAATTTAATTTCTAATTAATCTGATATCTGGTAACTAATGCATTTATCTTGATCTTGTTACCCATACTTAAGAATAACAGACTGTAAGATAACAGAGCAAATCATTCATCAAAATATGTTAGATGTCAACGGCCTGTCCACAGACATTCATTCCTATTAATATTAGATAGAACATTAATAGCTATTTTTGTTAAAAACATTTTTATTTTTAAATGATGATTCAATTAATTTGAGCAGGGAAGTAAAACTGTCAGTCAATAAGGGATCCCATTATAAACATTTTGCCCTACTATCATTCCTTTACAATTTGTATTACATTTGATATCAGCTTTATAATTTATCGTAAAAATTTTAATTCTTAAAATTTCTGATCAAATTGTGTATTTAAAATAGCTAATTAAGTCATTTTCAGTGTACTATATGAAGAGAGTTTCATAACAGTATTATACTTATATGGCAAATCTTTGAAGTACTGCAACTGTAATATGCATACATTTTCTTCCACTTTTTTCAAAAAGAAAAAAAATAGTAAAATTTATTTTTAAAATTAAAAATACTTTTTGAATATGTTTAGTAAAGTTATTATTCCTGCTTAATCAATTTAAAAGTAAAATTTAAATACTTTCGTTAATTTAACACCAATATGGCTTTTTATCCAAAGAAAACTAAGATTTTTAGATTTTTCCTTTTTTCTACGGAGAAAAGTTCTATTAAAGCAATTCCGGAAAAAAATTGCCTTGGTGCTCCTTTCCGAATTTATTTCCATGTGTAAAAATAACAAAAGTCAGTATGTCTTGCATATTAAAGTTTAACTTTATTTTTTTAACCAACACTAGAAAATAAATAATCTAGCAAATGGATTATTATATGTAGTTTTTGCTTCATTAGAAATTATATTTCCCATTTACTTCCGAAATAGTTTATGAAATATAAAAAATATTTTATAAAATAAAGGTGTGAAATATATCAAATTTCATGATTTTTACAAATTTATTTTCTTGTATTTATTTACTTTGTTTTCTCATTCAAAATTCAAATTACTATACTCTCCCGCAAATAACTTGCAAATGAAAAATATCTAAATAAATTTAATTTAATTTAGGTCTGAATAAGATTAAGTCACGTCAGATATCTAAATAAATAAAAATAAGGAAATAAAAACACACGAGAAATATATTCCTATTAATAAGTTAAATAAAAAGCCTGATACAGCATAAAGAAAATAAAGCTATGAAAAGATAAATTTTGGCAATTCTTTGAGATAGATGATGATTACATTTATACCAACTAATTTTTTCATTTATCTTTATGTAATTTTTTGTTCGTTAAAATGATTATTAATGTTTCAAAATTATGTATCTGCGTGCCTTATCTTTGTTGAAGTGGAGTAATTGAATATAACCAATCAATTTTTAATTTTGAATGTTGGTCAAACGATATATATATCACAGAAAACAAAATATAAAATAAATTTATAAGTCCCATTTTCTCTTCATCCTGGTAATAGGTGCATTTTTGTATGTGTATAATGAGGCTCTAGTAACAATTTTGCGTAAGTATATGAAAAGAGATGAAAATATTTAAAAACTTCTAATGCTTTTTACAATCAGTTTTCATAATTATCAATACAAATAAGCAAAATACAGACTGAAATATCTTTTTGAAAATCAGCTCTTTATCAGTACAGGTTGGTCTACCTCAGAGAATAATATAGATGAAAATAACAATGAAAAATTCTAAGTCCTATAGGAAATCCGTAAAAAAATATACTTAAAATCTAACTTGCCTTTAAATTATAAATAAAGTGGAATATTAATGTATCACAAATTAATTTATATTATTAAATTCCTACAGTGACAAGTTTTTGAACCTATTGGAAAGTGTCACTACTAATTAATACTACAGATGCATTGGAGTACTATTAATGACACTAGTTAATATCACAACAGATCCATTAGAATTGGAATATTGATTAAATCTGAAATATTACAACTTGCATCGCATTAGTTCATTAAAAATTTAAAATAAGACTGTAAACTTTTTTGTAGTACTTTCTAAATTATTTTCATTTTAGCCCTACTTAATTTATGTCTTATCGGAATTATAAAATGTGAATAAAAACTTGAAATGTTCCATTTGTAAGTATGTTGAAACTCGATGCATTGTTTGCGGTTTCCACTTAGTAATCCATAGTCGATTTAAGAGATATAAAGTAATATATATTTGTGGATGATGGATTTTTAAAATTTAACTGATGCAAATTATTTTATAAAAAATAAATTTATATTTTTAGATTGTCTACATCTGATAACCAACCCCATTTGAAATATATAAAATTAAAGACTTCATTTATATTCAAAATAAATAAAAACATTTGTTGTAATACCTTTAATAAACTTAGAAAAAAATCAACGATTACACTTTTGAGTAAAAATATACCTCAACTATTTAAAAAGAAAAAAAAAACATGAATAATTCAGAAAAAAATAACAGTTCTAAGAAATATTCTTAAACCAGTTCTTGAAATGCTTTGCAAAAATTTTAAAACTTCGCAGAATTTAGCACTAGTTGCCAACACGAGCCAAGAATCTCGCATCATATAACTGTTGGCATGTAACAGGCTTATAAGAAGAAAAGATAATTTTTAGTGACAAAAAAGTTTCGTTTCACAAAATTTTCAAATAAATTTTAAAAAATTGTTAGAGAGAGAAATAATTTCAATATAATAGCTATAAAATAGCCAGAATATCCATTCGTATGAAAGATGGCACACTGAATCAATTCGTGCAAAATATTTATGACAAATTAAAAAAAAGTAGCTTACTTATGTCGTCAATTTTCAAATAAATGTTAAGTCAAGTTAATTTTAAAAAAATATCCAAAGTAAATGATAGCTTTAAAAAAATAAAAATAAATTATATTTTTAAGAAAAATTGTTATATTTAAACAGCTGGACGAATTGATTAAAATAAGAAAAATCTATGCTTAAAATTCCCTATATTCTGATTTATTCCATTTACATAAACACAGAGTACAGAAAAAGAACTTTTTTACTCTAATATATTAGAAAATTCATCAATAAAATATATTCTAATTAGTAATATAAATTAATTGAATTAATACAATGAATAAAATATCAATTAAAGTTACTTTTAGTTGAACTATAAACAAACTATATTATTTATTAGATTAACTAAAGTTAAAAATTACTAATTATATTTTGTGTGTGGTAGATTCTTTAAAACACTGTAGTATACATTACAAAATATAACACGTAATGTCCATATCATCAACACAAAAAAGCAGTTTTCAGAAGGTTACCTCTTGCTTTTAGCATCACGACTTTTTTGCTTCTTTTTAGGCACCCAAAAAGAAATGAAGCCGTCCTTCACCTTCAGTAATTCCTTGCGAAACACCGCTAAGGTCACGAAAGCCAGGACACAGCAAGTGATACTCTGGAAGATGATATCCACGGCCATTACTAATCTTCGACGCGTATCAGATAGCCTTCAAACCAGCTGAAGAAGATACACACATTTGATATTCGGCCATCTTGGAATGAAAGCTGGTGGCAAAGAAGCGGGAGAACTCATTACGGGGTTTTGTTTTTCGCTCACCCAAGTTCTTTTTTAATTCCGTCCGCACCTCGTGATTACACACTCCGGTGTCTGTAGCTAACTTTGGATCCCGAAAGTGTCATAAGGCCTAAGAGTTTTTCGAGTACCACTTCCTTTTTACTCATTTCTAATTCCCATCGCTCTCCTAAAACACTTCAAATCCACTTATTTCTTGCTGCGACCAACTCTACTGTTCTGGTTATTTTTTTGGTTTTGTAAATAAGAAACCCCATTGATAAAAACTCTTTCATATAAACGTTTATTTACACTTGGATATGAGCTATAAAATATTTCTAAATGTTTCTTTGATAAATAGTGGTTTTTGACTAAAATTAAACTGTCATTTTTTTTATTTTGCACCAAATATTATGTAAAACATTTTTACAATGTACATTTCACAATAATTTGATCTCTATCAAATTGGAAAATATAATTGATTCTTCAAACCAACTCGGATAACATTATTATTCGCATATTATTAGATTGTATACATATTTTTTTAGATGCTTTGCATTACGACTTTTCCAATAAATTATCTTCAAAACTAGTCTCAAACATATAATCCTTTTATTAAAAATGAACAGATAACTAATCTGTGTATAAACAATCAGCAAAAATAAACTATACTAACTAGTAAATAAGATAATTTAATAAGATAAGTACATTCATATAGAAGAGATTTTCAGATTTGTTCATTCATGTATGAAATATATGCTGTTCAAAATAATTCAAATAATTATATTTCGCTGACCAAATTTGCAGCCAGTTAAAACAAACAATTAATAAAAGTATGCTTTGATAATATAGATCATTCATATAAATAATTTTAAAATGATTGCAAACTGTTTCATAACTGAATCTTAATTTCCAGTTTAAAAATGAAATATGAATCAAAAGCAGAAAAAAAATGAAACTCATAATAAAGTATTTATTCTAGGCTCTTAAATATTTAAACGTTTTGCCTTGAAACAAAATACAGAAAAAATGGGTTCCAGATTAAACCATTATTTTTTCTGTATATAGGTTCCAGATTAAACCATTATTTTTTCTGTGTATGGGTTCTAGATTTTAAAAGATTAATATTTACTATTAATTATTTTTAACAATAATTAATTACAATGACACGTTAAAGCAGATATATTGTTTTGCATGTACAGTTTCATTACATTACATTAATCAAATGTACAATTATGAACATGCTAAATTATACATTAAAATAGTAAAAAATATTTATTTATGTGTATTGTTGGCTTATCCCCTTATAGATCTGACATTTTTCAGATCAACTCCAATAAATTGTTGACAATTAGAAAGTCAATGACTAGCGGGTTATTTTATACTTATATATATATATATATATAATTAGTCAGCAGAATAATTTTGACGAAACGCCATATTATGTTACATTACTAATTTCTCTAGGTTTGTGACCGCAATACTTCTTTTAACCGACAAAATTATTACCAAGCAATCTTTTGTACTAATTAGCTTTAGTTTCGTTTAGCATTTAATTTGCTTACTATTATTTATCACTTTTTAGTCAATTTTTGCACAAAAAAAATTTGATTTAGTATACATTAAGTTTAAAATAAAATTTTGAGCCAATAATATCATCGTATATAAGTTATATTACTTTGTTTCTCCGAAAAAAGCATGCAACTTTCTTTCGGATCAAAAGCTGGGGTTTAATGGAAAAGTACATTTTTTCTTTAAAAAAAATTCTCGCGATATCATTTAACAACATGGAACTTAATATGTCGCCCGAACATGTGATTTATTAAGTCCAACGAAAAAATTATCACACAATACGAAGACTGAAATTTTTAGTTGGCTCATGACATTAATACTACCCATCGAAATTAATAAAACCAAGTTATTGTTAGTACATTATTTGTGATTCACAGATAGGATGTATAAAGAAATTTCGCCACAGATGTCGTATAATCTTTTTGGCGCATTTTTGAATTCGGTGAAATTTTATTCAGGTGTTACTTTTCTTCAGATAATTTAGATTTTTTATTAAGTCAAAAAGATAAAGTATACTAAAAATATTCAACAACGTTCTATTTTGGCAACCATAATTTATATGTAACAATCACGTCAACTTGGAGATATTTTTTAATAGGCAAAACATTTTAAAATACACCGAAAGGATTATCTGTACCGAAATTTCATAAATAAGAAACAAGATTATAATATTTCAAATTATATATGTGTATATGTAATGTATAAATTGCGTGTTTATATATAGTATTTAAGGATGAATTTATTTACTCTTTTTCTTTCAGTGAGAATATCAAATATAAATACAAATTAAATTAGGTACTTTGTCTGGACTTTCTCCCAGCTAATAACGAATATTGTTAAAAATATTTACATCCTTCTAATACACATATCGCGAGTTAAATATTTTTTAACTTAAGGTTGTTGAACCAAAGTTTTTCTTCATTTACATAACAAAATTTTTGGCAATGATAAAACAGAGAGATGATTTTAAAAATTGCACTGATTCCAACTGTTGTTGGATGTGCTTTCCAAAGGTGACATGTTTTAAAATGATTTTTAATGATTTTATGATATTTTGCCAAGATATTTAAGATCGATTTGTAAGAAAATATATTGTATTTCTTTATCTGACTTTTTAAGTTAATGAAACCAAAATGTTAGACTATTAAAATGGCTATCAATTTTAAAACATTGTTTAGATGAAATGAGTGCACTTAATATTTAATAAAATACTTAAGGATGGATTTTGAAATAGTATTTATGAATGTAATTGGTAAGAAGAAACGTAAATGTATTGTAGTAAAGAAATAAAAATATTAATCAAGCAAAAATATCGATACTGTTTACATATTCATACTCAAAATATGGCAATATGTCTTTCGTAACAAGAATGAGGAAAATATATCGCACATATGCAAATTTTACATACACAAAAAAATGTTTTATAATTTTTTACGCAATACTTTTATTTTCCCAAGTAAGATAAATTTCAGTTTTTTGAGAAGAAAGGAATTTTATTTACTTAAGAGAGAAAAAATAAACACAAATTCAATTCGTATAATGACGATTTACTAAGTAATTACAGTAATATTGCATCTAAGGAAAATATTATAAGTAAAATTTAATTTTTTCATTTGTTTACAAAGCATTTTGAAACACTATAGTATGTATTTGAATATGATTGGAAAAATGTAGTTATTTCTTCTCTAATTACTAATGGCATGCTTATGTGCATACATCCTTTAACTTATGAAATTTCATTATCAAAGTATATAAAAAAATATAAAGATCGCGTAAAAATTACCTGAGTTCACAAATACACAAAATGTAAATTATACTAATACAAAAAAGTCGATTTAATAAATTTGTAATTCATAAAAAAATTCTCTGTTATATTAAAAATTTATATTGAATTAAAAGATCTAGAATTTGTAACAGAATTATTTTATCAAGCTTCTAGTGGTGACAAGAAAATAGTTGCAGAGTAGATTGTAGCATGGCAGTTCCCATTACCCATTTGCAGTTCTCATTGAAATGCTGCCCCCGAACTTAATTATCTGTTCTTTCTTTATGCATAATATTTGCAATTGTTCTTGTGTTGTGATGTGTTATTAGAAGATACTGAAATTTAGAATTTTTAACTGTATCCTCAGCGTCGTTTTTACTCTATCACGAGTGTAATTTGTTTTCAATGATCATACAATCCATTCAGAATTAGAATCAAAGCAGCATGTAAAGTTATGCATATTAATGAATTTATAACGGTGACTTTACATCAATGCCAATTGGCATTGATGTAAAGTCACCGTTATAAATTTAAGAAATATTTACACTGCCATTCACAACTACATTATTATAAATACTAGAATTACAAATGTATGCGTTTTTCAATGGAGCCCCTCAATCAATATCTCAGGTAAATTTATTTTTGACTCATTGAGTGATTTTCATCATTATTTCGTTAAAAAAAAAAGGTACATATGGACAGGATTTAGTTTGCCTCTAAGAGATCATATTTTATACTCAAATGGTGATTTGACTTCAAAATCGTAGTATATCATTTATATGGATGTCTTGAGTATGTTAGTTTTTCTAATTAGTTAGAGCTTTATATTAATTCACAAATTTTCTTTTTCTTGTTCTTGTAACTCACATTTTGAAACATAACTGTTACTATTTTAAATATTTACTTAAAGAATTTTAGAATTGATTCATATAAATTTGATAAATTAATCGTGAATTTTTCAGTAGTTTACGATATTAATATATTAATAAAAACAGCATTGATAAATAAATATTGACAACATTTTCAATCACAAAATACAACTATGAATTATTAAAACATATTACTCCTCATCATAAAAAAAAATTAGCTTTGCTTAAATTGCATTATTCTCTTGTTTTGTAAATTAAAGTGTTTGGTCTGATGTTATCTAGAGTAAAGGTTGACTGATTAATTGAAAATTTGTTACGAACTAAAGAATAATTTGTTGAATTATTGTATTGTTTTTTTTTATCACGTTGGTTTAGTGTTTGAGAAGTTTTTATTCAATTTTTGAATCTATCAAAAACTTGTATTCTCAGACGTAAACAAATTAACTACAATGTTTATAATATTTATTATCTTAGTATGGTAGCTGAATTTTATAAGAACTATATATCTGCTTAAAGAATTAATTTAATTCGGAACGAGTAAATAGGTAGGTACCACAAATAATTAGTTAATATGATAAAAAAAAATCCATGATAACATTTCTTTCTTTCTCCAAAATAAACTCTATAATATACATATACAAACTATTCATTAAAAGATGTTATTCTAAAAGAACACATTTAACAATTATTAGTTATTGTAAAGCCATCAGATTTAAATTTATATACCTAACATATCTGGCACACATTTAGTTAGCTTGCTTAACATCATGTACATAATATTATATACATGATATATACATAATATTATATACATAAATTATAAGGAAAAAATGTACGCTAAATAATGCTGGTAAATCAAAATTACTTGTTTTATTGGTAATTTTGATGCTTCTGAAAAATAATTTCATAACAATGTTCCCATCAAATCAATTTTCAAAAGATAAAAAAGTGAAGTTAAAAATAAAAAAAAATAAAATAAAATAAAAACTACTCTAAAACGAACATACATTATATACTTCAGTGTATTATGCATCAACGTATATAAGGAACAATTTTTATAAAAATTATTCACCAGATAATTTATATAAGCCAAAGATTGGCAACAATTTTCTATGAAGGGTTGCTTTGGGTAATGAATAATACTACAACTGACTATATTCTAAATTCATTATTTAACATATATATTATTTAATATGAACAATCAAAAAATTTAAATAAAATTTGTGTTAATGGAAACATATTTATCGGTAGTTATATACGGATTATTTCATAAATATCAGTAAAACTGCAATTTTATTTCATTTAAGGCAATCTTAAAAATTATAAGCTACTACAAAATTAATTAACAATTTACACACACACGAGACACAAATTGTCTCATATGTAACCAAATTATTTTGCACTGTTTTCTCTTGAAACAAGTCTTGTCTCTTGATCTTTAAAAAAATAGCATTTTTTTAAAAAACATAAGTAAAAAGTTGATCCGAGCATTTTTATGCACATATTACAAGTAAATAGCACATTTTAAACACATTCAGCATTTAATTAACCTATATATTTATCATTAAAAAAGCTGACAGTGACTTTGTTTACACAATAAGGACATTAAAAAATTGCGTAAAGATTGCACTACACCATCTTGAGGCGAAAAATAGAACCAAAGCATACTAAAAAATGGTCTTTAAAATGCTGAAAGAACACAAATGAAGCAAAAAAAAAAAGTTGTTCCTGCTTGTTTTTTGGCAATCTTCCACTGAAGAACGAAAGAGTTTCCTAAGCAAATTGGCAGACAGGTGGGCGACGTTTTTCAACATTTTTCACAAACACAGACTCCAGAAAACCATCTGCTTAGTTTACGTCATAGTAAATTTTGTTTACCAAAGCGGAAGCGTCCATTTCATACTAAAAACTAATACATGCAATCATTTCCTGCTTCTTTTTGGTACTAGAAAAGTGGAAAGTAAAAGATAAAAAATCTTTATTTTTAATAAATTTATTGTATTTAAAACTTAATTTTAAGAACAATTAAAAGTTGTTTTTAAAAACATTTATATATATATATATATATATATATATAATTTATATATATATATATATATATATATATATATATATACACGACTGATTCAATACTCTATATAAGTAGAATGATAATAATTTTTTCCTCACTATAATGTCACCAATTTGTTAACGAAACATACTTCTCGCCTGAGATTCTTCGTCGAAAAAAATTTATTAAAAAAAAAACTCAGAGATTATATTATTTTTACTATATCATGTAAAACAATTAAATTAGGTTAGGTTATAGACTACGACAAAAAACTGTTTTGGAGCTTTATACTTATAGGCTCGCATTGAGTAAGATTTGAGTTTTTATATGAAACCTAAACAAAAATTGATGGATTGAGATGATTTTGAAAAAAAATGACAAGCAAAACGAAAAGATAAGCACAGCGTTTGTTTGACAAATGAAAGGAAAATTAGACCGCTTGGAAATACAAGACGAGAAAAAAATTAAAATCTATTAATTTGCTTCAAAAAAGAAATTGTTGCGTTAATTTTCTCTTCAGGATTCGTTGACAAATCTAAGATCCAAGTGAAAGAAAGAGCTCCGATACCAAGTTTTTCTCTTAAAGAATTTCTTGATTGATCATATCGAGGACACGATAGCATTTATGATCCATGGTTTCTCATTCTCCGCAAGAGCATTTATCCGTTGAAGAAAGTCTGAATTTATATAATTTAGCATTTGTCGGAAAAGATCTAGTTCTAACTCTAGCTAGCCACACTTCTTCAAAGCGAGAATTACTATAATTGTGTGTGTGTGTGTGTAAGATGTGTGCGAAAAGTTAGAGGTGTATTTACTATTATTCCATTTGTTGTTATTATAATTGATAAAAATGTTTCTTATATTATGGATAAGGTCTTCAGGTGAAATCGAGTGCAGAATATAACTTTTATGAAGTGCCGATTTTGGAAGAGCATATACTTTTTCGTTCCCAGCAATTTCGGAATGACCTGGAATCCAAACGAATTGAATAGATTCGCAAATCTTAGTTGCATTTCCTAAAGCTGATCGGATGTGTTGAATGATGGTTGGGGAAGAGGTTGAGAGAGTTTTCAAACTGCTTAGGCAGGATAAGGAGTCTGATAATATGACATAGTTGGAAGAAATACAGAATTTAGTCACCGCCAGATATAAAGCCAAAGCCTCTGCTGTAAAAATGGAATTAGAGTTAATGATTTTCCCGGAAACAAAAAAGTTATTTCTGATGTTATAAACAGAGATTCCAAGTTTGTTTTCTATTTAGATGCATCACAGTAAATAATAATATTAGAATTGGACCATTCAGAAGTAATATGCAGTTCAAAGAGGTCATTGATAATATTTGTAGGAAGATTTTTAGTCTGAAAAGTATATTTTCTAAGAACTATTTTTAAATTAATATTAACAGATTTTGCAGGAACTCTTAAAATATGTGATTTTTGAATTCCATTTTTTTCAAGCCATTTTTTCACTTGCAAAGATAGAGGAATAGCGCCAGAGATATGGCTGTATGGCATTGATTCCCACAAACTACCACATAGAGATCTATTAGAAAATGCAAGGTTTCTAATGTACATCCTTGTAGAGAGAAAGTTTTTCTTACAGAAGCAGGTACGACCCCTGCTTCTTTCAAAAGAAGTGAAATTGGTGTCCAGCGAGGAAGACCTGTAGCAATTCTAAGAACTGAGTGATATATCGGATCCAAGATTTCTCTCTGACTCAGAAAGGCTTTCTTCAAGGAGTTTTACACCTAAAACATTCTCTTGACTTAAATTATGAACATTAATATCTTATACCCCCTCAAAATCCAATAAATTTGAAACAATTTTGTTTTAATCTTCATCTGTGTCAAAATGTCAATAAAAAGTAATATGGATCCTACTATTTTGAGAGTCCTGGCTTACGAGATGTTGAGTAGATACTATCCTGAGCCAGAATGGCTCCGTATCTTTACCGATGGATCCCTCCTATCAAACGGACTAAATGATGGTGCCGGAGTTTTCTCCAAAGTCTTTTCCTTTTATGCCCCGGTGGGACGAAGCTCTGCCTTTGACGGAGAGATCGCGGCAATTTGCTTGGCTCTATCTCAGCTACATTGCCACATAGATAAATTTACAAAAGTTATTGTCCTCTGTGATTCAAGAGCTGCTCTGATGGCCATTGTATCCTCTAATAATCCCTTAACACAAGGCATTTTGAACTACCGTCAACATCATGAGAACCTGGCATCCTTTGAGAAGACCATTGTCCTCTAGTGGATCCCTGCCCATTGCGAAGTCACAGGTAATGAAAATGCAGATTACCTTGCAAAGAAGGGCGCTTTAATTACGCAGACTCCCACACGCGCTATGCCCTTCTGTTCTATTAAACATCTTGTCAAAAGAACTCTTAAGTCCAGAACTCATGAAGAGCTTACTAATCGCATTTCTCTTAAAACTTGGAAGAATGCCCTCCTAAATCTGCGCAATAGCCCAAGACATAGAGCGATGGCTGAATTCCGCCTTGCCACCGGGCACGACTGTCTGCGGAAACATCTAAATAGATTGGTATCGTTCCTTCTCCGGTCTGCACTCTTTGTAACATAGATGAGGTGATG
Organism: Latrodectus elegans; assembly: GCA_030067965.1. NCBI lineage: Eukaryota > Metazoa > Arthropoda > Arachnida > Araneae > Theridiidae > Latrodectus > Latrodectus elegans. Next base: position 22,794,301 of record CM057821.1, on the reverse strand, counting down.
GACACAGCGCATCTTCCTCGCTGCCCTGCACTTCGTAAGACGTCTCTAATTGAGCGCTATTGGGAAGCTAGAGATATGTTAGATTAATAGACTCTGTTGCAGTATCTTTCTGTGTTATTGTTCTATCCTTTTTATTTATTTTGTTGTAACTGTCTATAATCTGCCATTGGAAATAAAAAAAATAAACAAAAATAAAAAAAGATTTTTCGGAATGATAAGCTTGCAGGTGTAAATACATGACATAAATAATCGAGGCTACTTGTAATGAAGGACTGAACAATTTGAAGTAAATGATTAGTTTCTGCTCCCCATATATTTCCTGCAATAGCTTTTAAGACATTAATTTTCTTCTGGAAAGATTTTTTTTCATTTGAAAATTATTCTTATAGGTTAAATTATTAGTAAAATAGAGGCCCAGAATTTTTATGTGCTTTGACCAAGAGATAGGTAATTGGTTGATAGTTAGTACAAAATTTACAGGAGATTTTTTGGAAGAGAAATCAATGACTGAACATTTTGAGGAATCAATTTTTAGTTTTCATTCTTCAAACCATTGTTCCAGTTTTATGATTGCAGTCTGCATTTTTTGCTGTAGTCTTTCTTCTGATGAATGAACAACCAAAAGGATTATGTGTCATCAAAATAAATAAAATACTTAATGTCAGGAGAGAAAACTTCGTAAATATCTGACATATAAATCATGAAAAGAAAGGGAGAAAGAACACTGCTTTAAGGAACACCTCTATTAGAGAAAGTGGATTGAGATAAAGTTCCACGCAATTTCACTTTAAAACTTCTATCTGATAAAGAATCCAATATCCAATGAGCAGTATTTCCTCTAATATCAAATTGGAGGAACTTATAAATAAGACAGTCTGGCCACATTGAATCGTAAGCTAGAGATATGTCTAGAGTTGCGCATATGACATAGTTTCTCTGTGAGCGTAAAGCAATAATATGATGATGAAGCATAGAAAGAACACTATCGCAACCTCTATAAGGCATAAATCCCTGATGATTTGGATGAAAATATTTGGAAAGGACGATATGATTTATTAGATGATTTAAAATCATGCATTCCATGACCTTACATAGAACACGTGTAAGAGAAATTGGGCGATAAGAATTTACTTTCTTACTAATTTACTTTGATAAGAAGTAGTATCTTTCCCAGGTTTTATTATTGGAATTATGATGAATTTTTTCCAAGACGGGGGAACAATACCGCTTAACCAAGAGTTATTTATCAGTGACAAAAGGGATCGTAAAGTTATGTTTGATAGACCCTTCAAAATTTTATCTGATATTAAATCAGGACCAGCTGAAGTATTTTTGCATTTAGAAATCGCCAATTGGAGCTCTGAGAGGGAGAATGCAGAGTTATATTCTAAATCAAAGTTTGAACTTAAATCCAGAGGTAGTACTTCAGTTTCAGATTGACGAGAATAAAATTTGGCAAATAAGTTAGCCTGAACTACAGGATCCGAAATAATTAAATTTTCGCTAGAAATTAGTAGATGATGAGTTGGTGAGTCAGTAGATCTATTTTTAAGTCTTTTAAGAATGGAATAAATGTCTTTAGATATACCAGCGTTTGTTATAATAACTATCAAGCGCCGAACTTCGCATATTAAAGTCTTCAATTATTATGAAGGGAGGATGAATATTTGATAAGATGCTATGGAACAAAGAACTTGAAAATTTACCGTGTGGGACGTAAACATTTACTAAAGTAAGAGATTATTTGGATACAGTAATTTTTATAGCTAATATTTCTGTATTGTTATCTTCTGAGCGGGATATATTTAAAACTTGCACATGTAGAGATTTATCAACAGCAAAAAGAAGTCCTCCACCACGGCCATCTTACCTATCTAATCTAATCATTGTTTTATTACAAATTTGAAATAAGTCGGATTTTTTAAGAAACGTGTTTTGAATTGCTAGGACATTGGAAGATTGAGAGTACGGAAGTTTTATATACGGGCGCTTAGATAGAACACTTCTTGCATTCCAAGAAATTAAATTGAACATTAAATAATACGAAAAACCTGAACAGTCACTAAAAATCAAACAAAAAGGTGCGCTCGTAGTAAAACAATATTATTAAAAAAAATTATGAATGTTTTTTACGCCTTCTTCCTGGCTCAATTCTTTCTTCAATGTTAGGTTCTGCATATTTAATACTTGGTTGATTAGACTTCATAATAGGTTGCTCGGGAGATATAATTTGCTAATTCACTGAATTTTTTGGACTTATCTTTCTAGACTGGATAGATCTTGCACGACTCTTTCTTGGAGGAGATCTAGAAACTTATCTAACTGGATTCGAACATGTTCGTGTACATTCTTTCATGAATGAGAACATTTATTAACATTTATTGGACCATTTGATCTTGTCTAGCCTGTATCGCAAGTAATTTTGCTTCAAAAATAGGAGCCATCTCCGGCACTGTTTTTTTAACAATATCAGTTATTTCATTTTGATTCGGCACGAAAGGAAGATGACTTTTGGTTAAACTGGAGTAACTGGTTTTTAAAGATTTATTATAACGTCTTCTCGCCTCAATAAATGGAAGGTAGTTCATGCTTTTAAAATGTAAGTTTTTCTTTAAGCCTCGTTGGGCAAGAAATGTCATTGGCTGCATGATTTCCCTGACAGTTTATACATTTAGGTGTTTCATTGCCACAGGGAGAGTCTTTATGGAATGTTCCACAGTTTTTACGTAGGAAGACTTCTTGTTTACATTTTTTCGTAGGGTGAGTGTATTTATAGCATTTTCCGCATTGGCGAACGTTATCAATAAAAAGAGAAATTGGGATGATGGAATAGAATAAGTTAATAGTTTGAGGTAGATGATGATCAATGACGCTCACTAAAATATTTTCACTCAGTTCTTCTGAATTCTTTTTTGTAAATCTTTGTAAGCTTAATATCGTTAAGCCATTTTGCGCAATTTCTTCAGCAACAAGATATAAAGGTAAATCTACATTTATTTATTCTATAAGAAATCTGGAAGAAATGCATTCAGGTTGAAAACTGGAGGTAATAGGTACTCCAAGAATATTGTTTATCTTGTTTATTTCTATAGCAGTATCTGGGCAATTAGTTTCGAATAGAAGCTTACCTTGACGGGTGTGTTGAATTTGTATTATTTTCTTGTGATTCTTTACAAGTTGAATTATTTCCCGCTTTAAATTGTAAGGTTTCTTTGGAATAGATGCAGTACCATCAGTGGGAGACAGGAAAATGAAGAACTTATTAATACCATTTTCTGCAGCTAACTGGATTAGTTGTGGAATAGAATCTTCGAAAGTCAATAATCTTGAAGTGTCTATTTTTGGAATGCGCAAATCGCAATCCGTGTAAATCATTTCAGTCTCTGCTTCAGTCATTTTGAATCCATAATAATGAGGGAAAAAAAAGAATAAATTAAAAATTTAAATAGTAAAATAAAAAGAACAAAAATACTCAATCTTAGTCAATCAAACACTAAGCCAAAGTCAGACGATAATTTCAACATGAAAAAGGAGAAAAAATGTCAAAGAAAACATTAAATAATGACAAAATAATCAGAGTTCAAAATTTACGTATTTCGCAATTTAGAACAATCCGCCATTTTTTTCTAGAATGATAATAATTTTTTCTTCACTATAATTAATGTTGTGACCAATTCGTTAACAAAACATACTTCTCGCCTGATATTCTTCATCAAAAAAAAATTTATTAGAAAAAGAAAAAAAACTCAGAGATTATATTAATTTTATTATATTTATATAAAATAATTAATTATTTTGGTATTCAAAATATAAAATATTATTGCCACAAATAAATAAAAAAAATGATTTATATTATATAATTCGAACCTAACAAATGTTGTAAGACTCTTTTCCAATAACCACATTTCTGTAACTGAGAAAACTTCCCCAAATAATGAATTGTAGTCACATGACGTCATAGAGTAAAGACGGAAATCATGCAAATACCAACTTTCAGAGATGTGCTTGCGTAAGGAATAGCATAGCATACATATCTCGATAGATGAGTGAGAATGGACAGAAGCTTGAACTTATAATTTTCAACTCCAAAGATCTTACTACATTTGATTTTCATTATTACGAATCTCTAATTTGTGAAAACTCACTCTTTTACGATCCAATGGCCCTATCCTGACACCATAGATATAATGATAATTTAAACGGCCATTTACCAAATAAAACTTTGTTAAGTCTCTTTTCTTCCGAACTTTCGATTCCTATAAATTATTTTCTTTTCCTTTTTTCATTTGTAATAGAGTATTTTTTTCACTTTTTATTTGATACATTTTTATATAATGCCCGAGAACTTTTTTCATTCTTGAACAATTAAGGGGCATTCCAGGATATTGGGAACAAAAGTAGAAGGCACATGATGAAAAGAACTGCGGTGCCGAATTCTGTTTCGCAAATGCAAGGATGGTATATAAATGGATATATTCCTTACAAAGCTTGTACTTTCTTGTCATATAGTTGGTTGTTTCATTTGAACAGCTAAAACTATGAATTTTCGTTTATTAGATTGAGTGAATTCCGTTAAGGATTTGTCGCAGTAGAAGAAACGAACGTATTCAACAGTTGAAGTAAAAAAGGAAATTCTGAAGGTAGATACATTAAAAATCAAACTATATTTGTAATTCCGAAGAACAACCTCTCGCCAATTTTAAAAACTCGACAAAAAAAAATCTGAAAAGATAAACAGTACCAGCAAATAGAAACAGTAAACATCTTTTAGAAATATTACAGAGAAGCAAAAATATCTTAAACTGAAAAAAGTATCTTACTTGGCTGAGAAAAATGAACATTTGGTGTAGTATGATATCCCCCTCTAAATGATTTCTCGCAAAATCTAGTGCCCACTGTTTTGATTGTAGTATCGCCAATTTGAGTTTCTGTTTTTATTATAGCGTTGCGAAATTCAGCTTTCGCTACTTTTCGGATTTTTTGGTTGCCAAATTTCGTTTTTCTGGTGTTTCATATCATTTTTTCTTTTCAGTGGCAATAGTATTTTTAGTTTCACTTCAAGTTTGGTTTTACTTAAGCACAATTTGAATTTTTTGCCATTTTCAATTTGCATGTCTGTCTTAATTGATCGTTTTTTTTTTATCGCATCGTCAATTTAAATCATGCTTTCTCATATTAATTTTTTATTTCACGTCAGATGTAGCGCGGAATATAAATACCGTCTTTGATATTTACATTTTTTATTTCGCTGTAGATAAAGCGCCGGAATTTCAATCCTGTCTTTTATATTCGTTTTGTATTTCACTATGGATATCGTGCCAGAAATTGAACTCTGACTTTTATATTCATTTTGGATTTGCTGTGCATGTAGAGCACCGGATGAAAAATGAAGATAAAATTTTTATTTTAATTATTTTCTGCAGGCATAGAATTCTTAGAATTGTGTGTTAAGTATTTAAATTTCCAATAATAAACGAAATAATGGAATCGTTCTACTTGTTTAAATTATTTTAGATTTGTCTACTTTTATGAATTAATGATTTGTAACATTCTATCTTAAATCACTGAAATTCATTTTATTTATTTTTAACTGGGTGTTATTAAATGTAATTATTTTTGCTACTTTATTTCCTTTAATTTTAATTCTGAAATATTTTTAAGTAGAGATTTTAATCAATTCTTATTGCGATTACTGTTTTCTTATATACCGTTAGGCTTAGGAATTTGAAATCGGAGGGAGACCCCACTTCATTTACATAGTGGTTATTAGTGTTTTCTTATGTAATATTAGGCCTAGTAATTCGAAATCGGAGAAAACTAGGTTTCTTACGACGATTGGTGCTCATTCTGGAAGGCGACTTTTTCATCGCCAGTTGGCGACGAAAAAAGTCGCAATAATCGCCAATAGAGGGGGATATCATACTAGATCCCAAAGCACTAGATCCAAAAATTTAAAACAAGACACGGTTTGAGCTTTAGAAAATAGTATGGTGCAGTTCAATCAATGAAAGTAACTGTTGTTTGTAAGCATGAATCTTATTTATACAAGTTTCTTATAGCGTATTCTAAACAATTACTCCTAAAAGTGTTTTATTTATAATGAAAAAGTAATTCGATAAGAAAAATTAGATCTCAATAATTTAAACATTTTTTTCTATTTTAACGAATTATTTTACCGATCCATAAGAGATAGAAAAACAAGCCTTTGCTGTATTAGGAAATATGAGATGACCATTTTGAACATGAAGAATCAAAATATTTAAATGTTTATTATGTTGAATAAATCAAAGCTAAAATTTGTTTAATTTTTGTCTGAAGCCCTAATATAAAAATACATTTTTCTTCATTTAGTGGAGACATATCTTTACTTGAAAATCGATTAATAGCAAAAAAAAAAAAAAAAAAAAAAAAAAAATTACCTCAAAATCTCCAGTGTGAGATCAGTTCCACATTTATCTGCAATTTCCATTACTTGGTCGTAGGTTAGATTTTGACAAGACTGGTCATTTACGCTAAGGATCAAATCACCTTCCTGTAAACGTCTGTATGCTTTACTCTTTCTCCTCACCTAAAATTAACATTGACAGACACTTAATTAACTATAAATTAAGCACACAGATACATATATTACATTATATATAGATATATATATATAAGTATTATTTACAATGATTGTTAAATTATATAAATTAGAATTCTTGGAATTATAAAAATTTTCATACAAAATTATAAGATTTTTATAAATTGAAATTTATTTAAAATGAATATTCGCTCGTTTAATAAAAAAAGAGCTAGGAGGATCAATAAAACTAAGCTAATGGTTTTAATTACTCAATCCTTTTAAGACTGAAGAAGTCCGTAATTTGAATGACTCGTTAAACCACAACTATGTGTGGCACTTTTCTTAAAGAAAAATAAAATTTGTGGTTTAAAAACTTTAAATTATTGTGTTATGTCGACTATATATAATCAAGAGATGATTAGAATGAAAAATAAAGTTATATATGCTACATTCTACTCTACAGCAGTATGTATAAATATCAGCATATCATCGTAATATTTTCTTATTATTTCTTATTTTTATAGTTTTAATATTTTAATTAAAACTCTGATATTCTTCAGAGAAATGAAATAGATTTCATTTTAATGTATATAAATAATTTTAAGTTTATGTGAAACATTTCTTTCACTATATAACAGTATTTTTTATTATAAACAAAAAAAATTGTGAAAAAACCTCAATAGTTTTTTTTAACTACTAAAAATAAGAGTTATATAATTTTCTTTTATTTCAATAAAATTATTGAATTGTAAAATAACATCAATTAGTTTAAACTATATGACATTTTCTATGATTATTTTCACTGTAATTATTATTATAAATGCTCATTTCTAAAAACAATTTTTGATAATCACAATTTATAACTTCTATTTTAAGAGATAGTTTTGAGAACATTGAATTAAAAAACTCTGTTCAAAAAATAACATATTTTAAAATACAAGTACTATATTCATCTCAAATAAGGTAAATGTATGTTTCAAGAATAAAAGCATAATTCTAATAAGAATACAACTAGACCAACTCTCTTCATTGTGCTAACGTGGTATTAGATTAAATTAAGGTACATGATTCAGTTTAACAAAGAGCAAGGACCCTTCACCGTTTTTATTATTTGCATAATTTTTGATAACGATCAAGTTATTTTCTATCTAGTTTACATTAGGGAACATGTAAACTCGCTGAAATGACATTAATGTAAGTTTGTAAACAAATAATCATAAAGCAATTTGAAAAATTGATATATTACTAAAAATTTAGATCTTTGATATACGTAAAACAAGTGGTAAATAAAATTTCTAACATATGTCGACAGTACTTATGTGTACACCTAAATAATCCGTTTGTGTTGCACTTCAAATTGCTAAATATCACTTACGATATTGGATTAAGTATAATATATTTGTAGAAGGTTTGAATTGAAAGACAGTGTGGTGGTGATTTTTAGGACATTTTAGGGGGCTAGAAATGCCTGGAACCCAACTGAATATTGTAGAGGTGACTCTTACGAACATTTTGATGTATTAATATTTGAGATCTCATGGTTAGAGTCATAACACTCCTCATTTTCCTAAAATCACATCAAAAAGGCACAAAACATTTACTTCTTTAAAGGGGGAGGGGTGATTACGACATTTTAAGGGGCTAGAAATGTTTGGAATCAAACTTTATCTTGTAGATAAGATCACTGGGGCAGTATTACAAAGTAGTCAAGATTATTGTCTTTGTAATACTACCAGTGATTGGTGTTGTTGGAAAACGATAAAGCAAATGAAGTCACCCATTGTTTCTTTCTACTTTCGCCTCTCCCTTTCGTAAAAAGAAGAATTTTAATTAAATTTGAAGAGGGAGATTAAATTGATCAATTAAATTGAAAGAGAGAGAAAGTTTAAAATGAAAGTTGTGGAAAGTCTGACAATTTAACAACAATAAAATATCAAGTTATACATTAAAATAGAAGTTAAAGGTCTTTTTATCTGAATATTATACAGCTTATTTTCTCTACAGTTTGAAATTGGAAATAAGGGATAATAATTTTACACATGAGACAACATAATTGAAAGAGCTCTTCAAAATAGAAAATTCAAAGAACTAATTGTTTGTATATCTTTTTTACATTGCATAAACATAATAAATGAGCCATTTTAACACAGTAATTTCTGTAATATAATAAATTAGAAAATTTATCAAAATAGTTCATTATATACTAATACCTGCAGAAATGTTTTTAATATTTGCTTTTATTTGAATATAGATTTCCTATGAATACAGAGAATAGCACCAACAGTTCTTTCATCTAGACTTAAAATTTTATTCATCTGAATAAAGCTAAATCAAAAGTAGAACGTGTATGACTGATTCTAACAAGTTCATGTTGCCTCATCCAATCTTATGCCTCATCCAAATATATTAAGTAATTGTATGTAATTAAATTGTGTTTTGCCCTTGTCATCCTGAAGAAACGTATAAGCACATATCAACCTTAAAATTTTGCCCAAAGAACAATCCCTTGAAATACTTTCAAGAGAATGGTCCTATTTCTTTTTATTTTGGGAGAAATGCCAATGTATCCGCCATGACCCACTTGGCAAAGAAAATAGACTGCAAAAGTTACACCATTTCTGACAGACATGGAAAAGCTTTCAATAACCATTAGTCCAAGAAATATTACTCACGAATTTCAGCATCAGACAACCGACAGTTATGGTTAAAGATTAAGTAAACGCTTATGAGGAAATACAATTTAAAAAAAATATTTTTTTTAATTTAACTATTTTAATACTTAATCAGTCTAGTTTTTTTTGTAAACATACAGTAAAAAAGCAGTTCTATTTCTTCATTACAAGAAATAAATATAGAGACATTGAATAGTTTCTTACAGTTAAATTAAATTTCTATTTCATAATAAAGTGGATTTCCAAACACATGAAATTAAAAATTGAAAAGAATCACATTAGAAAATATCTCTTTTATTATTTTTAAAAAACTAAATTACTTATGACCTGAAATTTAAAGTATCATGAATAATCAAACATAATATAAAATTAAGTAATATTAATGTTTTTAAATAGGTAGCACCAAAATTACATGAATGAAAAGGCAATTTTTAACTTGGATGAAAATTTTTAAGATTTGAACCAAGCAATTATGCAAGTAGATAGTGTTCAAGTGCCATCTATAAACCTTGTAAACCTCGAAATTTTATCTTAAATATTTTGAATTTTCCCCAGAAAAATTTTTTTTACGCCCAGTTCGAGTATAGATCTTAATGTATCGATTTGTTTATATTTCAGCCCATATTGTTCAGTATTAAATAATATATCGACTAAATCCTACTAACTAGTACGGGTGCTAAATGCGCCAAACTAGCAGATTATAGTGTAAGAATATAATCTTTCGTTTTCCAATTTCGATGCATGTGTGTTGTTATGTGCGATCCTGAGACAAATATCGTTGTACGCGTAATTTTTAATTGAAGTTTTAGTAACCTTGAATCTTAACCGAAGTTGTTTATTTTATTTATACGTCAAGTTATTCTGATGCTGTCGCCGCTTAAATATGACTGTGTGAATTCAATTTTAATTCAAAATTACAACTTTTTTTTTGTTTAATTTCAAAGTTAAAAGGTTTTATTTGGAGTACGATAGTTTGCTTCAAATTTAAAAATAATTCTTATAAGGTATAATTAGGTATTTAAATTGAAATATGTTTTAAAACACTTTATTGTCCTGTTTTGACACGATATTTTAATAAATAATTCGCTTTAAGTGAGTTCTTTTTGGATTAGCACATAAAATAGCGAACTTGTAGCAGACCCATATTAACAATATTGACAGGGCGCTGCTGCCCAATAGACTTACAAACAACATGAAATGAGATGAGTGTAGAGATGTGAGAAATCCCATCGAACCATCCGGTTCCTAAATATGTTTGTTTTGTACCACCCTGGTACTATGTAACCTTGATTTTATTTTATAATTATTAAGTGTTTTCTTTTTGTAACTAATCTTAGTTATATGTAATGTAATAAATGTTTGTTTTGTTTTAACTTCCATTTTCTTACGTCGCTACAAACTAGAATAAACTTGTTTGAATTCATTTCTGATAGCATATTATAAGACAACTGTTGTCAGAATAACAAATGTTTAAACCAAAAAAAGTAGTAATATAAACACAAATAAAACAAAATGAAACTACAGTACGTCTATAAAATCGATTCATCTTCTACCAAACTCTTCAGTATCTCTGTTATAAATATCCCGAGTTCAGTACTGGACAATGACTCAAATGGCTCAAGTTCATTTTTTCTCGTATGTTGCACACAGTTAGTAAAAAGGACTTGATAGTATTTTTATACTATATAGATGTATAAAGAGGCAGTTGTGGTCAGGAGCGATATAATGATTTGCAACAGATCTGTCTCTTGAGCCAAAGTGGAATATTTGTGATTTCATTGATCCATTTCTTGCCTTTGTTTGCCTTTTTTATGATTTTGCAAATAATTCGCTAAAATATTTTTAATAACTTATTTAACAATAAAAAAGGAATTAGTTTATATACCTGCTATTTGTACAATAGGTTATACAAATATTTTACGTTAGATTGAAACAAAAGTTTTCATCCTAGTAGAACAGTTTGCGCAAACAGTTTACACTAGCGTGCTCGTTTATATTTTTTCAAAGGATTTTTGGCATTTGATAAAAACTTAATTTAGAACACAAATGTTTTTTTGTGAGATCTGTAAAAACGCATCATTAGCAATAAGTATAAGGTGTCTGAAATGGAATTGTCTCACTAATAGATTAGAAGCATCATTTCCTTCCAGTTCTGTTGCAAAAAGTTATCAACAGAATGTCACCACATTATGTATATAGCTTTAGGTGGTTCTTTTATATCATGTTACTAATAATGGTTTGGTATAGAAAGTTCAAAAACAAGGAGTAGCATTCAAGAAGCAGAGTTTTCTGGCACGTCTGATGATGACTAAGCCCATACCCAAGAATTTCTGAAAGGAAATCAGTATTCAACCACACACATTCAAGAGCTAGCTAGTTAGACATTAGTGCTATCTATATCCAGGAGACTTGATATGCATCAGATAATCTTGACTTAAAGTTCAATCGCCGAGTCTTTCATGAAATCAACGCAAGGGAAATCCTCGACTGGATCGTCGCTTGCCATGAAAAGTGGATTAACTTCAACAACACAAGTTGAAATGTAGGTTGCTCTATACCCAATGATTGCGATTGCGTCACAAACCACTATTTCGCTAACACAGATCATGCTTTGTATCCGGCGGAATTGCCACAGTATTGTCTACAAAGAGCATCTGGCAAGAAGTAAGGCTATAGACTGTAAGGTATACAGCGTAATTCATGATCATGTTGACACTACTATCAAATCCAAACGTCAAAATGAGTTCTTAAGAAAAAAGGTATTGCTCTATCAAGATAATTCAAGCGTACATATGTCTGCATTCACCGCCTGGATCATGTACTGACTCGAATGGGATCTTTTGAGCGCCTACTATTTAGGCCAGACATCGCTCCTTCGAACTTCTACATTTTTTTTACACGTTCAGTTATATCTTGCTGGTATTATCTTTGATTCCACATAAGACGTCGGCAATGATGTTCATCTGTTTGTGGACTCGTTTCAACCAAGTTTCTGAATCCAAGATTTTGAAAGCAGAAAATGATAGATTTGAATGATGATTATTACTCACACTAAAACACTGCTTTCCTTTTTTTTCTAAATTTATTAAGAACTTTTTTGTTAGTAAAATTTTGTTATAAGAATATATATACACTGGTGTGCAAAACAACTTAATCAACAATGTTAATTTTAAACAGATAGCCATGGAATTACATAAAAGGAGTTCTTGTGATCAATGCAATTCACTAGAAATGTCATGAGTATGCAAATATCAGTGGCAAAACGTCAGAGGTGACGTGAGTGTATGCAAAACGCGTGCGCTCGGCGCGCGCAGTTCAAGCTTACAATAAAAGGAAGGGCGGAGGAGCAATTAAAGACTTTCGTTTCAAATGTAAGTGTGTCCGTGAAATATGGCTTGAAGAAATCACCTGGACGACTTCACACGTGGAAGAGTGATTGGAAAACTGGAGGAGAGGCGTAGTGTGACCAGTGTAGCTGAAGAGTTCGGAATCAACAAATGTGTCGTTTCGCGAACTTGAAAAGCCTTCAGAACCACAGGTACAGCTGTTCGAAAGGTTGGTGGTGGTCGACCCAGGGAAACAACTGCAGAGGATGACAGCTATATCGTCATACAGGCGAAAAAAACCTGAAACCAGTCAGCAAGCGCGATTGCTCAGTAACTATGTACAGCAACGGGGCGACAAGTGTTGCGGTTTACTGTGGCCAGACGCCTTGACAAAGGTGCCCTATTCGTCCACCGTCCCGAACGCTGCATACTGTTGACAGCTCTCCACCGGCGACACCATTTTGAGTGGTGCAAAGAGCAAAAAAACTGGTTATATGATCAATGGGGTCACATCCTCTTCACAGATGAGAGTCGTTTCAGTACCACAAGCGATTCTCAACACCAGTTGATTTGAAAAGATATTGGGACAGGATTTCATTCCAGTAACATAACGGAAAGAGACAGTTATGGTGGTCCTGGAGCTCACGTCTGGGAAAGCATTATGCTGAACGGGCGGACTGAACTCCACGTTTTCGACAGAGGTTCTGTAACCGGAGATCGCTTTTGTCAGGAGGTAATCCTTCCCTATGTGCATTGGAGAGGATTTCATTTTTATGGATCACAATACACAGCCACATTGAACTCATGCTGTTCAGCAGCTACTGGAAAGTGAAGACATCACCCGAATGGATTAGCCAGCGTACTCTTCTGATTTAAACCCCGTAGAACATGTGTGGGGTGCTTTGGGGAGACTCATTGAGACACGATTGCATTCCCCGGGGAAAATCAGCAACTGAAACAGATGCTCATTAAGGAATGAGCACTCTTAACGCAAGAATTGATTTACAATCTGGTGCTGAGTATAGGGATACGGTGCGAAGCAACCATTGCAGTAATGGGTGGGCATATCCCATACTAAAGAACAACTGTTTGTTATTGTTCCTCTTGGACAGATGATCTTGTGCAGGAATACTGTGAGTTCAATGAAGCGTATTTTTGTCTGATTCCATACTGTATGCATTGTATTCATTTTTGTGCAAAATTGCTTTCGCCATCCTTTAAGTACAAAATGACTGTGTCTCGTGTCTGAATTTCAAGTCCCTCAAATGATTTCTCGCGGAGTTATGGCAGAAAAACCACCTGTTGCTTAAGTTTTGCACACCAGTGTATATATATAATATTTATATATATTTGTTTGCTATTGAGAATTGTCAAATTCAATGTAAATATAATTTTACTTTATATTGAATACGTGTGCAATTGTCGATTAATTAAAATTCGCATACTTTAGAAATTGATATCCTTATCCTGTTGCGCCGAGTGGTTAACATTCACCTCTGGTTCAACAGTTCGTGCGTTCAAATATCACCTTGGGCTTGGATGTAAGTAGTGGTTCGGAATTCCCATTAAAACATGGGTCCCTAACTAATTAGTTCTTGTGCGTAAAAAATGAACGTAGAGCGACAAACCAACAAATCTTATTTTGTTGAGCATTACTGAATTCCTTGTCTATGGATATGTGCTTTGTTTGATTATATAAAACCCCAGTATTGTAAGAACTAGTATTATTCATGTTATTAATTTAGGTTTATTGCTCAGTTGTTTATCCATGTTAGGCAGAAATGCAGAGGATTCTTTAAGCTATACGCCACTGGCCGTTTGGTTAAGAACCGTTCTATTTCAAATAGACTTCATTGGCCAGTTAATTCAGAACCAAATAATTGTAAAAACATGTAATTTACGTTATTGTATTAGCTTTAATGCACGATTCTTGATCGCTTGCAGAGAGCATTTATAGACCAGTTAATAAGAAACCAAATTTTCATATCCGATGCTATTTCAGTTAAATATTTAATTTTATATTTCTGTTAACACCTGCTAAAACTAATGAGTCAGAAGCTTTAAGCGGCTACCAGTAAGATTAGTAAAATAAAGCATCACTTGCCATGGTGTATGTGATCATATTCTCTATCATTTGTTAATGGCGCAAAGTGGATTGGGAACGATTCCACGTTAGCCTGAGACTTCTAAATTCATCCTTCTACTGATGTGGCGTGACTAATGAGAGTAGAATGTTGGCTCAGATGTGACTACATCGCCTGATCGAGATTCAAAATTATTTAGTGTTTGGTTGTAGCTAAGTATCCCAAATTCGTAAACCCTGTAGTTCTGGGATACAGTCCAGGGTCGCCTGCACATTATGTATATTACACCTGCTTGGTAGCGTAAAATACGGAGTATTTTTAAAGTTTGTGAGTTTTTTTATTAATTAAAAGGAAATAATAATATTATAGTGCATATATCACCAAACACAGTAGCGTTGGCAACGACGGAACATGTCGAAAGTTGTAGATCACTTTGCCATATGAAATTCCTTTCCAGGGTGCAAGCTTCTCAACTACAGTAAAGGATAAAAGTCAAGCGGTGGAAACAACACCTTTTGAATATCCCTTGATGGTCCACGCCCTGAAGTTCTGGCATAGTTTCGACTCCTGATAGGTCACGACTGTCTGGCTGAACACTGGCACCGCATTAGCATCTTTAATTCACCAGACTGTCCGCTCTTCAACTTGACAGAACCCACGAATAGGACCCGACTACACCGTTGTACTGAACTGCATGGCAGCTCTGAATGATCGCTTTATTAGCAAGCCAGAGAACTTCTGGGACAAAGACTCTGATCATTTCATTTACGTTTATGTACTGTATTCACCTGTCCTGTCTTCGTCTCAGAACTGTTTTATGATTTTTCAAGTGTTTTATTTATGTTATTTTCTATATTTGCCCTGTCATTGGAAATAATATTACCAAGCACGAATAGAGACATTGAGTTTTAAAATTACTTTATATTTGTTTAGTAATATGTATTTTTTCTAAAACATGCGTGAAAAACTAAGCTTCGAATATTTAGTCATGAAGTATTTCTGTGGTAAGTAAATATAGAGAAATATTCGAAATCGCGAAATTCAAAATCACGATATTCAAAGTTGGAGATACATAGAGTAATAAATTGAGAGAAATCACGATATCCAGAATTCGAGAATGGGTAAGATCATGTTATTTAAAATTAAATTGAGCCAGATCGTGATAATGAATATGGAAAATTAAGTGAAATCGTGCAATTCATATTGTGGAGAAAAATTTAAAGCGCTAGGCGCGAACATTGGAAATCGACCCAAACTAGTATCAAGTAATGAGAGAGATTTATATATATATATATAATTCTTTATTCTGTTTTGTCGACTGAAATTTGTACGAGCTTGAATTAGGAATGGCTGTACGAAAATAGGGGATGTCAATCTTTGGTTAACTTAACTAAGTTTCCTTTTAAAATTATAGTATTTATAAGTGATTTAAAGCACAAACATATATAATATTAAAATCTTGTAAAAAAAAAATATTGCATTTTGTCTTGAAATATCTTACACAGATCTGAAATACTTAGATTTTGGGCGAAAATTGCGCAATTAAGCAAACACGAGCGTTTTATGATTAAAAAATATTGTAAATATCAAAATGGAAGTGAACAAACATACAATCCGTCTCTGAAGTTCCTTCCCCAAGATCAATGTTAAAATTGAGGGAGTAGATCCTCTGATGGTGCCATCTATCGGCGCAGTTTAAAGCAAAGTCGTACATTCACCCTTGTGGTGCTCTGGTTAACGAAAGACACACCCTACTGACTTAAATTCGCATAACCAACGGTATAGCAAGCTTGGCTTGTCCAAGTATTGTAAACAACAATCCTTATATTAATATCGCCAAATCCATTGCATTGCGGATACTAGGATTAAGCATGCAAATTTATTAAATTAGTCAATCATGCATAACTAAATTTGATTAAAATACGAAATATTTGATTCTTAATAAAAATTTATCTCTTTCCTTCAAACATGTAAAGCGATTCTATTTTATTGAAATTATGGAAATATAACATTTTTTATAAGAAATTTAAGCATTTTAGGTATTTTAATAAATGGAAATTTATAGATTATTTTAAGATTAAACGAGAGTATATAATATAATTTTTTTAAAGTCAATTCCTACTTAGATCAACAAAGAAAAATTGTATTGTCAATATTTTTACAGTCAATTCCTATACAGGGAGAGTGTGAACAAATAGTAGAAATTGAAAAAAACACATATATTATTCCTTTATTTGTTGCTATTGTTATTGCCTTGTCCATGGAAAGAAAATGCGCCAAATATGGAGCCGAAATTTCCTTTATTCAATAATTCAAATGAAAACAAATTTCATTCAAAATATGCTTCCGAAACACCCAATAAGAATACAATTGAATAATATGATTGAAGCATTCCATGAATCCTACCATTAATATTATTTTATAAAAATGTGAATATATACGATATGAGACTTAAAATGAATAAATAACAATTAAAAAAAATGGATTAAAATATACTTCATCGTTGAATAATGTGAGTTTAATAAAATGCGCTATTATTAACAGATGTCAAAAGATAAATTAATCACATTGTTAAATATAATTATAATCTAGATAATTAGTGGTAGTTTAGACTCAGCATAAAAAAATTAAATTGATTGGACTCCGCATTCATAATTAAAAATAGCTTTTAAGTGATTGCATCTCCAAGAAACCCAAACCGCTGGAACCGCACCAAATAACAAATGAATAAAAGAATCATTTGAAATTTGACGTCATTAAACAAAAGGGTTATTGTGTAACACATTAGAATAGAATAGTTTTGCGATTGTTTTAGGAGGGTGCTCATTGGGTTGAAAGGAATAAAAAAAAACACTTCCAATTAAAATGTTTTGGAGGCGCTCCCCCTGATGTAGAGAATAGTTTAGCAAAACTAGGTATGTGCTGCCATCTTTACATTAAAATATTTTAAATTTTTTTTAGAGTACCGAAATATTCTTAAAGAGAAAAGCAGAATATTTTAAAAGCCTATTAATTTGAAAATAATACAACGAACTCACTGAAAATGATCTGGAGACTCAGAAATTCAATTACAGCCTTTTGAGTGTGAGAAAGTTTACAAAAAGCAATTGCGTAGTGGGAAGGCACGACGCAGGAATCTATGATTTTTTTCCTTGAACAGCTAAAGCTTAATATTGTTACTAAATGCAACAAATTGTGCGAATCAACTACGATTTAGTGAATGAAATTTAACGAAAGCAGATAATGCGAAGCGAATGAAATTGTGCAATTATTTATTTATACGATCTCCCAAAAATTTATTTAACATTTTTGCAACAACTGTTGGATTTCTTTTTTTAACTTGCTTTATACATAAGAGTCCTGGTTAAAAGTGTGACAAATAAACTTAAGTCAATGAATGAGAAAAAAATTGTGCAGATTACCAATGAAGACTTAGACTAGATAAATCTAACGATGATCATATATTTTTCATAAGGAATACATCATAAAAATGTCATGAAATGAATATCAATAACCATATAAATATCATATCTTTATACAGATTTTAAATTGTATAGGATTCAATATATACAAAAAAAGATGTCAAAAGTTTTACACAAATTTGAAAATAAATTAATAAGATTAATATAAAAATAATAATAACAATGAAATCAAAAAAAATTAATGTTCCAATCAAATTATTTAGAGATTTTAAAATTATGACTGAATTGAGACAAGGGGGCATTTTGTCCATCTAGATAAATGCATGTTTAAAAATTAATATGCAATGTATTGTCATAAAGAGCCTGCACTAGTTTTTTTAAATAGAATAATGTAAATTATTGTATTGAAATTATGCATCGTTGACATCTTAGCTAATGCAGATGATCGCTCTTACGAAAAAGTGTTTTTAATCAGGAAATCATTTTAAAATGATTCATTCAATGATAATGTCTTGTAAAGGAAATGAAAAAGATATTGAATTAAATAAATACATGGATTTTTATGTATAATATATGTGTGAAAGCCTATTAAATAAAACCTAATAGTTTTACAGAGTTAAAGTACTTAGAGCTCAGGCTGCATTCTTGGGCTGCAGGGTTGTCGACTAGATATCACAGTAATTTCATGATTAAACAGTGGTTATCTAAAAAGATTAGTTTTCATCTATTTTTTTTCCAATCTGCAACAAGTGTCATCTAAAACCAGATGCTCCAGAGCATGTCCCTCCAGAGGATCCCTGGGTCTAGATTTAGAGGACCTAATATCATCTCCACTGTTTAATCATTGATTTTGCTAGAAATGGACTCCTGGACCAGTTGAAGAATTAGTTACAACAGCAAGAATACTTGAATTCAATTGTAATAAAAAATAATTTTATCATCTCAGAAATCAAACAAAGGCAACTTTTTTGGAATATAGTCACTATGCAGCTGTTTTGAACTATAGAGCCAGGAAGTTAAAATATGGAAATACGATAACTATCCAAAAATTAAAAACTTCAGGAGTAAAAAAATGATAAAATAGTTATTAGAAAAGAGCAATTATTTTACATTCATGAAGCTTTCGTTACTTCACTGCAGTATCACTTTCTACATTCAAGCATTTTTAGTACCTTGAATTAACATATCAAGCCATCAGGTCCATTATACCAAGTGTGGATTCTCTGCATTCTTCAACTCTTTGTCACTTCTAAAACATTTACTAGCAAACATAAAAAGTGAATTCTTCCTATAGTGCACCACTGGATCAGGGAATAAGACCTGGAATGGTTTTGTCCCTACAGTGTAGTAGAAGAGATTAGAAAGTCATTACAAGATTTGAAAGTGGAAATTTATGATCTCAGTGTTACAGTAATGGGAATAAGAATTTTCTCCTATCTGCATGACAAGTAGCAGAGAAAAGGCGACTCCTGATCATATTTTGGACTGTCTGAAGCTTTCCAAATTAGATTTATAAGAAACCCAATCATGGTTTTGGACTTTTTGAGAATGAATAAATTGTATATGCCTGTTTTAGCTCTGCTGAATTCAAGAGATGAGTATCAACAACTAAAGTGAGTTCTACTAAAACCAGGATCCGGACTACCAAAAATTTCCTTTTCGAACTTCCGAATTAGCTCAGTAATTTCTGAGTTACAGCACTTATGTGAGGACAGGCAATTCATTTTTTTTCCTTCAGAATTTATTCCTCATTTTAGTTTTGGGAGCATGTTGCTTTCTGTTTTGTTAAATTCTCAGCATAATCATTTATCTGGATCGGCTTTCAGTGACTGTTGTTAGGCTGAATAAGATAGTAGAAGAGTACAATATAGTTTATGTAAATGAGATAATAGACAATGTACTTGTATTTTGAAGCTCGTGACCAAACACAATAAACATTTAGCCAGAAAGCATTCTCGCTTAGTGGTATGATAGCGTTTTTCGGAGTGAAAGTTCTTAGTTTGATCAGAGTCGTTGTGGTTTAACCAGAAATAAATGCATTTACTTCTGCTTTTTAGCTATTCACATTTATCAGTGTAAGCATTTGACATTTTTCTGGATTTCCCATATTATGATACATAAATATCATTTCCTTCACATGAAAGCTCTTCACGAAAAACTAATCGACAATGTTCATAAATTCTCTGATTCACAGAGCATTAGAAATAAAAATAATTTTTATCATAATTTATTATTTATTACACATGGCGAAATTCGTGGTCGTTTTGGGGAAAAGTTGATTGTAATATAAATATCTCAATTTTGCTTCTTTCCTTCTTTTTTCGAATTCTTACCACTGATAAAATGTTACTGATGCGCTCACCATGGTCTTGTAGTAGGACATTGCAATTCGGAAGCCCCTACCTAACAACAAAAGATGGATATTAAGCTTCGGTCTTTTACATGCATTTCTGTCGGAGTGAATATTTAGGTGTTTTCGGGTTTCCCTTCCTTGCACACATAAATACGGCCCCAAATCTATGAAAGGTTTTATCAGAAAAGACAATTTACCTGATGAATGCTAAAATGCCATCCACCGCTAAGCCGTCTAATATGTGATATCAACATACTCGGTGGTTGCTTAGAGAACCTTACAACAATTTCTCTCTGTCAAATTATCTACTATGAGATGTCAAGAGGTTTAAATATACGAAGTAATTATGGGAAAGAAGTTTCATGTGCACATCATAATTCTTTCCAAAAAAACGGCTATTCAAATTTTATTACAAAATAGTCCTTATTTTCTCGATGACCCTCGTATCTTTCATAATATTAGTGACGTTGACGGTCCTAATTGAACAACGTTTCTGTCTTTAACATACACATCAATCGGAGTAGGTATTAGTGAGATTTTCGAATTTTCATCCTTGTAATACATTAATATGGCCTATAATTTATAAAAGGTCCTTCCAGAGGCCAAAACAAATACTTTACAAAGAGCTTCACTATTACGCTGCAAACCTTTAAGATGTATTGAACATAACAATTAATTGCCCATCCCAGCTTAGAAGTTGAACAATACTTTTCGATGTGGAATGTTCTGAGCTCTATTGCAGTTATTACTGAATTGTAGAAAACGTCTAAAGCTTTTCTGTTCTCTTGGATTTTGGAGCGACTTTTTTCCTTTGAGGAAGTGAAATGTTCTGAGCTCTGTCACAGCTATTACTGAATTGCGAAAAACACTTAAAGCTTTTCTGTTTTCTTGGATTTTTCTAGGACTTTTAATTTTAAGAATGTAAATAGATTCTAGTATTTAAACATGTTAATTGAATAAAGAGCGTTACATAAGAATTATATAAATTTATGAAATTGTTTGACAAATTCTATGTTGATTAGTATATAAATTGAAGAATTATCATTTGAACCACATCAGTTACTTGAGTGAAACTACTTTTTGAATTCTCATCTTTATATAAAGAAAAACAGTAAGGCCATGCATTTTCTATTACTTTAAAGCTGTGTTACCATATTTCTCCTCTCAAATCAAGGCCGAGCTGCTAGCCGAATGATTAGCGTTCTTGCCTTCGGTTCAACAGTTCGTGGGTTCGAATCACACCTTGGGCATGAATGTTTGTAGTGGTTCGGAATCCACTTTAAGCCGTAGGTCCCGGTCTAATTAGCCCTCGTGTGCACAAAATGACCGTAGAGCGACAACAAACAAACAATCTCTCAAATCAGGTACCATAACTGTGATTCTTCTATGAAAATTAACAGAAAAAAGGTTACTATTCAAGGTCCAAAATATATATATAATTTGGTATATAGTACAATATATATATATATATATATATATATATATATATATATATATATATATATATGCCATTTTGTTTCCCAATAAAGTAATTATATAATCTAAAATCACAAAAGCAAGAAAATAATTAATTTTTTATAATTTGTTTTTAATATATGAATCTATAGATAATTATTATTTTTATTTATTAAAGGGAAAAGTACTAATAATTATTTTTTTTAACAAATAAAAATGATTTGGGATCATTGTAATTTTAAGGAACATTTTCATTGTATTCAAAGCTTATTTCTCATTCAAGAATGTAGTGAATAATTTTAAGTATATCTACAAAGTTTCACTTTCATAATAAAAATAGCGAAACTTATATTTTACATAAGCTTTTTTTATTATACCCGGCACAAAAAAGGAGCTGTAGTAAAAAATTATATCAGATTTCGCTGTATTTTCAGCAGATTTTCTTAAGATAAAATAAGAATTAGCTCAGTGGAACAATGAAAACTACTGTATTAAAAATTTTTTTTCTTCATTTTTAGCTTTAAAATTGCTCATTCTTAATACTATAAATTATGAAAAAGATTTATTCATCATAATGAGTATTAACCGTAATCTTTTATTATCTACTGCGAAAGAACGTTTTCAATTCTTTTCATTGTTTAGCAGCCTAATTAATTCAGTACAGTTAATTGATGACGGTAAGTTAATAAGGAAGTAGCAATTTATATCTGCGCTTCTTGTGTCTTATCATTTGCTAAATATATAATTTTTCTTCGCTTCAGCAGAGTATAGCTACTGTGTTTTCTACACACACTTCATTTTCTATGAACATAATTATTTGTTTTTATTGAAAAAAATTATAACGTCAACTTCCCTTTTAATAGACACTGGATTCGTAATTTTAAAACTGATAATTACTATCCACATATTTAAATTCTGAATACCTAGATAAATATTATAAAAATGTGAGAAATATGACGCATCATTTCAAATTTAAATTTGTTCAGAACATTAAAACAATGTATCTGTATATTAATTATATTCATTAATTTTAAATATTTATTATTGAATATTTAATCATATTCACAAAATAATTATAACTAAATAATCAATGTCTAAATGTTTAATATTTAGTAATATTTACAAACTAAGAAACGTTTGATATCAAACATCCCCAACTTATCCAGGTATGACACGTAAAAAAAATATTTTTACCACTCTACACTATTATACAGTGTACTGTCTATATTCGAAGCAAACTAATATAAAATGAACAAGTGTTGTATTGATTAGAAGATTAGTATCAACAATATTATTTTTACTTTATGCTATTTATTTCTTATTTTAATAAATATGTTTAAAAATTACATTATAAATGGGCAATTTTAGTTTTCATTTATTTGAACGATATTATATTATTTGTTATTTTCATGTTAATAAATATCGTTAAAAAATAATTAAAACATAATTAAACTACTTTCTTAATTTCTGCATTCATTCCTATGAAAATATATTTGTTCAACTTTCCTCTTTTATTGGAAGATTTCGAGAAAAAAAAATTCGATGATAAAAAAAATCAAATTTAATATTTATTAATAGGCTTATAAGGAATCTTCGTGTGTGTGTGTGTACATAAACACACAGCCCAGTCACATTAATGTAACGCCACGTAATTTTGATGCCAACTTTAAATAAAAAAAATCACAAAAAGCAGATGGTAGCACGATACTATTGAGCGTATTACAAAAAGTGTGTGAGAGCTTCGGAAAACGTTGAAATATTTGACAAAATGCAAAAACGCCGCGATTGATCTGACGTCTAAATGGGCGTGGTTATAGGCTTTCGGCCCAAGGATGAAAGCATTCCCGAAACAGCTGAATTTGTGGACTGACCGCTACCCGCGGTGGTAAAAGTGTACACACATATCGGTGCAAGCAAACCCTGGACAGTACCTTCAGATTAACGGGTTTGAAACATTCGCCCATCACCAAGTGCCTCGTAATTTTGAACCATGGTCAGGTCGCTAAGTCACACCTCAGGTGGACCTTCCTCACCACATCCACGCTACACCAGCGGAAAGACTTTGGGCACGTCCATAACTCATATATTAACGTGGACACGTCCCCAATCCACGGAGCTCCAGGAACACAGTGAGGGAGGGTACGTGACACTCTCCCAATCACTGCCAGCGGCAAATGATGTTTCATTTTGCTGATCTTAACGGGAAGCGGCGTCAAGCTACTGAGCCAATGGAGCTCTGGTAAAAGTGTAGTGTGTACGGCAAAATGGGACTTTCCAATATCAGCGACATGGCAAATGCGGTGTACCGAGTGTCATAGATGCTAGAGGTGAACGACGGCTGCAAAGATGCGTTCAGCTGAATGAACATTGAGTAACTGATCCTCCAGATGAACCAAGGGGTTACTAATATTGACTCTTAAACTACTGTTTAGCAAACGTTGTTCCGTCAGAGCTTTCTAAGTAGGCGCCTATTTAATGCACCTATCGACAACAAAAAACCGATCGACAACAGACCAGGTTACTCGCTTCATTCACATCATTAAAAAGGCTCTGGACAAAAGACATATTCTTACAGTAATTTACATGTTGTTGTTACTAATGAAACTTGGACAAGCCAAGCTCGCTATGCCTTGGCTATGCGAATTTAAGTCAATTGGGAGCATCTTTCGTTTAATCAGAGCACCATCAAGGGGTAAGTACGACATTGGCTCTTCAAATCATCCGATAGATGGCAGCATCAGAAGATCTACTTCTTCAATTTTGGCATTGATCTGAAAGGAGAGTAAAGTTCTCCAGACCATTGCACCGATGGTAACTGCTCAACGACCAACCACAGGACTTTCGATTCTACAAAATTAACGAGCGCGTATATCGCATGTACTCGGTGGGTCTTTGGCGGCATTGGGAATCGAATGGCACCCTTCCGGATGGAAGGCCGATACCCTAACCACTAGGCTACCACGGCCCATAGTAATTTATATTAATTTCAAAAGTGCCAATGATATGATTTGGCGAGAGAAGCTATACTAAAAACTGCTTAAAAACGGTATGTGTAGGAAAATGCTCAAGTGGATAAAAGTTTTCACTGATCAACGCACCTGCAAAATCAGATTTGAAAGTGAATTTTCAAAATTTAATAATTTACAAACAGGTCTCTCACAGGGCGCAGCTAGTAGTTTTGTAATGTTCATTATATTTATTAATGATTTGGTTTCTGTTTTAAAATCTATTAAAGATGTTCATTGTTTTCTCTTTGCTGATGACCTTGTCATCTGGGCACAGGCATCTAAGAGAAATGCAAAATCTGCAATTGAAAAAAAAGTTAACCAAGCACTTTCTTAGCTTACAAATTGGTGCTCAGAAAATAACATGTCGTTGTATCTTCAGAAAGCCGCTGTCCAGTCTTTCACATTGGCTTATCAGGGACTCTTTCCTGAACTAAAGTACAATAACACTAAGCTTTCCTATGCAAATGAGTTTCGTTACCTGGGAGTAACATTTGACGACAAGTTGAATTGGAAGGCGCACGTTCAATCCATCACGGATCATGTTCTAAAAATAGTACCCATTCTAAAGCACCTAGGGGGTTCTCGTTGAGGATGTACTAGATCAACACTAAACGCCACTTATAAAAATGTTATATTACCTTTAATTACCTGCTGCTGTGAACCACTTATAACAACAGTAAGCGATCAAATTATAAAGAAGCTTGAAGTTTTATAAAATCAATGTTTGCGACTCATTACTGGGGCCATTAAAATGACACCTACCGATGCACTGTTGTTCTAACAAACACTGCACCAATAAAAGACACCATCGTAGAAAAGGCCTTAATATTATATCAGAAATTGTTAAGAATTGGTAACAGCTCTTGGGTCACTAATGGTCTCAGTTCCAGAAATTTAAAGACTCAAAATGGTTTCATCCAGTGTTTTCATAAGACAAGACAACTTTTATATCTCTCAGTTAATGTACAGGAACTCATCAAACCAGTAAACCCTCTAAATATCCAAATATTTGAAATAAACCTAGATCTCTAAGGCAAGCTGTTTAAAAGTGACACTCCCCCAGATGTCTCGAGACAACGTGCTTTGGAAACCATTGGTTTGAGGTACCCTGAATCAGAGTGGTTACATGTCTTTACAAATGGTTCCTACTCTGATATCCAATTGTCAGCTGATGCAGGTGTACATTCAAAGCTGTTCAATTCTTATGCTTCTGCAGGTGTCCACCGAACAGCATTTTACAGAGAGGTTGAGGCAATTCGAATTGCCTTAAAACAACTAGTAGCTTTTCCTGATGTTTTTGACAGAGTGTCCCTATTCTCTGATTCGCAGGCTGCAATTCAAGCCATAAGCTCAATCTCATCCCCATCTTGTAAAATTTTCCCTATCCTGGAGCTCTTGGAAATTTTGACAACACCAAAGAAAAGTGTTGTGTTCCACTGAGTACCTGGGTACTGTGGCATCTATGGAAACAAGCAGGCGAGCTTCTCTCGCCAAGAGACACAGAGACGTCCCACCACACTGTAAACCTACAACTAAAACAAGGCTTTAAAAGAACTCAAAGTTCTAAGCTGCAAGAAAGATTAAAAACTAATCGGTGGAAACAAGACCTTTTGAATATCCCTGATGGTCCACGTCGTGAAGTTCTGGCACAATTTCGACTCCTGACGGCTCACGACTGTCTGGCTGTACACTTGCATCACATTGGCATCTTTAATTCACCTGACTGTCCGCTCTTCAACTTGACAGAACCCACGAATAGGATCCGACTACACCGTTGTACTGAACTGCATGGCAGCTCTGAATGATCGCTTTATTAGCAAGCCAGAGAACTTTTGGAACAATGATTCCGGTCATTTCATTTACGCTTATGTACTATATTCACCTGTCCTGTCTTCGTCGTCTTATGTCTATTTTGTAATTTTTCATGTGTTTTATTTGTTTTATTCCTTGTATTTGCCCTGCTAATGGATATAAAAAAAATCATTTGAAATAAAAACAGAAAATAAATCCTTATAATGTCGAAATTTCGGTATATTATTTCAAAATTTAAAATCATATGAAATAAAAATATTTGAAAAAGAATATAAATGCACTTGAGATGAGAATGCTTTTTCAAGTCTTCATCGTACCATTTGTCCACAAATGCCTAGTTATTGAATTGTATATCTTTGAAAATTTTATTTTAAAAAAAATCAATTTTATTAATTGAGTAAATTTAGAAAAAGTTTAATTAAAATAAATTCCTCATAAGTCAAGTACCTTAAAATAAATGTTTAATTATATCATTATGTTACATACTTTTTTTAGTTACAAATTTAAAAAAAATCATTTTTAAATATCAGAGAAATAAAATGCATTCTTCAAAAAAAATTGAGATTCGAAATAAATAATTCCTCCGAAAAACTACTTCTTTTTTAAGTCTTAAGATTTACTTCTTATATTCAAGTAAAAAAGAAAAAAACGATATAAATAGAATGTGTTTATATGCTTTTCAAATACAAAGTAAAAATTGATTTCTAATTTTCTGAACTACAACATAAAAACCGAATACACACACATTAGAATTCTGCTTGTAATAAAAAATGATTTCACAATTTTAGAATTGCATACAATTCAAACTCTTTAACATTCATATTTGTTAATACTCAACCTTTTAAGCAATATCAGAAGTATAATTAATTATGATTAAACACTTTTAATGCGATGAAATTTTCGAGATCATCAAATGTTATATATTTTAATGGTTTTGCTTGGAAGTGAAAATATTGTTTGCTAAAAAAATATTTTTTTCTCTTCCAAGCAGACAATGAAATAAATACTGTTTTTATTCAAGAAAATTCACTTGCTTGAAAAATAAGTTCTTAAGTTCTTACGTTAGTTATGAGAATGCTTCTTATAAAAAAACATAGATAAAAATTTATAGAGTTGTTGCATAAATAGGAAAAAAAATACCTTCCTTCATACCATCAAAAAATGCGAAATAGCAATTGGGGCAAATTTTTTTAATCATAATTTTACATTATTTAAAACATGAAATACATTATGTACTACCACTAATAAAGAAAATATTTAAAAACTCAAGAGAAAGAAAGGAATTTTTTTTAAATATTCTGCCACTGAAATAAAATTTAACTTTTTTTCTGAATATTTAAAAAATAAATGATTTAAAAGTAAATCTGCTAAATTAATAGGTGTTCAAATTATTGCAACGATTAATCATAAGACAATTACAAAATATATCTCATTATTAAATGAATATTATATAAGGTTACTTAAATATATTTAAAAGACAATATATATATATATATATATATATATTCTTATTTATTGAGCACAAATAAGATAAGTGGTATCAAAAGCAACAGTTGGTCCGTTGGTTTTGTGGAACACAATTATATTATTAGTTAATTTTTGTAGGGGCCATTTGTTTTTCTCCTTTATAGTCTTTCCTGTATGAAAAAAAATATTTGCAATGAAAACTCTTTATGAGTTTCAGCTCAGACACTATTGAACAACAGAAGGTGTATGTTTTAAATTTCATAACTAAATAAACTTTTATAACTTAATATTATCAAAAGTATTAGTAATTTTATTTCAATGTGAAACTAAAAAAAATTAATTTTAATTCTTTTTTACTAAGAGTGCATATGAATGAATTAAGTAAATAACGGAATCGTTTGTTTCTATAGCAACTTAAGTCAACAATTCAGGATTAATAGTAAGTACCTGCATGTTGTGAAAAGTTAGTTTAAGTCTTTTTTTATTTTCAAGATTGTTTTCTAAGTGTAACTTGGTTTAGCTCCAACTTCAGGGCTCAGTAAATTTGTTACAAATGTTCTCACTTGTATTACCGCATTATAATACTTTTTAATTTGTAAACAACACATATTTTATACTGAAAATTTCAATGCAATTATAAATTATAGAATTATGACAGATACAATATAATATTACTTCTTTTTAATAGTTTTTGCATTTAAAAAAATTATGGTACCCGATTACAAAAAAGAAGTTTTCACCTTTTAATTGAAACATACATAATGTAATACAATTTCTGGGGAGCAATTATGCATTTTAATTTTTAAAAATATTAAGAATAAGAAAAAATAATAACGAAAATTTTAAAATTAGTTTTATTTACAAAATAAATCTTTTTGCAAATGGCTCATGAAAAATTGTTTCGAATTTTTTTAAGGGCTTTATAAGAAAATTTCATTCTATTATAAGCAATTTCACCATTAAAGCTAAGTTTATAGTATAATTTTAAAGCTATTTTAAGTTCAAATAAACATAAAAAAATCACTAATATTCACTGACATAACAATATATAAGAAGTCTATAAGTAAATAGTAAATAAAAAAATCCTATTAAACATACAAAAATGATTTAACAATGTATCTTAATGTATTTTTACACTTAAGTAGCAATTTTGTACAATAAAATCAAATTTGAAACCAGACTTAAATAGGTAAATATATAATCAGCCAAAAATTTATTAATTTTATTTCTTTTCGATTCTGAGTATGTGAAAAGTTTTGAATTGATTAAAAGGAATAATTTCTGTATAATGTACACTTTTATGACTTATAAAAAGAAATGTTTTAAAAAAAAATTATTTAAAGTGAGTGCATTATTTAAAGTGAGTGCATTTATTAGTTTACATTTTTTAAATAATTTTAAGCATTCCAAAATATTAATTATTAAAGAAACTTTTTTTTCACCTGTTGCTATAAATTATGTGATATAATATTGGCATTTATAAGTAATCAGTAGTTTGAAGAGCATTTACAAATAAATACAAAATTATTGGATCTTATTCATTAGTAAATTTTTTTATTAAATTTATTCATATTAACGGCAATTATACTACTGGCCATTAAAATTGCTACATCAGGAAGAAATGCAGATAACAAATTGATATTTATTGGACAATTATATTATACTAGAAATAACAAGTGATTAAATTTTCAAAAAATTTGGCTGGATAGATCCTGAGAAATCAGTACCCAGAACAACCACCTCTGGCAGTAATAACAGCAGTTATACGCCTGGGCATCGAGTCAAACAGAGATTGGATTGCATGCACAGGTACAGATGCCCATGCAGCTTCAACACGATGTCACAGTTCATCAACCGTAGTGACTGGCGTTTGGTGACGAGCCAATCGCTCGGCAACCATTGACCAGACGTTTTCTGTTGGTGAAAGATCTGGAGAACGTGCTGGCCAGGGCAACAGCCGAACATGTTCCGTATCAAGGAAGGTCCGTAAAATACCGGCAACATGCGGTCGGGAATAATCCTGCTGAAACGTAGAGTTTCGCAGGGCTCGAATAAAGGGTATAATCGATCTATTCTTTAAAACCGGATTGAAGCAGTCTTATAATATTACGTGTTAGTATAGCAAAAAGTTACATAATAGACATTAAAATAGCCAGCCAACTTGTCTAGTGGTCAGCGTGTCTGACTACGGATATGGAGGTCCTGGGTTCGAATCCCGTCTCATGCATGGATGTTTGTTTTGCTTGTCGTTCAACGGTCATTTTTTGCACACGAGGGCTAATTAGACCAGTACCTACGGTTTAAAGTGTATTCCGAACCACTACAAACATCCATGCTTAAGGTGGGATTCGAACCCACGAACTGTTGAACCGAAGGCAAGAGCGCTAACCATTCGGCTACCAGCTTGGCTCAGGCATGGATGTACTTTCTCTATCTCTCTATCCTATCTTTGTCCTTTCCTTGTGTGTATGAAGTATGAATGATGTCTACCATATAAACGGGTCCCTATGGCATGTGTGAGGGTGCGATTGTGGCCCACCCCCTGTGGTGCACCCGGGGCAACGCCTCGGCGGCTAAGAGGTCGCTGTGTCTGGCCGGTTCCTTGGTATAAGGGAACAATAGATTAACAGACTCTGTTGCAGTTGTAACTGTCTATAATCTGCCATTGGAAAAAAAAAAACATAAAAAATTTTTAATGTGATGAAGTTAGAATAAATTTTTATTGATTCCTAAAGGTTAGAATGTTATAATTTATTAGTTCACATTTATTTTGACGAAAAGATCAATTCCTGTCAAAAAGACTGGAAAAATAATAAAAATAATTAAATTTTTCGAGATTATTTTCGATTTCATGGTAAGATCAGCACACATAATTACGCTCTACGATGATTTAAATGCTTTCGAGGCTATTTTTTTTTCTCTGCACTTCAAATAATCAATTCATTTCAGTGAAAATTCGAATATCAAACATTTTTTTTGTTTCTATTTCATTCTAAAAAATATTTCAACGGCTGACAATTCGCGAAATGCTAACGTGCTTTCTAAAATAGAACCTTTTTGCTATTCTCAGTTCCACCCTCACTGAAACTCCGGAGTTAATATCGAATGACACCCATTCAGCGTTTTCTACACCTATGACGTAACGATTGCGGCAGACAAAACAGAGGGCTTTGAACGTTACGCGTTCCAGGAATCCACGACCGCCTACATACACATTTTAGTATCACACAATTTAGCACTTTTTTTTACAAGTTTTTAAGAGCATGCAAATATATAAATTAATCATTTTAATTAATAATATTTGACGTCGTAACATGAAACGTCTCAATTAACTAGAATGATATTAAAGCACTGATGCTGATAAGAGTAGGAAGAACTTCCATATACAAATTGGATAGCTTTTATAATCATAAAAATAAGTTATGCTTTTGTTTGATATTTTTTGAAGAATTACTACTGTAAGATTTTGCAGTCGTTTGAGGTAATTCAGCTTTTTTTTTAACTCCTTTTTTGTCATATATATCAAAGTAAACCAATGAACACACTTTTATAATTTTCTTTAAAAATAACAATAAGTACTCTTTGTCATCATGCACAAATTTTAAGATATTTTCTTATTTCTGAGTTTTGGTTTAAAATACACTGATATACAAATTAGTTATGGATGTTATTATTTTAAATAATTTGTTTTTTTTTATGGAAAAATGACTGGCAGCTAGAATCGGAATTTTATCAAGCTATTTATCATTTTCGATTTATATTTCATAATAAATGTAAAATATCTTCACAAAGGAAACTTTTCTTAAAACCTTCCAATATATATCGGTTTAAATAAAATAGCACGTTCAAAAACCTGATTTCAAAAAATACTTTTGTTTTCAAAATTTCTTTCATAAAATTTAGTTATTAGAAAAAGTTTTCTTTTTTATAACCTCTTGGTAATGTAATCTGCTTAGTATAATTAAAAGTATACAATAATTTTTCCCCGAAGATTCTTACTTTGAGATATATGTTTAATTTAGATTTAAAATACATCTTGTACGGTAATTCTGACATTCGATTCATGATTTTGTAAAGAATTCATTTTTAATCTTATGAAGATTTTTGATGACACCATTTTCTTGCGTACTTACAAGATTCTAAGCAAATGCATAAATTTTTACATTCGGGGGTACAATTTTAATAACTTTAAATTAATATTGAATTCAGTATACATTTATCATTAGAATAGCATTAAATATAGTAATTTAATAAAACCATTCTCTTTTAAGCAAAACTGTTTAGCACTTTAAAAAAAAAACTTAGCTAATGATGCAGCTTTATTTACACATAAGCCTGAGGCTAAAACATTTACTTGCCATTAAAATTTTTTACAATTTAAGCTGAAAATCACTGAAAACCAAAGTTCGTTTCTTCTTTGTTTGAATGGATTGATACAGCCAATAAACAGAATAAATGATCTAAAAAAAATTTTGGTTTTTGATTTCATTGAACACCATTTTGCAATTCTCTCAAGTCTAAATTTTTTTTGAAAGAATTTGGTCTGTGAATACGAACCCATATAATTCGGGGGTTCGAACGAATTACATTTGTAGAGTGATAGAGGCTGTAAATTAAATACTCAGAAAATTTTTCACAACCCCATATTGAATTTTTCCTTTTTAGAATGTCTCTGCTGATAAAATAAAAACAATTATTTAATTAATTCACTCAGCTTCTATTAATCGATTTATTTTTCTAAAAAATTTTCAATGAAAAAGGTTTTTTATTTTATGTTCTCAAATTTCATCAACTTTTCTCCAGCTTTTTTTTTATTATCGAATATATTAAATGACCAAGTCATAATTCTACTCTTTTAAACTTTTCAATAACTAAGTTTTGCGTTATATTGATCATTTCTATTGTAATGTGTGAATAATCAGAAAGAAATTTTTAACTAGAGAAATATGAGCTAATGGTATTATTTTAAAATCCTAATTGTTTGGCAAATGTTTCTTTATTTAATACTTAGTGATTCTCTTTGTACTTCGCACTTAACTCTTAATTACGCTTCAAAAGCTTAATTATGAGAAAAATGCGGGTCTGCATTTTAATCTATGCACCAAGACTTGGTCATTTAATAAATCTATGCATCAAAACTTCAACTCCACGAATATTATTTATATTTTATTATACAAAAATTGAAATTTATCCACCACTCACCGTTTTTTTATTATAAAAATGTTATAATGCTCTTTCTAAGATTTCTCTAAAAATAGATTTTAAAAATATAATAGGTAAAAAAAAAATTATCAATTTTTAAAATTACTAAGTTAGTAAATTAAAAAAAACAGATTTTACATTAGTAACCTTCAAATAATTATTTTCAAGTTATTTAGAAAATTATGGATTTTAAAATTTTAAATAATCACTAATTTCCGAATTTCACATAAAACGGGATAATAACAAATCTCATAATAACAAAAAGCATTATTCGTTATTTTGATAAATATTAACCATTCCTGGTGTAAAAAAAGGCGATCAATATTACAAACTATATTTAGATGTACAAGTTATGAAAAGTGACATTCCCTGCTGTTAAAATCAAGATAATGTTCTCAGAAAGTTTTCATAAAATTTAACTTATTTATGAAGCACACATTAATTACATTAAAAACGTGCTTGTAAAGAAAAATTAGCATTTTTTTATTTCTTGTCACATCAATAACTCTTAGAGGCTTTATAAATGTAATCTTCTAAAGTAACTAAACAGCTGTCTAAAAGCCTTTAAAAAATTAATCTTTTAATTTGGCTAGCGAATCGTCTTTTTTCACTCACTCAAAAATGTCTTGGCGAGATATTCATTGTCTGGCAACTATTCTGCGAAATCAGCAACACGGACGTAGGTGGTAGTCGATTTTAGATACTCATTACTGATCCGTGTTTATGCTGTAGAAGAGGCTATCATAATAAAATATTATTTATTTAAAAAATAGAAAAGAGAAAGTATATTCTTCCAATAAATCCCATATTCTTCTTATGAAGTAGAATATTTTCCATCAAGGATATAGGCTTAAAATTTTATGTTGCATAACTTTATACTGCATCAATCAAATGTAATGATGGTAATCAATCATATTTAAAGAAATAAGGATGCAATAAATTTTTATGCTTGAGGAAGAATATTAATGTGGAATTTATGGTAAAGTATGAAAAGTAGTAAATAAAAAGAAAAAAAACCTATTAAAAAAATTAAGAGTCATGTTATAATTTTAACATCAAAATGATTGATTTCCATATAGTGAAAAAATATTAGAAATATAGTAGAAAATTATGAAATCAAAAGTGATGGAAATTTAAAGAAAACTATTCGATAATTACAAGGTGATCCGTGACCGCTTTTACATTCAAGCGGGTGCTTCTTATATTTATAGCAAGAGTATAAGAAAAATAATATTTTATACTTTAAGGACATTTATGGACACAATATTTAATTGTATGAGACATGTCGAGAGAAATATTCTAATGCATGGTAATTATTGAAAAGAGAAAAGGATAGTTGAAAATGAAATCATTAAATTTTTCAATGAGAAAATGAAAAAAAGAAGAAAAAATGCTTTCCGTTTCTCTGAAGAAATTGTGGTATGGAAATTATTAAATTTTAAGATTGATTTTTTGGAAACAAGACTAAATTAAATCATATTTTCAGTGATTCGAATGAAACAGAACCATATGTTGACATTAAACGTTGCTGTTACTAATGATACTTGGACAAACCAAGCTCGCTATGGCTTGGCTGCGCGAATTTAAGTCAGTAGCGTGCGTCTTTCGTTTAAACAGAGGACCACGAAGGTAAAAGCACGACTTTGCTCTTCAAAATCCTCCGATAGATGGCACCACGCTCTTTTAATTTTGACATTTATCTGAAATTTTCCTCCAAACTATCACACCCATGGTAATTGCTCAACGCGACCGACCACAGGACTTTCGATTCCACAGATATAACGAGCACGTATATCGCATCTACTAAGTAGATTTTAAGCAGCATTGGGAATCGAACTCCGCCCTTCCGGATAGAAGGCCTAACCACTTGGCTACTATGGCCTTATATTAAGCGTAAATTCATTGATTGATTCAACAGATATATAATTACGTATCATCGGTTTATCATGATAACAAGAACTTACTCTTAAAGCCAGGAACAGCAAAAATTGTTTCTTGTTATATATATATATATGTATGTATATAAATATGCATGTATATATATATATATGTATGTATGTATATATATGTATGTATGTATATATATATGTATGTATGTATATATATATATGTATATATATATATATATATATGTATATATATATATATATATATATATATATATATATATATATATATATATATATATATATATATATATATATATATATATATAATGTATATAGAATTGACTAATGCATCAATTTTATTGTACAAATTACCTTAAAAGACAATGGATAGGGATAAGTGTAACAACTATTTGGCATTTCTATTTAAAAACTGATTAAAGCTAAATTTAGTATGTCTAAGAACACAATAATTTGTATAAAAATATATCATCACACACCGAAAACAGAACTAATAGAAAAACATTTATTCAGACAAACCTGGAAATTATTTTGAGACTAAGGATTCATTATACATAAAGAAAACAAATATTTATTGGGAATAAACACACACACAATTTTGTTGCATACATAAATTTTTTCCCTCTATATAATCACCACTTAAATTCAAATATTTATCGCAATGTTGTCACAAACTTCAAATTCCAATGTGTCGCCAATTCAGTAAAATCGCAACATTCTGAATTTTTTTTATTATTTTCAAAACGTTTATCATTTGAAATTATTTCAGTACAGGCAAAAGATAGAAAATACTGGAAGCAATATTGAAATACAGTAGAACTCTAATTATCCGAACTCTATCTATCCGAATCGCTGATCATCGGAATAGCTTTTAGAATTTCAGAAAAATAAATTAAAGAAGCGAAGAAAACTGAGAAAATGGAAAAAGCTCAAGAAAATGAAAGGTAACAGAAGGAAGAATATGAGAATGAGGGAGAGAAATGTATCATTTGAGGAATCCAGAAATATTCTTTTGGAAATTATTGGATATTCAAGAAGTCAGTGCAGAAGATATAGGAGAGTGAATTATGAGTTAGACCCTGGATTTCAAATTGCAAATGATGGTAAATTTATTTTAAATTTTGATTAAGACAATGATCTTAATATCCAAGTTGAAGCAGGCATTTGACTATCAGCTAGAGACGCATTTACCGGTGTTGGAACAATTTTGAAATGGATGAATGGTCAGCCCGAGTGGGAACACATGCAAATTCTCAAGTCAAGCGAATGCACAACTTGGATGCGTATGAAGAGAATACGTTATAAAGGCACTACAAAAACCTTACTCTGAGCAAGATGTTCTACAAGCAATGACTTTCATTAACACCATTGTGTGAAGATACTGTATTAATGAACAGCACTTGTCAAAACATGTCAAAGTGTAGCTTTTTCATTTAGTCGAACAAAAGTTATTTTTCTTAAAAATATGTAGTTTTTATCCCATTTTTCAACATACAATTAATTAAAATGAACTCTTTTTTTGGAAAAATCGAATTAATAGAATTTTTGATTATCTGAATGGTACCCGGTCCCAAATGATTCCGATAATTCTTTCAAATTGGTTCAGCGTTTCTTGGGTTGCAGAAGTAATGAAAGCATTTAGGAAAGTATTGGAAGTCTAATTTTTCTAAAATCATTCAACTACACTTAAATGGGTCGCTGTAATGATCTCAGATTCACAAGGGTCATTCGCTCTAAGATTTGCCTCAATAATAGTGCTTTCTTCGCCAGAAATGCCGTGATTGTTTAGTTTAACGAATTGTTGCCATAAAATAAGGTATAATGCGTACAAATATGGTTCCTCTTTATAAGGTGTTAAATACACTGAACACTAATTCGATCAATATTGCGCTATTTTTTGTTAAAATAAAATTATTGCTGATGAAAAAGAGATTACATATTTTTTAAACATAAGATTAAAACATTGATATTTTTCAAAGTGAACTATGTGTGTATTCTATGTTGGTGTTTTAAAGTAAAATTTATGTGTGTATTCCATATTGATGTGTTTTAAAACAAACTTATGATATTATCTTACGTCATCAAACAATAAGAAATTCGATGGATTTAATATTTCATTATTATTAAATATCATTGTTGGAGTTGTAAAAATTTATATTTTGATTATCAATTCTAAAAAGATACCTTACAAATTTTGTTAATAAAAATTTATAATGACTTTTATACAAATACAACATATCGCTTTCTAAATATCTAAAAATTATGTTTTGACGTGTTTCTCAAACCTATACTATTTGAATCTTGTCAAGTGATTAAAAGAGCAATTTTCTAAATACGCTAATTACATCAATTGTTTAAAATTTGTCAGTGTAAGAAATGCATTGGAAAGCCAACATTCTCCTTTCTTCATTTTATAAAACTTATTTAATTAAAAACAGTTTCAAATATTGTATAATTTATAAATATGCAGTGTTATATTTTAATGTTCACTGCAAATTTTATTTTTTAATATTCTATTTTGAAATATAATAACAGCGAACCTTGCTAAATTTATCATACACAGATATAAAACTTTCAAGTTCATAAATTATTTAATGTTTAGTAATAACATAAACACGACTTCATCTTTTTTAATTAAGAACTTTTTTAACTATATATATATATATATATATATATATATATATATATATATATATATATATATATATATATATATATAATATATCTGTTCACCCAAAATCTGACATGCTTCTTTGAAAATGATTCAAAGTAGGTATACGTTTCGTATACATCCAATTCTTGTATTGTATTATGTTTTTAATAATTTAAGTATTATTTTATTTTGCTCTATCTTATATTAAGATTGCAATTATTTAAGAGTATTTCCATTAGTGTTAAGCAAAAGCACGAAAAAGAGTGTCATTCGTCATTTTATATACGCAGATTTCAAAATTTCCGGGAAGTTGAAAAAAGTAATGTAGACTCATTTTTTTTAGCGTTTCTTTTTCGACGGATTTGCCGTACTCGATACTGAAGTCTACGATCTTTAGAACGATGCGTCACAAGCTCGAACCCAAACAGTAACAGCCGAAGGCGAACTTAATACTTCTTTCTGTAAACATTTCTAACGGAATAAATGATTAGAAGTTTTCTGAATTTGTTCCAGTGTTACAGTAAATGCGGTTCTCTACCCTGGGAAAGTCATCATGGACAGCAATATGAAATGTAAGTTCGAATGCTGTATAATAGTTTTAAGCTATTACAATATCCTCTATGTATATGTTTCCTTTTCGTGTTTTGATTCAGAAAATATTGATGTTCATGGAATAATAAAAAGTTTTCTCAATTTTATATTACTATATTTCTAGTGGTTTTATTCTTTTTAATGACAGAAGCAGTTACCTATTATAACTTCAAAAATTACATGTTGGCGGAATATTGAAATTAAGATCTATCATTCAATATTCCAACATGAAGTTGTGGATATCCCTAAGTTGCAAATAAGACCTAATTGTTACATCGGCACATGAAAACTGTACACGAGGAATAGTAAGTAAAAATGGCAAGATGACATTTTCGGACATCTCCACTTTGTCACATAAGTAACTTTTTAAGTCGATAACAATATATTTTTAAACAAAATTAATTTTTATAATGTCAAAAAAGAGCATTCTTACATCAGTTTTAGAAAATACACTATAAATACTATTGATTACGCGAAACTAGTGCTTATTAAGGTACCCGAACACGTTCAGAGATTTTTTAAATACACTGCATATATACATTGTAACTATTTTTTCTCATTTAACTTTGGAAAACATTAATATAAAGCTACTAGCATTTTATATATGCCAATATTATTCTTCAGAAATGTTAAATCTGCCTACAATTTTAAGCATTTTTTTTAAAATTTAAAAAAGGCTACAACAAAAACTATTAAACATATTTGAAAAAAAAAATGAATACCAAATAATCTATATGTTATTATCTAGAGCATGTGCTAAAATTTTAAGTTTTTGTTAAAATATAAAATAATTACGGCTAGTTGAATATTTATACTGAAATTTTAGCCAAATTTTCTATGCCATTATTCGAATTACAGCCCATAATTTGGGAAATATTTAAGTGATTAATATTCCTTTAGTACATTCTCTAGAAAACAATATACAGATCAAGATCATGAAATTTCATAGTGATATTATAAAAATATTTTGAGTTATTTTTGAAGCGTGCAAATTATAGGCAAATAAAGCCAGTTCTGAGAAAATCACATTTAAAGATTATAGTATTGTGTCTTTATAAAGAAATTTTCATATTTGCTGATTAATTTTTTTATTTGATATGCTGATTGATTTCTGGAACAGTAATTATTTTATGTATCTTTTAAAAAAGCTTACTAAATTTATATTTCGAAATTAAACACTATTTAAACTAATATTTAACATCATTCTGGCCCTTTAAACGCCTACTTCCAGTCTTTTAAATATGTCCACTTTTGGTTTCCTAATCTTTACGAAATCCTTCATATCTCGGAATCTA
The DNA here is from genome assembly GCA_030067965.1 of Latrodectus elegans. NCBI lineage: Eukaryota > Metazoa > Arthropoda > Arachnida > Araneae > Theridiidae > Latrodectus > Latrodectus elegans. Next base: position 22,754,492 of record CM057821.1, on the reverse strand, counting down.
ATTAACGTAAAGACAAAAACAAATTTGTTTTAGAAAGCTATTTAAATTCCTTATTTAACGAAAGAATAAAATAAATTTATCATTTTCGGCCGAAATTGACGTTTTCAACGTGTACGGGTACCTTAATTTACGCCATACTTTGCTTTAAATAAAATGTAGATGAGTAATCGAAATAAAGTAATCGAGTGGTGAAATTAGTGTTTATATAATTTTGAAATTATTTTTATTAATTCACTATGTAAATTAAGCTAGTAGATAATTAATTTTCGTTCGGAATTTTAATTCGACAATTTGTGGATTAATTTTTAGTTTGAACTTAAATGTTTCCAGTGCTTTGAAAGTTTGACCCATGAAATACGCGTTAAATTTGATCTCTGCTACAAGAGAAGACAAAAGCGAAAAAAAAAGAAATTTCTTAATGTTGGCTTAAGCAAAGCATTAATCTTAAGATTTAAAAGGCCTTGTATACTCCTTATCCCATGAAACCTGTCTGATGAGTGCTAATTTAGATTCGGCGACTTTGTATCAAATACAGCCATGAACAATCAACAATAAAGATCAATCAAACAATACGATACCAATAAATCAACTATTTGTGTGTCTTCTCTCCTCAATGTGAGCTATAAGCAACTTTAGCAAAAGCTCCAATACTGTCGGCCACAACCCAACCCTTAAAATCCTATTAATAGATGAAATTCTTTAAAATAATTTAAATCGTCTTTATTGCTTTAAACTAGCCATAAAGTGGACGTTTAGTCATGTCTGTTCCGATTCGAATTTTTGATTTTCGGCATAATTGCCGTATTATCCAGGATGTCAAATTCTGAATTTGGCGATTTTTTGGCGGATTTTCTTATGTATCTGGTATTCTCATTTTTATTACGTCATAGATATGGAGAACTATAAAGAATTATGCAGAAAATTCTATTTTGGTAACCCCAGTATTTACGTCAGAGCACACGTCACTAAACGTCATCTTGGCAACATTTCTTCATCACCAAAAAAATTCAGAATTTGGAATCCTGGATTATACGGCACCTGTGCCGGTTTTTCTTCTGTTCTATTTTCAAGATATTAATGGCTAATTGAATTAATAGAAAACGACTTTTAAAACAGATTTTTTTTTGTATTTATATAAGAAATCATTTTATTACCCAACTGAACTTCAACAATATTCTCAAAAATTCGATGGTGAACTTCGCCTTGTTTGCTGTCGCCCGAAAAATGCGATTTCAATGCTGGGAGCAAATTCGTCAACTAGTCGGAATTAAGACGTTGTCTCAATACGATGCGACGTAGATGAAATGTTATTTGACGTCATGGATATTTTCAACCAATGAGAAATGGAATAAAATGATGTAATCATAATCGCAACTGGAACGAAAAAAAGCCACTTAATGGTTTAAGAAAAACATAAAATGGTGAGACAAAAACAATCCTTTTTATAATGTTTTATATATTTCGAATTATAAAAATTCATTGTTTTTCTTTTTCTTTACTTATGTTAATCTGTTGAACTGGATATTTTTAATTTTAAATAAAGTACGATCACTGTAGGGTAAATATTAACACTAAACATTACATGATACAGCTTAGCAGATTCATTTTAATATATTCCACATTATTCTTTGAATTCTGGTTATTTAGGATGTTAATTCTGTTCACAAATTAGTCAAATATAAATAAATGGTTTTACAAGAATAAAAATCAATAAACATTTAATAAATAACACATATCGAGGTTTTTTTTTTTTTAACGTTCGAGTGCGAACGCTATATTGTTAAGCCAGACTGAAAAGTTGTAAAATAATATTTTCATCAAAATTAAAATCAAGTTTAATAAGTCATGAGATGTCAAGAATGCTTTTAAAATTCACAATGCCAATATTTCATAACTAATTCCGACGATTGATATTTTAAAGAATATTTTTACGGAAATATTTATTCCCAATATTGTTAACGAAATGTTTCGAAGAATTTTTCTCTCAATAAATAATGATCAAAAATATATTAGCAATTCTTAAGTGTGGAAAAGAAATCGTAGAATAAAGGCTATATACATTTTTATAAAAATATAATTATTCCCTTTTTAGACGATTTTATTATATTAAAATGGAATAAATTACACAATATACGATTTGTTTGTTTTCCAAACAAGCACTTTTTGCCTAATACATTAACAGTAAACACGTGACCGTGTTTTTGCAGAGCTATATATATATATATATATATATATATATATATAGTTGCAGTTGTTGTATCTTGTATCGATTATAGATTAAATGCAGGTACAAAATGACCAGTTGTGCATAAGTTCTGGGAAAAGATTTAGTTTCAGAACACTTTTTTAAATTTAATTTATTAAGTTAAAAAAAATTTATCTAAATATTTAGTGTTACGTTATTAAATGAAGGCTTTATTGACTGTTTGTTAGTGAATTTCGGTTATTGGATGAATGCAACTGATCAGCGCCAAATAATCATTTGTAGTTTCTTTTAAACTATGCAACTACTAAGTGCATTTTACGAGTAATGCAATAGACATGAATAAAATTAAGACACGTTGACATATGGGGGAGTGAGATGGCAGACATTCTGGAGAAGGAGGGTTCTGAAGAACCCTTATCAGCTACCGATTCACTGACATATCTTGAACTGTATTCCATTAGAAGACATGCTGAAAGGCAAATTTGGCTCGTTCCCCCGAGTCATTCCTGGTATCAAGCAGATTGTCCTGGAAGATCCTTTGCTTTTGATTGCGATAGATATGTTCAGACAAAACTTTCCCGATTCTTCAGTGGTCACCTGAAAAGACTTACATTCAAGAGAGGTCTCAAGGTGCTCCCGAATTGTCCTAAATGTCAAAATGAACCGGCATCACTAGTGCATACCCTTAAGTGCCTAGGGTTGTCTCTTGAGGACCTATATAAGTCTCCTACGCTTGTTTTCTACTTTCTGAAAGTAAATGGACTCGTGGACCTCCTAGTATATTCCTAGACATGCAGATTAGAAAGAAGAAAATTAAGACATAATGCGCTGTTATTTAAAAGCCCCGAAATACCTTTAATTATACCAATCAAAATTCTTCCATCATCAGTTGCAAACATTATTCATCTTTTAATTGCTAACAAACATTATTCAGCTCTTTATTTGTATTTTTAATATCTGAATCTCTAAGTCGTACATTTTCATGCAATAATGTACAATTGATTTTACTTTAATTCTAGGTTTCGTTTTGTAATTACGAAATATACTCTTCAATTATGTGAGAGCTTATTAAGCTAATGTAATTTAATATAATTTAAGTACTAAATTTATAACTCGGAACAGACAGTACTGAGCAGTTGATCAAATTTTGTTTTATTTTAGTTTGAAGAAACATTATTTTTTCATCATGAAGTATTAGATATAGGTGTCTGGATCAATCATCGTGAACTATTTCCTTTATTTTCTAAATTTTATAGTGAAACTACTTTAGCTATAATTTTAAACATGAAATTATCCTTTTTGTAATTGTTTTTAAACTTCGAAACATAATTCCCAAAAAGTAAAATAGCTAGATATTTTTGACGTAGAAAATTGATTAACAATTAATTGATATATTTAAATGTTTCCTATAATTTTAATAGATAAGTAATAAAATTTAACGTAGGCCTCATATAACGTAATAACTATCCATTTTTGCACTTGCAGGATGCATAATTGTCAAACATTTATCCCAAAAGATTTTGCATGCAGAAGGTACCACTTTCTGCATTATAAGATGCGTAAATATTCATTCTGACTGATTTGCATGCAGAACTTATCTGACAGATTTTCATGCAGAATCTAAATACCGTGCATTCACTTTAATGGGGAAACCAGAATTGCCCATGGGATTAAGGACAGAGAAAAAAGAATTCTCTCATTAAAGATAAAGTTGATTAAAGATAATGTAATGTAAAACCGAGCGGCCATCATGGTTGGACAAGAAAATCGCTTATTTCTTATGTTGTAACATTGTAGTTAATTTAATTCGTTCGTTTTATTATCTTGAGAAGTTTTATTTTTATCATTTCGACGCCGCAGGCGAACAGCCTACTCGCGAAGCGAGTGTAAGGCTTTAAGTGTCCGCTGCGTAGTAGTCCCCATCACGGAGAGGCTAAGAGCCCCCCCTTATTTTTATCATTTGAGTTTATGAGAACAAATAGTATATTTCATAGATATTTCAATAGACAGTCCAAAAAAATACCTGGAGCAACATTTCACAGAGCCGGCCAACTTGTCTAGTGGTCAGCGTCCCTGACTACGGATAGGAAAGTCCTGGGGTCGAATCCCGGTTCAGGCATGGATGTACTTAAAATATATTCCATTTATATTCCATTTTTTCCAGAAATTGTTTCGATATTACATTTTCATTGAATTGCGTGTTATTCAAATGAAATTTTGATTTTTAACTTATCATTCAAATTTATTAATTGCTGTTCGGTAAAAGAAAGTCAGAGATATATATATACTGACCGTAACGCTGCTGAAATAAAACATTTTGTCAGTAAATTAACTATTTTTGGAGATTTTTCTCACATATGCGATTGAACAAATTTGCCTTGAAGCATGTGACAATACACACAAACAGCTTAAAGCTAAGAGTTTAATGTATTTAATAAAAATTATATATAAATTATATTATTGACTTTTTTTTGTGTGAAATATATCTATATATATACATTAATGATATCTTATTAAAGATTTATAGTTATTTTTTATTGTCATATTCACAATATTATGGAATAATTTAAAATACTTTTGCCTTAAAAAATTAGCAATCACATGTTACCTTACTATAAAAACATTAATTTACGAAATAATAAATAAATATTAGATATAAGTAATTTTGTTTTCATGAACTCTCATTTTATTAACAAGTTAGTGTTTTTTTATTTTCATATTATTATAAAATGCTTGTAATATAACATTTGCTTAAAAAATTGTTAATTTTATAAGTCAAAAATTTTATAAATAAATTCCAACTTTGAAGTTAATTTGACAAAGTAATGTTGTTGAGGCTTATCCTCTTTAAAGATATGACATTAGTCAGATTAATTCCAATAAATTCTTGATGGTAAGAAAGACGATGACTAACAATCAAAATATGATTCAGTTGGAAAAGTGAAGCAGCATACCACATAATATCAGCCTTAACTGGCACAAGCCAACAACAACAAAAATATTTAGAAAATAAATATGCAAAATATTTCTGCTTTATGCAACTCCATAGATTTCGATTTGATTTACTCAATGTCAATTATATGGAAAAAATTTTCGATTTATAAAATTGCAACAAATTTTTTTTTTTCCATTTTACAAATTTCATCAGAAATGTGAAGTTTTTATTTTATATAAAAAGAAAACATCTGATTAACTATGATGCGCACAAGTTTAAGATCCAGTATATAATACATTTTATTGTCCAAACAAAAAAGATAACGGGGACTCCTTTCTCAGTTAATTCAATCAGACCAAATGCCTACAATACATAACATATCGGTGCAGACGAGACCCGGACTGTACCTTCAGTTTAACGGGTTTGCACCGTTAAACTTAAGTTACAGTCCACCCATAACTAAATGCCTCGTAAATTTTGAACCACGGTTAGGAGACGAGGTCACACCTGAGCTGGCACTTTCCTCTCCATACCAGCGGAAGAACTTTGAACGCCACATATTAACTTGGACACGTCCCCCACCCATGGAGCTTTAATCTAGTGAGGGAGGGAACGAACTGCCTACGTGAGATTACATACAAAGCTTTGCAGGTAAGCTCTGAACTGTAGCATTAGGTTAACGGGTTTGGAGTACTCACCCATCATCAAGTGCCTCGTAATTTTGAGCCACGGTCAGATGATGAGGTCTGAATTGGCACCTTCCTCTTCATATCCACGCCACACCAGCGGTTTGGACGTCATATATTAAAGTGGACACGTCCCCAACCCACGGAGCTCCAGCAACCCGGTGAAGGAGAGAACGGCGTGGTCATCCTCCCAGCCACTGCTCGCAGCAAATGATGCTTCACTTTGCTGAACTTACGGGAAGCGGCATGAAGCTGCTGAGCCACTGGAGCTCGACAGCCTACAATGGGTAAGCGACGGTAACCTTGCTTGTTACGGCTTTGTTCTCATTGTCGTAAGGTTATGAGTTCGAATGCCGACTTAACAAGATCCGCCGTGTTCACTGAAGCTGGCTAGGAGACAGGACCACAATGTCTTTTAAGTAAAAATATACCACTAGGGGTTGGTATGTCAAGTATTATGGTATCTTCTGCTTGGTTCCTGCTTTTAAATTACACAGACTCCAACCCAGTGCTTTCTGTATAATTGCTAGAGACTAACTCTGGGCTAGATACAGGTAAGCATATTAGTACTCATTCACTCCTGTTACAGGATATACTTCTATTTTATATAGCCTTCTCTTTTACTCTATGGCTTTACAGTATTTTACAAATGAAAGTAAAACTCATCGTAAAAACATATTAATTCGAATGAAGTTGTATTCGCAGCAGATAACTTTCTGAATATTTCGGTTGCGTAACAATGACTATAGATTTTAAAGTAGAATTTTACTAAAAATGGAAAGGTGTTTCTATAAGCATAAGAATAAAAATCACTTATCTGTGACAACACACACTTTGAGGATATGATTAGCATCAAGAAATATAAATAAATATTTGTTTATATGTACCCATTTGTTATTTTATTTCTCACCTAATTATATTATATAATTAATTAATATAATAACTTATTTCCTTAATTCGATATCCTAAAAATGCTTATAAATAGCAAATTACTAGAAAACTTTACGAAATCGTTATAAGAATAAAAAAAATTAAGGGAATGTCCATATAGTCACTATTGAATGTTCAAATGAAAGAATACATTTTTCAAATCAATCATATACAGTTTAGTAAAATATTAGCAAGTTCAAATAAACAAGTCAAAGTTACTTATAAGCTATTTATTGAATAAATTAGAAATTCACAAAAATCTTAAGTTTTGAAATATTATTCTTTCATACCAAAACGAATACTAAAGATGTATCAATGTTTCAAAAACATTAATATGATTTGTTCTAACAAATTTTTTAATGCAGTTGTAAAACACTGTCATAGGAACGGCATAAATGCGTCAATTTTTTACTTATTCCTAATAATAATAGCAAAAATTGTATTTAAAATAGAAAGTTATGATCGATTAATCTTATATTGATTAGCGTTCTAACTAATGTTTCTAATGAACTAACATTTCAAGCTGTGCTGAAATTATCAAGCAATTTTTTTTTCAGTTAAAACACAAAGAAATGTGAAATTGGATATTCAAACTGAACAGATTTGATATTCCAGATTTCTCAAATCCTTCAAAAAAAAAAAAAAACTGATGATAACTTAGAATGTTCCACTCTTACAATTAACTAAGAAAGATCTTCTCCAAATAAAACTGACTTCAAAACTTACAAAAATAACTACTATCAATAAAAGTTACCTCAAAGTCTCAAAAGAAAATTTTGGAATAAAATTCGAAATATTTTGAAATATAATACGTTTATTTCATGGAAAAGAATTGTTGTTTTTAATAATATGGGTTACCATACACACGAATACACATGGATTGACTTTGTTCTCAACTTTAGTAAAGATAACTTATCAACTTATGTAAAACGAGTTAAAGCTACTAGTACAAGAGCGAGATTTAAAGGTAAATCCAAAAAAGAGCAATCGTTTATTATTCATTCTTGAAAAATATGGACTAGCTTTTTCTATCACAGCATTTATAATGATGTCAAAATCAATATGAGCTCTGAGGTGAACTATTCAGACAGATGTCTTGATCAAAACCTCATCTGGAACAAAATATCATATGTTGATAACAAAAGAAATCTAGCAAAAAATGTATTATGATGAGTAGATGCATATGTAATAAAAACTCAGGTTTACAACCAATATTTTGGATGTATACAGCTCTTAACAAACATAACATATCTTTGTTATCTGGTATGCAAAGTGGAACAAAGAACAATAATGAACAGTTAGTAAATTTTCAGATTCGTTAGTCAATATACTGCAGATATAACATCATCGGCATCCAAAAAAGCTTCATTTCTTTCTTTTATAGCCCTGTCAAATGATTGCATTTAAATTGATGTTAAAAAAAAAACACTGGTAAAATAAACTGAATGCTTAAGTTCATTGAAAACTAGTGATTCATTGCAAAATGAATGAAAAATTTTTAAGCGAATGCAAAAACTTCATCAAAGTATCAGCATCTAAAAACAGTGTAATTTTTTTTTTTAATCTCAGTGCCAGAATATAAGAAATTAGAAATGATGAAAGGGCATATGGGTTTATAAAACAAAGATCATTCAATAATCTAATATGTGTAGAACATTTATGTAGTATCAAATTGAAAATGGCTGAGTAAGTAATCCTAAATGGGAAATCTAAAGATGAATAAAGTTTGCCTTAGTTCTTCTGAACAAAATCACGATAATAGTTTGATCATCAAAGCATCTATGAACATTGACTTTATAATCTTTAACAAATAAAATGTGGACATAATGGCAGAACATAATTACTTCAGAAAATATCTCCATATCTTTATACATTTTTTTATAATAGCCTACATGCAAAATGAACCATAAAAATAGCAACAGCATGGCACATCATTTATTAATACCATTATCCTCATTTGAATGATTACATTAAGAATCCTCAAAACTTAATATCATAATAATTTCTTAGAATTCCATCTCAACTCGATATATAGGTAGTCAAATTTTGTAAACACTGTAGGAGAATAAATAAATGGAAAAGTGGATTTTAAAGAACTGAAACTTAAAACAGAGTTGCCTAAACAGACAACACTGCGTAAACTCCAAGACAAGATATTTGTTTCTTAGTCATATTTTTTGCACCTGGTGGACAATTGGATCAGAATTTACAATTTATAATGATTACAAACTACGATTAAGATGAAAATTGAATTAATGAACATTGAACGGGATCCCACAACACTAATAATTTCTATATTTCGATTTAGGCAACTGAATATTGTGTTAATCAAATTCAAGTATATTATTATATATCATATAAAATTTATTACTTGCAACAATAATATTTAAACTTAAATCACGTGAAACAATAAATACCATAGCAAATTATATGATATCGCGTTTAAAAAAAGATGTATTTATCATTCAATTACATGATAGACGTGTCTGTTATGAAAATGCATGAATTTATTTAATAAATAAATTTTATGTACTTTTATTTTGATATTTACGGAAAATAAATTCTTAGATGTCTTAGAAACAATTCATTTAGAATTTTAAGTGTATTAATAATAACATTTCGATAGTCATATCGAATTATTTATTTATTTATTATTATCTCTGATTCTAACATAATAGAGAATAAATCTAAATATTTTTTTAGCATAGAGTTGCAGTAAGCTGATTATAAGCAGTCAAAATATTTTTACAAAAAACAACGAAAGTTGTTTTAAAACATTGTAATTAATCAAAAATAAGGAAAGTATCTAGGAATCAATAAATATGAATGTTTTTCAGTAAGTCGAAAATATATAAAATAAAAATTTCAGAAATTCTTAACGGTTAGCAAATCTTGTCAAATATTTGTAAACAGTTGAATAATACGTGAATATTGAATAACAAATTGGAAAAAACAAATAAGGTATTTTGTATGTGTGAGTCACTGCTAAAAGGAAGTAATTAATGATTGCCATTTCATATGAATTATCACAGAAAATGTCAGAGAAGTTTCTGCGATGAAATGAGGAATGTTTCTGCTGTCAAAAGAACATTTTTTAACTTCGAACAAATAAAAGTAGATGAAACTTAACTTGTTTGTTATTGGACATATGGAAATTTTTAACTAAGCGATATCACCGAAATGATAAAACGAATTTTCGGTATTTTGGTAATTCATAAAGTGTTTAGAAAACATTTCACATAGAAATACGAGAAAAAAGTTTATTTATAACAACATGGGACTGGAGTTTGTACTATGGAATACTAAATTTCATATATCAAAAGAATTTATAAAACAGAATTGATTTTTTTAACTCAGAGTATAGCTATAGGAAAATAAATTCTACGTTAGTCTAAGCTCTTAATTAACCCATAAATACAAATTAATTACTATTCAAGTTTAATTCGTTTTTGATCAGAGATAATAATAAATTGTAAACATTCAATAGATTATTAGTTTAATCGTAACTTTTGACTACTTTAATAAATAATATCATGTTCTACAGTCATAAGTAAAAAAAAATCAGATGCAAGACACTCAATAGTCACTTCGAGGAAATTACATAACTATAGTTGCTTTCTGAAATATAAATATGTTTTAAACCTTACTAAAATGAATTTTTGGTCAACGCAACTTTTTAAGCCAAACGAATTTCAAAAATATTTGCTTATAATTAGAAAATTCTTTTTATATTATAAGTAAATTTTTATAATGTAAAAGTTTTCTTACTATAAATTATGTGCTAATTCCATTTAAATTCTGAAGGAAAATTGGATGACGTGACGCTAATATATAAGTACCAAATTTATTATATGATTTAATTGCTACGCGCTCGCTATGTAAGACACACAAATAAATTCTATTATTGATAAGTTAATACTATGTCATTATTGTCTACTTTAATGTCACTATTAAAAATTCGAATTTTCGTTTCATTCAAATTCTTTTGCATAACATCAATTGACAAACTAAAACAAGACAATTGTCAAAAATGTTTGGAAATGCGAGACATATATTGGCTTTTTTCAATAACTATAAATTGTCTCCTTTACTTCAGCATTTAAAAATTAATTTTGACACAAATTACGATAATATTTGCTTCGTTACAGTATATATTCCATCATATATTTACATCATTTTTAATTATCATAAGTACTATCAAAACAAGAAAAAAAATTTCCATCAGATAATAATTCCCAATATAGTAATCGTTTTGTTAATAGTCCATAAGTTTATTTGGAACAATATGAAAATGGATCAAATAATATAACATAAAATACACACAGGTAGAATTTATTTGTTCTCAAAATATCAAGTAATAATGGTATACAACGAACTTAGAAAATTCTCAAATGTATATATAAAAAATTGGAAATCATTACATTGAATAAATAAAAACAAAACAATGAAATGATTAATATGAAATATATTTTTTATAAAATATACTTCATTGTTCGAAATAAGAAATACGTTTTCCTAAATATTAGAATACTTAAGTAATTGAAAGTTATTTACTCTACGTATAACATAATTATGTAGATAAATTATCACTTACTTTAGAAACAACTAAAGGTGATCCTGTACCAGCTCCTCCATTTAAACGAAATCCCCATGGACCGCCTCCATTCAAGCAAACTACCAATTTTTCCTTCTTATCACTCATTGTTCTTCAATATCGTTTAATAATTTACTTTAAAAAGCAGTTTTTTTAATTTCGTAACATTCCAAAAATTTTATGCCAAAAATATCGTCTTGATTCAAGAAATTTCGAGATGAATACGGCAACCAAAGTAAATAATTTTGTTAAAGAGAAAATATATTTTTTCCTCCTTTAGAATATATCACAGAAAAAGTTATTCGAATATTATAACATTGAAAAAATTAACTTTTATATTACATTAACTTGTTAATTTATCTTTTCTGTTGACAGATAAGCTTAAAATAATTCCGACAAAATCCTTGAACTTCGAACATGAAATGTTGAATAATACTGACTAGAATTTTATACAAAAATATTTAAAAATACATCCATCCTTTATTCAAGAATGAAAGAAAAAGAATTTATCACCAAGATTTAAAACAATATATTATCGCTTTCTAGAATTTAAACGACGAAAATTTCTCTATTCCATTCTTTCGAATCTTGTAGATTTCGAATGTTCGTTTCGTTAAGATTTAACAGTTTAATGTAGCATTCTTTTCATAATAAAATATGAGCTGTAAAGTAAGTATACCGGCTTTGAGAACAGAAGCTATTCCTCGTGGTTTCGAACTAAGTTCGTCACTGTGATCCGCGAAGCTATTCTTGGCACGGAGAAAATTATCCTAACTTTTTCACGTGTGCTGCCTACGCCAAATCGTAATAAGGGGTCGTATCAAAATCTATCTAACAAGATCTTTTCGAGAACAAATTGTTCCCATTATATTTTTAACTTTATACAACAAGAAAAATTTCATATTATCACAATATCGAGGAAATATTGCAAATATTTTACCAAATGTTTTCGATTGTTTTCATGAATATGTGAATAATTTTTCTTGTATTATTACTTTATGATTAAATAAAAAATGCTTTTTAAATAAAATTGCTATACAATATTACTCGTTAAATTAGTACCAATTTTATTATGATGATCCGCAATTTTATTTATTTTTTACTGGACACTTGAGTATAGGAATTCTGAAAGGCATTAAAGATTCAAAAATCTCTATTTTATTGAGATTTTCATTAATTTAAATCAACAAAATTCAGATTTTAAAATCCTTAAGAGTTTTAACTGAAATATTTACCATTAAATTCTAGGTGATATTTATCATTTTAATAATTTTATAAATAAGAAGTATTTAGTTTTTCGGGGGCACATTTGCATTATTTTACTCGTTTCCTATTTAAAATTAATCCCAAATTTTAATTTAAATTAGAATTTTAAAATTAAGCACAAATTTTACTTAACTTTATTTACTGAAATGCATCATATTTGAGAAAGTTTTTTCTGATTATTTATTCAAAATTGATTCATAAAATTCGATTCATTCAAAAATGATACATTACTATTTTATTCAAAAATGAAAAGCTTTGTTCCATAATAAAATTTAACTCATAAATTTTAAAAATATAATATTAAAATATTGAAAATAATGTATTCCATAATAAAACTAAATTTACAACAAAATTTAAAAATATGTATATAATGAAAAATATATAATAGTAAGTATGTTTTGAAAAAACATGATTTATTTATAATTTATAGAAGTAGCATATACTCATAAGAAATTATTTTACATTATGAGAAAACAATTTATCTCGATTAGTATTAAATACTTTTTTGATGTGTGTATTTTGCATGTTAAATAAGAATTATATTTCTTATTTTTAATCTCATATAACTCAATAAATAAACGATTAGAAGAATTGAAAAGGATAACTTTTTTACACAAATTGCAGGCTAAGGTAGATAGCCAGGCGAAATCTGACTTAAAAAGATATGACTAGTAGAAAAAATAAATAATAAAATCTTTGTCACTTTAAATATTAACTTATATGGAATCGTTAAATATATGGAATCGAAAATCCCGTGGTCGGTTGTCGAGCAGTTACTATGGGTGTAACGGTTTGGAAAAAATTTCCTTCCCCTCCAGATCAATGTCAAAATTGAGTGAGTGGATTCTCTGGTAGTGCCATCTATTGGAGGAGTTTAAAGCAAAGTTTAACTTTCACGTTCTTGGTACTCTGGTTGAACGAAAGATATCCTCCACTGTGAATTGCGCTTACAATACTAGGACATAACTCCTAGAAATTTTTATATTTTCTCAGAGTAACATTTTCTGACATAATAATAGAAAATTTTACAAGATCAATACCCCTATTAATCGCACTTTGTCAAGAAATATAAAAAAAAGAGAAATATATGTTCTTATATTATGGAATCAAAAATATTCCCTTCACTTTTATTTCAGAAAAGAAAAAGGTTGTAAGAAAGTTCTCAGAGAGGAAATACCACACCTTGAATATATATATATATATATAATATATATATATATATATATGTGTGTTTTTTTTATTTTATTTTTACAAAATCAATGTAGGCCTAGATAATACAATTTTCACACTGAAAACACAATTATTTAGAATTGTTCTAAGGGTTTTTTTTTTTAGATTTATTTTATTAAGTAAATATCCTGTGATAGTTATCAGTTAAGAACTCAATTTCTTCTATTGTTATTCATATCTCTAGAAATTTTACCCTCCAAAATTAGTATTCCTTAAAATTTAATGTAATTCACTATTTTCTTGATTTATGATAATATAAATTATTTTATTAATTATGAAGTATAAGCATGTATCTTTGAAATCCTTGACTATTCATTTTTTAGACTCTTTTGAACTTTTTAAATGTAAAGATGTAAGGAATTAATATGTAAAAAGGTAAAGATGTAATGTAAAGTATTAATCAAGATTATACAATTATGCTTTTTCTAAGGTTTATATAGTGTTACAAATTTATAAACATTACTTTCATTTGTCTTAAAATACCTCAGAGAGATCGAAAATACACAAATTATGGGCAACAATTGTGCATTCTACGTTAAAACCGTTATTTCATTCAATTTGGCGACCTTCAGCAAGAATCTGAGCGACTTGATGAGAAATAGATACTCTTGGAAAAATCCATTACCAAAGCTTCAGGACCAATATTAAGCGAGATATCCTAGAATCTATCAGACGGCGAAACTCTTGGATTTCAATGCCAAGTCAGGCACAGAAGAAACTAAAGACGATCAGTCTTGAACGTTAATTCAGTGCATAGAAGTGATGTTGTCTACCTGAAGTGTTAGAAACTTCTGTAACTGGAAACTGTTTCCTTAATTTAAAAATTATTAATGTTTAATTTGCTACGCATTAAAGTTTTGTGATTTTCAACAGGCTGTTTTATCGACTCGCAACTAACACAGACAATTAATTTCTTGCGTATAGTAATTACTCTGTTTTATTAAGAAATATTCAATTATTATATAGTTTTAGGTGAGAAATTAAGATCGACACAACTTGAATGATTGAGTTATTATTGTTTAAATTTATAAGTAATTAAACTCTTAAGTAGGGTTTCTAAGTATGCTGTTCAATAATTAAATGTCTTCAATTATTTAAGACCAAATAGTTTAAGCAAGTAGTTAATTCTAAATAGATTCAGTTATTTTACAAAGGCAGTGGTGAATTTATTATTCATTATGATTTTATCTAATTGTGAATTTCTCTATTTTCTAATATAAAAAAAAACTACTGCTATTCTTTGGTCAATATTTATTAAAATTTTCCATTTTGCAATGAGAGCCGAAGATATTCTGGAAGTGATGGTTAAGCGCATTAACAATGTTCATAAATTATATAATTTACATATTAGAAAAGCGTCACCGGTAAATAAAGGCGTTGGAAATTGGGATATAGTTCACATAAATAAGGATATATCTTTAGCCTGTAGTAAAAAAGTAAGTTATATGTTTTTGAACACACAATAAATAGTAAAAGAGTGTGTAATTAATTTTCATTAAAAAAGGACATGTTCATTTTTATACATATATGCATGTATACAAATTTGTATATGCTAATTATATAAAGTACTTTAAGGAACATTACATATTTTTTTTAATTTTTATTATTTATGGATTTACACAGGAAGCAAAATATAGTATTATTTTTAAATAATGTAGAGAATTTATAGTATTATTTTTAAGTATTGTATATATAAAATTAAGTATGAACACATTTAATATAAAACGCAGATATGACCAAAACACATACTTAAAAAAAATCTTAACAGAAATTGATCTAATTCATTAATTTTTCAAACCCTTTATAGAGATTTACTTACAACAAACGAATCCGCAAAATTATTTCATTTGCAATTATTATAGTATAAAACATCTATGTATTTATCTATTGTACAATTATCTGTAATACAATATGAGCAATACATAAAAGTTCTATTCCTCATATTTATCGCATTTATTTTTATATTCCATATAAATTATATTTTTAGTAATATAATGAAACATTTTTTACCAGTTCTTTTGTTATCTTAAAAAATTCTTTGGGAGCTAATTCTTGAGTTATTAAATTTTTCAGAGGAAAAATTACATATAAAATAATATTACGCTTTGAGAATAATATTTTCTTAAGAGTTATTAAATATTATATGAAATTACTGTAACTGTGTTAATTGAATTTTTTAATTACCATTGACTCATTAAATGACTTTGACTTTTGAATAATATTGGTAAGCAACGTTCTTCCAATTTAATCTCCAATGGTAATTTGTAAAATATTGTAACTTAATATATGTTCAGGAATTGTTTATTAAAATAAAGATATGCCGGTTGGTCAATTAGGTTGTATTCAGATAAAAACATTTTCCATGAGCTATTGTTTAACACAATAATATTTTATCTTTGTACAACTAAATTTCAATAATTTATAGATATTTGATATTTGAGCTGTTTTCCCTAATTAATGAAAATAAATTTTTAAACATTTTAAATTTCATTATACAATTTAAATTGATTTCATTAAATACAACAATTTGAATTCATTAATTTTTGACATATTATAATTCCATTAAAAATCAATATCTTTCTATCAGTCCAAAAACAAATAAATAATATAATTTATATTGAAAAGAGAAGTAAAAAATATGCATCAAAATCGAAGAAAGTGATGAAAATTTCATTTCATTTTCGATCCCTTTTTCTAACATATGAAATACCTTTAGTCTAAGTTATCAAAAGGCAAGTGGTTATTAATAAGAGGAGTAAATTAGCTAGTTGGTTAAAAATAAATTAAAAATGTTTTATAAAAGAGAAATCATATATAATTCAAATGCATTGCAACAGTATGATATTACAAAACGAATATTTATTTCAACAAATAAAGAATTATGTAGGCGAAAATTATGTTCTAAATTTATGATAAGCTTTTAAAAATATAATTCTAAATATACCACAAATTTAAAAGAAATTTGAAAAAGAAATATGGAATTCATAAAAAAAATCGCTGAATTTTTGTATGCTGTGGCAACAGTAATTGCGCCTGTAGAATACCCCAAATGGAAAAGAATAAAAACTTAATCGCATTTAGTAACTCTAAGTTCTTTCGTCTTACGAATAAAGGCGTGTTCTATTGAAACAATATTAAAGACGCCATTCTCAATTCCTATCAATTGCTTCCTTTCGCTTATTGGATGAAACATTTAGAGCAGCTTTACATTGCCGTTTCGAGGAATACATTGAAGCTTCAAATCGTTTTATTCATTCTACTTATATCAAAGGCATTTGTAATGCCGTTTAAAATAAACAAAAGTAGAAATGTCGTTATAAATCCATTCAAACGAACTGTAAAGAATGGATTATTCTAATTTTTTTTCTTATTGTTACTGTCGGTAATGTAGTAATTAATTTATTAAAATTTGAAGAATATGAAAGATAAGTTTGGAATATCTTTATTTTATTCGAAAAGTTGTCCTGTTATAAAAATCCGTACCTGCGATACTCAATTTTTTCTCAGCACAGTTCAATAATTTCTTCCTCTTTTATTTTTTTTTTTTTTAAATAAAATTCTCTAATCGGTCACTTAACATAAAATCTCAAGATGTCATTAATGTTTTAATTGCTCAGTAGAATGTCGTAGGGACCAAACTTATTATTACTTATCCCTTATTGAGTAATAGTTACTAATATTGTAACTTTTCTAATTTGTTTAATATATTTGCAAAATTATAACACAGAAAAATGGCTTGATTTTGATGATTCCAAATGGAATTTTTAGAAATGTCTTTATTCTTAAATAAATATACGTCTTACACACATTACAATATTACGATATTTGACATATATATTTTTATTTAGTAAATTTTATATAATTTTCATGATATTTTATACGATTATTCATTACCCTACTTTGTAATAAACTTAAAAAGAAATTCAACTAGGTAATATATTCTGGTGTGTGATTTTAATTTATGCTTCAAATTTTTGCATAATGTAACTGTAACTCAGGAATTTCCCATTACGCTATAAAATAAGCTTTGGAATATTTTTTATTACTGACCGGTGTTAAATAGATGATTTATCTTTTCTGTTAGAGTTTTCTTAGTAATATGAATCAAAATAAATCTTTTCTGAAAATCATTTTTTATTATATCAGTTCTTAAATAACTAAAATTGTTTTCAAAAAGAGAGAATAAAAATTAATATTCTAATTATCAAAATATGCATTATATACAATTATTTACAACTGAACTAGACATAAGAGTATTTAAAAATTAAAAAGCTTACTACAGTTTTTATTTGAGCTGCAACTCTTGAGTCTGTAAATACAAAATGATCGCTATCGAATTTTTTTTATTAACCATAAAGTGGCGGTTTTTTTCGTTCCGTTGAGTTAATGGCTACATCACTTTATTACAATTCTCATTGGCTTAAAATATCCATGACGATCGATAGTTTCATCTATGTCACACATAATTGATTACGACATCGTATTGAGATGGTGTTGTAAATCCGATTTGTCAAGGAATTTGCTGCCTACTTTCGATAGGCAGAAAACAAGGCGAAATTCACTATTGAATAACTGAGAATATTGACAAAGTTCATTTTGTTAATAAAACGATTTCTTATATAAAGACCAAAGCATGGGTTTGAGAAACCGTTTTCCATTGATTTAAGCCATTAACTCGTTGACAGTAGAAAGAAGATAAAGCAAAATGTAAAAGACACAACAAAACATCCACTTTATGGTTACTTTAAATAGGCAAAAACGGTTTAAATTTTTAAAAATTTCTATATTCTTTTTATTTTACAAGATAGTATTAATGTATAAACTTAATTTCAATCAAAAAGGGAATGTCTTCGTTGAAAGTCAAATTGTATTGTTTACAATTCTTATGCATAATTGTCACTATGATAAAACATTGGCCAATTTGTCTGATACTATTTAAACTCATTAAGTTTTCTGGATCACAATAAAAACATAGTCCTCTTCTGAGACATATAAATAATACATTTATCTGTAAAATCAACATTTACAAAAGTCTTTTCAAAAAACGGAAGTGTGCAGAATTTTTATTATAGCATTTATTTTAGGATTATAATTTTAAAAATTCAGGGCGAAACCAAAACTTCTTAGGTTATCTTTCTTTTCGGTAAACAGGTTCTGAACATGGAATATAGATGACTAAGGAAAGCAATGAATTAAATTATACGATAATAAAGTAAAAAATCAATTTCATACATATGTACAAAATTAATCACAAGTATTGAATGTTGGTCATGTGACTATGTGTAAATGATTTGATAATTTTAGTACAATTGCTTTAATCTGTATTTTTCTGTAAATATATGACATAATATAATAATTGCTCTAAAAATCCAGAATACAACAATGACGTCACAAGAAGTGTAATTCTCCTGGATTGATCTAATTTCATCAAAAGACTAATGACAATAATAGCGAAAGAAGCCATACTGACCTAATAAAGTTAAAATATGCATTCACAAATTTTTCATATTTAAATTAATTTCTTCCTAGCCATCATAATTTAAAATTTTTTCATCTCTTAATTTAGATCATAAATATCTATTTTAATTTAGCCCTATTATTTTCTATTCTTTCTCTTTTTTGAGGCCGTTTAAATTTGGTGACGAATTATTTTCAAATGTGCTTAGCAAAAAGGATTGTCACAAAAGAAAAGTTAAATTGCAAGTTCTTCATGTAGAAACATTTTTTTCAAATTTAAGAATAGGCAGAATTAAAATATAATTTTATAACACATTGTCTTCTTATAATCGATTATCAATTTAAATCGATTATTATTTAACTATTTAACATAATGTACAACTAAATTACTGTTAGCAAACAAATAAAAAACATCGCTTCATTTTTTTAGTAAAATTTAAAAAATGATGCATAAATGGCGTAATCCACAATAATATTTAATAGCAATGTGAGTTTCATTACATTCCATTAATGGAATCTAATAAATAAAACTGACTTCATGAGTTTGTTACTAGAAAAAGCTGTTTAAAATCTTATTGCAAAAAAAATTGGCAATTTATATTTAAAAATAAATAATAAAAATATAGTTATTTATCAGTAAAACTTCAACACTTTTAGACTTTTAGAAAAAAAGGAAAACAATGTTAGAAAAATAAGTAAACGTTAAAAAAAATAGTAGGAGAAATATTTTAAGTCAGCAAACATTATTTTCATTGGTATGCAGCAATTACATAGTAATATAATCACATATAACTCGATGAATAAATTGTTAAAATAAAATCATGTAATAAATTGCGAAAATGGTGCTAAAGATTTTGAAAATTTAAAAATATCTAGAATTAATTACTTTTACTTGTACTAAAATTAAAATAATACATTTTTGACAATACTTTAAATAATTTTACATGAACATACGTTCCTCATGCTTTTGAAATACTTCAAATAAGTTCTTATATTAACAAATAAAGTTTTTTTATGAATGGTATTAAAAAAGAGAATATAAAATATAAAAAAGAGCTTTAATATCAAAATTAAATATTATTATCACATTGGAAATAGTTAAAATACATATTTTGAATCATAAACAATATCGTATATCTACATAAATGAATATAGAAAAAATCAGAGGAACTTACTGTTCGTTATGACGAACTTCGTGTTTTAAGAAACAAAGAACCGAACTAAATTGCACGAACTGCTGAGACAGCGAACAATATCGAGTGTTCGTTAAATATCATTAGTTTATCTCAACAACTTTAAAAACATCTTTTGTACTAGATCTTTGCTCTAAATTGAAAGTTTCCTGGCTTAGTGATCGACAATATTCGAAAAGTGCTTACCACAACAACAAAACACTTATTAGTTTTGTTGTTTTGTTTCACTGTGAAAGATTTGATCCCGTTCCAAACACCGCAAGACGAAATTAGGCTATTGTTCTAATTGATTCGATGTTAAACGCATCAAAATGAAATAAAACTTCTTACTAACAAATCTTGGAATAAATCTGTGATATTAATTCTTTTCACATACACCATAATAATAATGTACTTTTGTATATAATTTAACTTTGAGTATTTGAATTTTTTCTATCATTATTTTTTAATATTATTCAATGAAATTGCTCTAACATTTTAATATTTTTAATTAATTTTAAATATTTCATGTAAAATTATTTTTTTGAGTGTAATATAAAATACGCTTTAAATTTAGTTATAGATCTCTTGTTTTTGAACAACTTGCGTTTTTAGTAAGGTATACTAACTTTATATTTGAGTATAAACCGTCCAAATGCTGAAATGTCTTGGATCTGGAGATGAATTTTAGAAACAATTACCTGTTTCAAACAATGATTCTTAACTAAAGTTATGATATTGCTGTCATAACTTCAGTTAAGTGTATTTAGTCAATAACGTCTTATAATGTATTTTTATTGACATGATAGTAAGAAGGCTGACTTTATTTATTAGTATTCCTTAAGTCACTTAAGTTTTCGAAGCAATTGGTCTGAAAAAGAGATTCATCTTGAATATCTACCTTTTATTCACTCCCAGCAACAATATGAATATGTCCTTAGCAACTGGGGTTTTCTTTAACTTTTGTGCATATAGGACATTTTTGGTATTTTTTTAACAAATACATGTTTTCAGTATGTATCATTCAAGATTCCTATCATCCATATTGACATATCTACAGGCAAAGTAACGGCCTTTTATTAAATATTTAATTCAAATACCATCAAACTCTCCTACTATTGGATTGTTGGGAAAGTAATTTCGTTTTTTCTACATGGATCAGCTCTTTGTTAGTAAAAACTAACCCCTTTATGACTGTGGAATCATGTTACTACCAGAAAAATGGTAAAAGCTATTGAGACAGTATGCAATATGCTAGAGTATGCATGTTGTTACAAATTATAAATAATTATTGTATTTGTCTTAAAATATCTCATGCAGATTGGAAATATTTGCATTTTGGGCAAAAAATTGCGGTATTTTGAAGAGTTATACGTTAAAAGCGAGTTTTCTAATGATTTGGTGACTTGGCGATGTTTTGGCGAGAAAACTTGGCGACTTGGCGATAAATAGATATTTCTGGAAACATCCATCACTTAAGCTCTAGAACAAATATTTAGCGAGATAGCCTAGAAGCTACCAGAACCTTGGCGAAATTGTTAGATTTCCCCGCCAAGTCAATAAAATGATGAAACGGTTAAAGAAACAGTATATTAGTATATTCAACAGTTTGCATGTTTATTTCGAAATTTATTTATGTCCTTCCTACAATTTCTCTCGATTACAACTAACCTTTCCTTTTTTTCAACATCTATACTGCTTTGAGATGATATATAACAATAGATAATAATAATTCCTCACTATGAGTATTTTAAAGAAAGAAACATGTTCAAAGACACAGCAAGCTTGTATTACTATGTAAATCAAAACTCACCACTGACAAACATTCAAGTCGATAAAAGAAGTTTTTCGAATTGCAAACAGCAATTCACTTGGTCTTAAAGGCGATTGATGGATGAATAGTAAATCTATTAAGTGAAAATTTTCGATAATGAATAAACGAAAACATTCTGAAGTGTTTGTGTTTTGCAATATAGATAAGTGTAGATCAATGTTTCGCGTGGGGCCTACGCCCCACAGAGGGCCAATTTGATTGTTAGGGGAAGCAATTCGAAAATGGACTCAATACGATTTTAACCCTTTGATTTCATTTATTTAAATGCATTGCAAAATTTCGGTGCCAAAAATTGAACGAAAAAAGCAAATTCTTAAATAATTGTGACCAATAAATATTTTAAATTCGTTTGACGAGACTCAAATATCAATTGGTTTTAGGCATCGTTAAGTTAACCTCCCTGCGGAATAACAACAAACACACGTGGACCTCTGGATGCTTTAAAATCTCGCTAAACAACACAGTTGTTCGCATCTGAATGGCACAATGCTACTTCTGTAGTGTTTGGCAGCATTCAGTTGGTGTTAATTTGAAACACATGTCCGTAAAAACTGCGTAAAGTCTCATTGTTTAAAATATATATACATTGTATAGTAAGTATTTGATTTTATTTTCATTTATTTTAGTATTAGGAGCATAATTTTATCATTAACGATTTTTTAAAGAGAGAATTCCATTTTAAGAGAGAAATCATACACCCAAATTCAACCAAATGTGCAAGAAAACTATTGACACCGTTTATCCTTCTTTTACCATTTTGATATTCAAGAGTTATCAACATTTGCATTTAACTTCACTTCAAACTTCCATTTTAATAAATAGAAATAAATATTTTGAGAATACAGCATAAATTACACTTATTCTGCAAATTTCCTTATTTTATACTTAAAAACTCTTTTATGATGTTTATCCAATTTTACTCCTTCTAAAATTAAGTTTTATTTTTCTATTCAATATTTCTCAAAATATTTTTTCTAAGAATAAGTTTAATTTTTCAATTTTATTTTTGTTTTGTTTTGATTAAAATGGCTTATGTAAAATTTCTATTCCTGTATAATTGTTTTAACAACATAAACTTATAAAAAAATACTAACAAAATACAGTTATAAAAATCAAATGATAAAAGGAAATAAATATTACTTCTTACTCAAATATTATAAACTTTGCATATTTCGCAAAGAAACGCTGATATTACTTTGAATATAAATATTAGGTTGGGGAATAAGTTCGTAGCGTTTTTACCAAAGATTTTTATTTAAACAAACAATAATTATATCAATAAGTTAATCAATTATGTATTCGCCGTTGCTGTTTACAACCTCTTCTCACCTTTCGACAAATTTGTTGATGCCGTTCCGCGAAAATCGCCTGGTCTGGTGTCAAAGCAGTTGTTGAGCTAGTTTTTAAGGACCTTGTGAAAATCAAACACTTAATAGACGAGAACTTTCGATTTCGTTATGTGCGGATGTCAGAGACACAAGAGGCATAGTGGGAGTGTGTCGGAGCAAGAGGAATGGTGAAGTTGTGTAGGAATACGTGTGGTAGTGGACGTCTACTAGGCAATGAAAAATACATGTGTTTCGAATACTGTAAAATGAACCATCTAAATTTATGTTTGTGTCTGTAATTAATGTTATGTTTGTTAATGTAAAATAAATCTGTCGTAAAAAAGAAGATATTTTGATATTACTGAACGATCCAGGAAACAACAGGTTCGTGAAACAATCACCGACCTCTTTTTTATCTAAGGTAACGCCCTTCATATGGTTTGCAAAGGAGTGGAAAAGATGGTAATCAGTTGGTGCAAGGTCTGGCGAATACGGCGGGTGCTGAGGGACCTAGCATTCGAGCTCTTGGAGTGCGGCTTTGACGACTTGTGCAACATGGAGCCTTGCGTTGTCGTAAAAGAGTCTGGTTTGACCATGTCGATCAGGTCTTTTCAGTCGAATAGCCTCATTCACGTAGTGTAGCTGGGCAATGTAGAGCTCCTTGTTGACTGTGGCATTCTTTTCGAGCATTTCCCAGTGCACCAAGTGGTCCTTGAAAACTGGCTCAATAACTTCTTTGATATTAGACCAGGCGATTTTTGACAGAATGATATCAACACATGGGTCGAGAGGTGGGAAAAAGTTGTAAACAGCAAACGGTGAATATATAATTGATTAACTTATTGATATAATTATTGTTTTTTCTCTTAATGAAAGTCTTTGGTAAAAACCCTCGAATTTATTTGCCAACCTAATACTTCACTTACATTTTCAGCTGTCAGAAATTAATATTTGTAAATAGATTTGATCCTTTGTACTCTATGGACAATCAAATACTATGAAATCTACGCTAACAAATCTTACTAAGAGAAATATATTATTTATTTGTTAAATTTTTATAATCAGCAAACACATAGTTTGTAATATATAAAGCAAATTGAAAAACTGTATAAAATATCGAAAAATAAAAATGTCATAAAAAGTATTCCATAACTATATCCATCCAGAAACTATTTCTTCGAAAACTGTTGTTTATGAATTATTTAATAAAAACGATAGAGCATAAAAATAGCAGCTTGCATATATTTTCCCTTCTTTCTTTTGTAGAAAGGAAATATTTTTTATATATTATTATAATTTGTGATAATAATTTACATTAATTATGCTTTATATTATCATAAATCAACAACAGTATCGAAAAACTATTCATATTAAAATTTTGACTAAGTAAAAACGTTGCCATTATAGTGCTGAAAATGCAGTATGTGATGTGATTTCAAATTTTGTTCGAGGTTATTCAAGTATGGAATAGAATATTGAAAAGGGTGATTGTAAAATATCATATTTTTCTATATTGCATGTCTTAATATACATTAACACTTGCATGTTGATTCCTTATATTTTTATAATATCATTTAATGCAATGACAATTTTACTATTCAAAGTTATGATATGTAATATGCGTATTTTTTACCTAAAAATAGCCCTTTAATTAACAATAACATTTAGAAAGATCTTAGTTTTTAAATATTCATCCTGAATTCAAATGTATGGGAAAAAAATCATACTTTAATTTGTACAAATATTTTTAAAATTTGTAGGAGCGATTATTTGGTTTAAATTTATATATTTCTCAATAAATATGTAACTCACACACACAAATTTCATTGCAAAATCGCAGTGGAATAAAATTTTTACAATTATTACATCTAAACTTAATCCTAACATCGTATTTTTACCATAGTTACCCACTTTATACAATCGTTTGTATATTATGCCAAAAGACATCTACAAAATTTGAATTTTATGTTCAGAGAATACCTATATTCATTATTGTTTAACGTTATTACTATATTTTTTATAGACGTTCACTTTTTTTGTAGATTTCATCTTACATTCGTTACGATTTATCTCTCTCTTTCGCTTAAATTAAATAATTACTTAAATAATTTAAATTTAATAACGTCACAATTAAAAATAAAATTTCTATCATTTTTCTTTTTTTTAATAGTAAGACTTCATAGAAAATGATAAATATATTTTATGAATTACATTCAAATGCAAACAAGCAATAACATATTTGAGCTTGTTATATAAGTGTATATTTGATTAAAGAAATTTTTTGTTCAAATTATCTCTGAAAAAAAATGTTTTAAAAAATAAGATATATCTCTTTTTTAGATTATATTTATTTATTGAAACATCAATTTCACTCTTCTGTTGAAAACGAAC
Organism: Latrodectus elegans; assembly: GCA_030067965.1. Taxonomy (NCBI): domain Eukaryota; kingdom Metazoa; phylum Arthropoda; class Arachnida; order Araneae; family Theridiidae; genus Latrodectus; species Latrodectus elegans. Next base: position 22,728,463 of record CM057821.1, on the reverse strand, counting down.
ATTTTAACTGATTAATTTTGTGGTATTAGAGGAAGTAAATATGGGTATATTGCATCAATTTGCAATGCAAAAAGGATAAAATTAGATGACGTTTTCAAAAGTAATATTGAAAGTTATTAACTATAATAATATCAAATGGTCTTTCTAAGCAGAATTCATTACTTATCCAAGCACTTAAATTATATTACTAATTCATCTTGCAGTCATTTTCTTTATTTGAAATTGTTTGATTGCTTATTTACTTAGATTATTTTTGTTGTATTTACTTATATGTGCAATGTATGCAAAAAGTTAATATTGTAAGCATAATTCCATGTTATGCTAGTGCAGAACTTGACTCTGTGTGGAATTCTTACAAGCACACTAATTTTCAGAAGTATTTCAGTAAAAAACATGTACTTTTCTCTAGTTCAATATTAAATTAAAAACTTCTCAAAGATTTTGGCACCAACGAAGAAAAAAAGATTTGCTACAACTACACAACAAGCTTTTTTTTTTTATCTTTAACCCACTCTTTCCAAGATATATGGACCAAAATATTGATAGGGCTATCGCGTCCCAACTGCGCACAAACATCAACTGTTATGTTAAAAGGGTTTTTTCTTTCCCTTGTCTGAGAGATGATGATAAGAAATAAACTTAGTCGTTTTTTCCACTCTGTAGTTTTCTCCACCCCACTGCTGACAGACATCATCACTGCATAATCGCTGCCTGCCTGTTTCCCGCCTCCCATACCTAAGCTCTTTATTCTTCACCCAGACGTTTAAAAATAGCTATTTGTGAGCCAAAATGGAGATAAATATAGTGACAATCAAATAACTCCTAGAGACATATATTCAATTGTGCTCATTGTGGCTTAGATTTGTAGAAGTTAAGGAGACTTCTCCCTCTCAAGAATCTAATGTTAGGTCAATGGATGTCTTAGATTTGGTGTTTTTAAGGCTCTTTTTTCCTTGCAATTAAACGTCTTTCCTGTTTTATATCACTTTAATCACGTTCTTCATATATCGAATATTTTAAAGCGATAAACGTACTTTTCCATTATGCCCCCACTTTTCATCGTAAAGAAATAGCATGTTTTTTACGGAGAAGCGAAGATAGCATAACATAGATATAATGATTTTGTTGTCTCAAAATTTTATTATAAATTTAATATATACTAAATCCAATTATTTTGTGCAAAAATTGACTAAAAAGTGGTGAACAATGGTAAACAAGCTAAATGTTGTACAAAGCTAAAGCTAGTTGGTGCAAAAGATTGCTTGGTGGTGATTTTTTGGCTTAAAAGAAGCATTATGGTCACTAAGGTCGTAAAAATAATTAAATACAACAAAATTTAATTTTATCTCATTGTAAAAAAGACAATGAGACTAAAAAAGACAATAAACTGTTTAGCAATGGCCTGATGCCCATTCCTAAACAGTTTATGATAGAAATAAACATTGGTGTTTAAATAAGATTTATCAATAAGTAATAATTGTTTAGTTTATAAAATGTAAATAAAATGCTTATTTTTAGTCGCTTCTGAAAACGAAAGCATTTTTAAACAATACATGATGAAAATATATTTATGACAGTAATTTACGATTTTTTTCTGTCCCGTTAAGGCGATCATGAAAACCGACGATATAATGGAAAAGTACTGTTTTCATATATAGTGGGTGATCGGTTAACAAATAATTTGGATTACGAACAAATCAGACGACGAACACTTTCACGAAAGATTTTCGTGTTTGGATAACGAACACATATTCGGATAACGAACTTAAAACGAATTCTAACGACAACTGCTTTTGAAGCATATGCACAGTTGCCAAACCAACGAAATAAAAATCTTTTTCATGTCTCCTTATTTATGTTGCTTGTCCATTAAACATCAAAGTTCTATATTCGAAAAATAAATTTTCCCCCAATGGAATATTTATAGCCAAAGTAAGTCATCAGTTTCGATTTTAATGTCATTCAAAACGAAACTGACTACCAACTGAAATAGATTGCTTTTGATTTCATTTAAATTCGAATTAGGATCAATGCCAACATCTGCAATTAAAGATCTTTTGAAGAAGTAGGAATATATCAGAGCAACGGTCTTATAATGGCATTTGAAACAAGTTGATGTCAATAAGGTTGGGGATCTTTATAACGACATTGCTATTATCATTTCCGGAATATCCTGGAAAAAAGAGAAAAACAATTAACGTTGGACATGTTCTTTAATGTCTCATTAACAAAAAATGTTAAAGACTGGTTAATATACAAAATTATATGTATTATTTTTTTTTATAAAATCTTACTAAGAAATTATGCATCCTTTTTTTAATTTATATTTTAGGGAATCCAGAACGAATTAATCTATTTCACAAAAAACTCGATTGTAAATCAGTGATAAGTTAACAAGCAATTCGGATAGCAAACATAGTCTTGTAGTGGATTATGTTCGTTAACCGATCACACACTGTGATGGAAATTTTAAAGCAATAAGCATTATACAATGGTATCTTAACTCAAACGTTATGTCTGAATTTCAACCTTTAAAGAATGATAAATATCGATTGCAACATTGAATACCAAGACCAAGTGATAGTTATGAAAATTACGAGATGTAAATTCAAAACCGTCTTACATCGTATGCGTCATTAGAAATGAAGTCTATGTCGAGTTACACTTTTAGTTTTTTAAATTTATCAGCATGTATTTTTCTGCGCAGGCGAACTATCTAATTATCCAGTAGAGTTTTTTAAATTCAACTTTATTTCATTTCATTCTTCAGTAGCAACCGAAAAATTTTCGAGTGACTTTAAAATGGTCTGATCGAGAAATATTCAACTACGGAAATTGAATATTCCGCCAAACTGCTTAAAGAGCCAAATACTAACACGCGAAAATCTTTCTGTTACAACAAGAAAAATGAAGTGAAATTAAATTTAAAAACAGCTCTGTTGGTGACAGGACAGTTGCACACTCAGAAAAATACGCGGAGACAAAATTGGAAGTATGTGTAACATGACCATTTATGTATTTGAACTCAACTCAATAAGTCCGTTTCCTCTTGCTGTTTTCGCTTGGGCTCATCATAAATTTTGGCACTGATACCGTATAATCCAGGATCCCAAATTCTGACTTCGGAGATTTTTTGGGAGATTTTCTTACATATCTAGAACCTTAATTTTATTATGTGATAAATATGGTGACCGATAAGAATTATGCAAAAAATTCTATTTTGGCAACTCTTGTACGAGGGTCACTCTGAAATTTTTGAGATACAACTAGGTTAGTTATACTTACAAAATTTTAGGTGAGTTCAAAGTAGTCCCCTCCAGAATCAATGCACTTTTGTAGACGAATTTTCCACAGATTAAATGCCTCAAGCCATTCATTTCTTGGAATAGATGAAAAAATGTTCTGGAAGACATTTAGTGGTCTACCAATTTGCTCTTACTGTCTTCTGTCCTTCCAATTTGATGGCTTTAACCAATTCCGTACTTCTGAAGAAAACGGCATACATCACTTTTTTTCAGTGAGATTTGTTTTTTCATCATAGTCGGCATGGGATCATCTTCAAAGACCTATACTATGCTTTCTTGAGATGTTGGAACGTCAAAAAACGGTATGTACGTTTCATCACCTGTTACAATTTTAGAAATGATGCAGTGGCCACCATCATTTAGTAATTTAAGAGTTTCTTTACTGATTCTGACACGCTCCTCTTTTCGGTGCTCAGTTATATTATGGGGAACCCAACAGCAGACTACTTTTTTCATATGTAATTCTTCAGGAATGATTTTGTGTATGGCTGCGGATCCAATGTTAAATTCTTTCTGTATAATTTAATATATACAGCGATTATCATCCAATAACATTTTTCGTATGGAAGACACATTATCAAGGATTACTGCCGACGGCGGCTTTCCTATGTGTTCTTCATCCTGAAGAAAATTGCGACCTCTTCTAAATTCTCTAAACCATCTTTATACAGTAGCACGAGCTGGAGATTCATCACCAAATTCTAATTGCAACCATTGAACCCATTCTTCTTGATTTAAAATCGTAGAAAATCATAGAGCGAAAATGTTCTCGCGTTAACTCCATTTTCTCTTCTGTTTAAAATTTATTCTACGCTAAACATGTTGAAGTAAGTTAGTAATAAATCGCCTTCTGTGTTAAAATACTTTGTGTTTTAAAATTAAACCGTTATTTTTATTTTGTAAATTCTCGTCTGCGTGTATCTCAAAATTTCAGAGTAACCCTCGTATTTACGTCAACGCACGCGTCACAATACGTTATCTTGGCAATATTTCTTCCTCACCTAGTCTCTATAAAGAATAGTTCATGACTTTACAGAACAGGTTGTTATGTAAATGTTGGTTTACAGAACATTTTTAGAACACAACATTTTTAGAAGGTTAACAGAACCCAATAAAACAAATTTACAGAACTTGTTGGTATGTGCCTAAAATAGTTATGTAAAAATTATACAAGGTTAACTCATTTAGATTCGAATCTAAGCTTAATTTCTAGGACCTGAATTTCTTGATTTTTAATAGATGGCAACAAATTGTGAAATTTTCCGTTTATGAATACGATGTCAATAGTTGCATCTCAGACAATTTCAAGCATCCCATTTCTAATATGCATTATTATCGCTAATATGTATTCCATCACAATCTTTAATATGATTTAAATGTAGAACAATCTTATGTTATTACTTATCGTCTTTCCTTTGAAATTCAAATCTATTTATTTGGTTATAAGAAGATACTCTTTAATTATAGCATCATGTTAATATAAGTTAAGAAAATCAGGTATCCAGGAATTTCTGCCTTTTTAATCTTAATTTTTTGTGTGTTTGTAAAGTTGAGTTGAATTGCAACTCAACTAATTTTTAATTTAGGTACTTCAGTTGAGATTAAATTTTTATCTTTAAGTTCAACCAATATGTGTATTGAGCTTTTTATTTTGTACACTGTATGTTTCTGGATGTATTTATTTAGATAATATGATTTGCTTATCTGAATAAAACACGTAATTGATCTTTATTTTTTTTGCGAACTCATATGTGTAAAAAAGAGAGAATTTTTGACTTCCTGTACATCGAATATTTGGATACTTTTCCTGCATACATTTGATAGTAAAGTTAACTGGCATGCATCTACATTAAAATAAATGCAAAAACGTAAAAAAAATAACGTAAGAAAATTAATATTTTGACTAGGAATTTAAGAGGATGACAATATTTTTATGTGAGTTGAGTTCTGTTAGCATATGAATCAATTCATTATTCCAAGTTTTATCAAATGCTTTTGTGATGTTATGTCTGATTATAGAGAAGTTATGTTCATGAGCTAGGACACTGGTTTTACCCAATAAATTTGATTATTCGAGGGTATTGTTTAACCACTTACAGATCTTTTCTAAATCTATATTATTTGTTAAATCATGCCAACTTTTTTTCTATTATAAATTTTTCTTGCCGACCTCCCGGTTCGAGCATGGATGTTTCTTTCTCTGTCCTTTCTTCTGTGATGATGTATGAATGTGGCCCACCCTATAAACGCATTTGTGGTTGTATGGCGTGGGTAACGCTACTCGTCTCCGTGATTTGGTTCATAGGTGCCCTCTGGGTAATGACAAAAAAGTAGCAGTTTCTGGCCTTGTTTTGGCATAGGATTGGTCACCTAAGTGCCTGCAGTTGGAAAAAATATTCTTCATAGCACATCTATAAATTAATCAATCTATGATTAAATAATTATTAAATGAAAGTGAATCAATGTATTCTATTTTAATTATTCATATTTTGCAGCAAAATGTATTTATTTTGCTTATTTCTGTTTATAATAAAGATTTACTCTTAATTTCAAATTTTGGCTTAAATACCTTTTTTTAAAAAAAAGTTTCTCCTTCTGTATTCACATATAGTGGAAGATCAATATTCTCAATCATCTCAAAATATTTCACTGTCAGCTGCTTTAAAAAACCTCTGAGGAGTTTAATGTTATCGCAGATTATTTAATTCAGTTATTTCGTGCCTCTATCTCCACCCCTTCTACAGTATCTATCCACATTACAGATTTTCAATTCTCTAGTTTATAATAAACAAAAATAAATCTTTGCTTTTATAACAAATTAAAGACTTGTTTACTGAATTTCTATATAACAAATACGAGGCTTGCTGGTTTATTGCAACAGGTGCTTCAGAATCCTGCAAAACGACATCTGTTGCTGCCTGGTCCCCACTTCAGTAAATCAAATTTAGAATCAACGGTATAAATTCTATCTTCACCTCCGAAACTCTATCAATATATCAAGCTACAACAAATATATTGACGGTTTAATGGCCTCTAATGTCCCAAATTATGTCTTTATACGAATAGTAACTTTGTTCTTTCAGCTCTCTTCAGTTCTACTGTAGGAACAAATAAGCCGTTTTGTGTCTGAAAAATAAACTAATTCAAGCCTCTAAGTTTTACCTTTAATTAGATTGGTTCCAGTTCATAAATTATAATATTGGTTCCAGCTCATAAAGACAATGAAGCTGCAGACAAACTAAAAAACTCCAATTACTGATTTGGATGATTTCCTTCCGTAGATCTCGTCGGAGGACTCATCAACTTTCTATGGTAAGAAATTATAACTTTCCTATAACCTAAGGATATTATTCAGGTAAATATTAAGGAAATATAGAAATCACACTTTGGTGATTTATCACAATGGAAATTTTTAATGTGTCTATAAAATCAAAGAAAGAAGATGTTTGTTAACCAGCTTTATATCTCAAATGCTAATTACACCTGCTATTCTATATAGATTTAATTTGATTAACTTCTCCTGATGCTACTCATGTAAAGTCCAATATGATATGAATCACATTTTATTTGTATGAACTATGATTATGAATTTTTGAATAAACTAAGGTTAGCAAATGAAAATCTATCTCATAAACATTGCCTACATCTCATTGTAAAAAAACCTTAAATATATTAGGATTGTATCAAAACTTTTATTATCTCTTGATTGATTCTAAGTTGAGAGTAATATTTCTGGGATCATTGGAAATGACAGCCATCACTTTTGCTAAAAGTCGTCACCAACCAACAAGTTTAACTTTTGTGAATTCTCTTTTGGCAACAAAACAACGAAAATGTAAACAAAACAAACCATCAAACAAAACTAATCTCATTAAACTCAATGTTTTTCATTTTTTCATCAAAATTTTAGCGCTCATTTTTTTTATAAGTTTTAAATTAAGAACACAGTTGTAAGTTTATTTGTTATTTCATAACTAAGTAGTATTTTACATTATTTGGAAAATAATACGAGTTTTATACTTTTAATGTTTCTTAAAACCGCTGATATTTGCACGTGTTAATTTTCTAAGGAGAACATTATTTATTGCTAAAATTGTTAAAAATTACAAAATAAATAGCACTTGTGCCAAATAAACGAATATGATATTTTATTTTTTCTCTTAATTTTTAGTATAATATCCACTCAATTATAAAAGAGATCACTGTACTCTATATATTAAAATTTTCAGAATTATTTAAGCTTTGGATTATATAAAATTTTGATTAATTTAGTATCAGCAAACAATAAATTTAAATTCATAAAAGGATTTTAAAAATTTACGATAAAGTGAGTCTACAAGTACCTAACTCAAATATTGAAAATCATTTAATAGGTTATAATTATTTGAAATAAACATAACTTTATGATTTTCTGATATAATTTTTTATTAATATTAAATAGAAAACTTTCTGACCAATATGAAATTATTAAGTTTAAATGAAAATATGGAGGCAAATTAAATAATTTATTTAAAATATAATTACACTAATATTCAAATTTGTAGCATTGGTCATGCTTGTATAAAACAAATTACATTATAATTTTCTAAACCAGATGAACTATTCATTGAATAGTTCAAATTCAAAAAGAAAACATGAATAATCAGTGTCGTTAAAATAACTCAATTATAAAGTTAGATTTAATTGTATCTTTGACTCTGATTCATCTACTTGTGAAATTAATATTTCTTAGTAGAAACCAAAAATTTCTTTTGGTACAAGTTCGGTATCCCCATATAAGATTTCTCGCCAAATCTGGCGCCCTTTGTTTACTGCGTAGTGTTGCCGATTCTACAGTGTTACAACAAGAGAGTTGTTCAGTATAACAATGAGAATAGCCCTGTGTGATTATCTGATTGACATCTATGCCAGTGTGCTTAGTTTTAAAACTATTCTAAATAAGTAGGGGCTTACCAGATTCCTGAAATGTTTAATGAAGTCATTGGAATGCACCCCTCTAGTGTCGCAGGTATTATAGGCCACACACCATTGGCACAATTTTAAGATATTTTAGATGGTAATTTATTCTCAATGCTATGAATACATGCTTACTGGTTAGGGATCTAAACCAAGATTAATATTAAATGAAACAGGCATATGAGCTTAAAAATTTTACTTATTAAATGTTAATATTAATAGGTTACTTAAATCAGAAGGGATTTTAAAATGAGAAATAAAAATTTGGACATGTTTATGTTAATTATTTCACCAGCTAGATATTTAGAGTCTTTTTTGGTTTTAATCTTGTAAGTTTTTACAATCCAATATTAATTTTACATGTCATCAAGCTCTTACTCATAGTTTCATCATCTTTATTATCAGTCTATGTGTTGATGGTCAAAGAAAATACATACTTTCTCACCTGATGCTAATGTCTCAGGTAAGCCAAAGCATATTCAACAATCTTGATCAAATTGAAGCTGCTTATTATCCGTGAAGTAGTGGAACAGCATGAAATATTTTTCTTCACTTGAGATAACTACATCTCTTGTAATCTCTTCTTGCTTCCACTGTTCTTAATTTGACTTCAAATATTCTTTAGCAAGCCAAACAGCTGATCAGTATTTTTTTTTCTATCGGTTAAATAAAAATGACTGCTTTAATAATTTCAAAAGTATCGTATCTCCCCTATCAACAACATTCATTTTTGTCTGATTGATTCATAAAAACTGTCCAAGTATGAAAGCCATTTTTCATAAAAGTCATTACATTCTTTCATGCTGCTACGGATTTGCTCATCTAGATTCCTGTAGATGTTCTTTGCATTTCTATAGTTTTCTTACTCAACAGAAATAAATAAGAAATAAGTCTAAATAATCCACCTCAATTAATTAATTTTAGAATATTTTGGTCATCTATGAAATCAAATTTAATTTTTCCCAGGATTTTGTTTGAAAACCATGACTGTCTTGGGCAAGCATATATATAAACATCTGTTCAGGGTGCATTCCAGTTAGCATTCGGTATTTTTATATTGGATGCCAAATTCTTATCCTTTGTATGTTCGATCAGGTTATCTTTGCATAAGAAGTTTTACTATAATTTCTTTACAAAGCTAGAAACTATTTTCTTTATCTAAAATGCTGTTTGACTCAAGGCTCTCTTATCTATATCTTAATGTGCATTGGAAGAATCAAAATTAGAAGTCTTTGTTGGTGAAGTGATTTTTATTTATATTTATTTATATTTATTTTACTATAAAATATATATTTTCAGTATAAAAATGCAAATCAAAGATGCAAGGTAAATAAACTCCCAAGAATTGAAGTTCAATAAGTTCATTTTGATATAAATTATAAAATAGATCTGTACTTTGTGAATAGGAATAAATCTTATTTCAAAATATATATTTAATTTATACTATACTTTTTATGTTGCATTATTTTCAAAATAATAGATAACTCATCTATTTATAGACATTGTATTCTAATTAATTTAATTATTGTATATTATGTTTTGCAAATTCGTATCAATGTTAAAATAGTTTTTTCCTGTTAATGAAAATTCACACTTTTTCTACCATAAATTGAAAGTATTTGGCAAAATTTTTAAATATAAAATATTGCTGAGTACTCAAATTTTTAAAAGAGCACATTCATTTGTAAACAAAAAAATATATATATTACCTAATAATGTTACTGGAAACCTTAATAATGCTTATTTTATGTTAAATGGTATTTAACATAAAATATGAAACATTAAGATGTGGAAATTACTTAAAGATTTGAATTATTTTTGAAGAGCAACAATATACAAAAATATTAATTATTTCAAAGTCAAGCAAACATTCTCTTGAATTATCCACTAATTCTCTGGTATTGCAGTTGTTAAATTTGCTTTTTATACCTTTTTATTAAAATATAATTGAATGTTATGATAATCTTTAAGGAGAGTTCATAAATTATAAAATTAATTTTATGTTTTAGCTATTAATTTGGGTATTTTAACTTTACATGATAAATTTTTAGTTTAAATTATTTTTTTTTCACAGAGAAAGATGTCAGAGCAAAATTCTTCCACAAAAACTCCAGATCTTAATAATATTCCTAGAGGCGCTATTAGTATAAGGGGCTTACCACTTAGCAGAAACACCAGGTAAATATAGTTATTATTTTATATTAGAAAATTACTTCAGTTATTTACTTGGTTAAAAAAATTAAACTTATGATGCTTATAAATTGGCATAAAATGTTCATTCTTGTGAAACTTGAATTACCACTTACTTTTTTAATATAAAATTATTTATATATTGCTAAATTTAGTACAGAAATTATATAATGTTAACAGTTTGTATTCTATAAAAACCAAAATAATTTCCAGAAATACATATTATTTTAAGTGAAATTAACTTTTGTGTACATGTATGTGGAAATTTTATTATTAGCACAACATGTTTTGTAATTTCAGCTTATATATCTTTTGTATTAAAATTATGTATTGTCGTTTGGAAGTTTACATAAGCATAATTCCTTGCCAAATAAGTGATCCTAGCTTACATTAATGTTTATTAAAGAATCTTTTTGTTTCTATGCATGTTTTCTATGAAAGGGTTTCTTTATTTTACTGCAACCATGTACAGACAGAATTTCTTCATCAGATTAAAAAATTTCATTTGTTTCTGCATTATCTTCTTTGAATACTTAGTATGGACTTCTCTATATATTATCTAGAAAGTCTGTTATTTATCTTTTCTCTGTGTTATGATTTTAATATTTATGCTTAAATGCAATCAACTACTCATTAGCAAAATAATGCTAAGATTTGCCTTTTTGTAAAAATTAAGAACTTTTAACAAAATTGTTATTTGATTTTTCTGTTTCTTGTTGAAAAATATCAATCCCTGTTACCCAAAAAGAAATGTTTTAATCATTAGGTATTGTGCCTAAATGAATTTCCTTGCATAGGGACATTGCAGTTCTGGGACAGTTTTCAGTCTATGCAGAATTTGATTGCGTTTCTAAAAACCATATTCATAATTTTTGTATCTTTTTTGTCTAATTTCAACACCAAAAGTGATGAAAAGTTAGTATAAACAACATTAGTAAATTAAAATTTTAGATTTTTTTTAACGAAATAAATAATAAAATTTGATGTTCTAATTTCTTTTTATGAATAAGTTGAAATCGGGCTCATTTATATTTTTACTATATGATTATGTAATGATAAATTATTTTTCCTCAAATATTATACACTTATAAAATGTTTCGTTATAGATTTATCATTTTCTACATATATATATTGACTCAAATATGTCAAGTTTTTAAATATTAAGCGATCTTCATATTTAAATAATGTGCAGTATAGTAAATTCAGAAATATGTATTTTTCTGCTCAATCCTTTAGTATTTGACCATTTGAATTAAATTATATATCAGGTTTTTTACTATATAAATATATTCTCTTTTTTTTCTGTATTTTTGAAGAAAGTAAAAAGTTTCTTCCTCCTTTACTTCTGTATCTACTGTAGAAGTTTACATTTTTATGAAGAAATGTTTTATGCAAATCTGATTGATATGTTAAAGGAAATGTTACCTCAATTCCGAGATCAAATCCTATCAGAAGAACTTCTTTGGTTTTTGAATTTAGACTTGATGAAACTTTATCCTTTTGATTTCTTTCTCTTATTCTCATCTAGTTCATTTTTTAAAATGTAATATTTAAATTATATGGTTTAGTTGCCTTTACTTTATTTTTATGTTCTCAATAAATATTTATTTTAAATTAAATTATTATTTAATATATAACACAATTATTAATTTAATATATAACACAATTGCAAAACTCATCTGATCCCTGTCTTCATCATCTCTGCTTTTAATTGTTAAGCAGCCCGAGAAAGTTATTATAAAGCATAAAAAAAAAAGAATTAAAACTAATACCTGTAAAGTTGTCTTCATGAAACTTTAAAGCAATTGGACTATACTAGAGGTAGTTACCATTCATATCCTCTTGTTGGCATCAAGGGTCACAAGCCGAATCCTTGACTCAATTTCAGATGTAAATGCTTCTACAAATAGTTATGTCCAACAGATTCTTAAAACTCACACTGTAAAAGTAAATAGAAAATCAAATACACCAGCTAACATTTTTAAAATGCATATTTAAATAATAATAATTAATAATATGTGTGTTCTGAATCGTTATTGAGATTTTTATGTCTTTAAATATTAGTTTCAATGTTAGTTCATTAAAAATTATAAATATTAGTTTTCTTTTTCTTTTCTTTTTTTAGTAATTCAGTGAAAGATACGATCATTTCTGCAATTGACTGTATTAAAATTAATTTTCCTTTAATTTATTTCATGCTATCAATAAAAAAAATTAATTGGAAAATAAAATTGAAATGTATATATAATAAATGTATAATATTAATTCTACAGAATAGAATTTATTTTGTTGAATTAATAAAAAATAAAACTTTTTTGCTTATTTTAAATTAAAAATTTTGGTTATAAGCAAGGAAACTTATGATTGTAAAATATTTATTTGTCATACTTTTTTTTTTCCTTTTAGGCTTCCTACCATCAGAACTCCTAGGGATCTCACTTTAGGAGCTCAACCTAAAAGAGTCTTCACTCCCAACATTCCAGTTCGTCGTGAGAAGAAAGTTCCTATGTAATCTGAAATTTCCTTATCTTGAAACAAATCTTTGTTTATACTTGTCAATGATATTTGTTTAAACTAATTCAGGCAAAGAAATATTTTATGTTGTCTAAGTTATTGTTTTCCAACAGTCATTTTTATTCTTATCATTCTAAAAGCATTTGAATCTAATTTTATCATTACTTAATATATATAAATCATATTTCATCAACCTTCTTAACATCAATCTTTTGTTGTATAAATATATGCTATCCTTGAATATGGAGCAAATCAATAAGTATGACATTTGAACTGTATAGTATTTAGTTCCTTTAATAACAAACTATTACTTTGAATTTTGATTCTTGAAATAAAGTAGTTTACTGTAGTCATCAAGAGAAATTTAATTTGGTTTGTTTGTTGCTCAACGGTAATTTTTTGCACACAAGTGCTAAACATCAATATTCTTTTTCTCAATGCTTTTTAGCTATTAAGAAACTTCCATTGCTATATTAAGATTGAAAAAATAAATTCTCGTCAGCAATTTGCAGACTTGGCGATCTTCCTTTATATCTCTCAATTTAGTTTTTAGTAATTGGAGTTATCCCAACATTCTGGAAATTGCTTAATTTCTTAATAAAATCTTCTATTGGTCTAATTTTATGAAATAATTACATCAGTTTATTTTATTCTTCTGTGCAAATGTATTTGCATTTGCTTAGATGATGCAAATATTCTTGAAATATAGTGTTTATCATAATAAAGGAAGTAATTTTTTTCCTACATGGCTAGCTTTTTTACAAATTGGAAATTGGTTCTAAACGTAGAAAACATCAATTCTTTGTGAATGAAACAATTTAAATTTCCAATATGGTTTTTTAGGGTCTTTTTTCATAAAAATATAGTTAAGCAAAAAATGCAAGGAACTATTTCAAGAATTAAGTTCTATTATTCAATTATTATAGGAATTCTTAGTTTCTCCTTCAAAAATCATTAATAGTAAATAAAAGCTTTTCAAAACAATGAGAAATAAATATTTAATACTAGAAATATAATTTTAAGTGAAAAATATATTAGTTTGCTTTTTTAAGTGATTTAGTTAATATTTATTGTAAAGTTTGTGGTTATTCTTATGTGTGTATGTGTAGGAAAAAGTGTTAGTGTCTGATAAAAAGTCAGATATGAGATTAATTTTGGGTTTCACCATATTTTCAAATATTTTCTTATTAGAATATTGAGTCCTCATATTGCTTTTTGATAAAACAATGCTAAACACAGACATTTAGATTTTGTATTTATCTGACAAACAAGAAATAAATACTGTTTATTAGTGTAACTAGCATTTTTTTAAAAACATTCTGAAAGTCGATACAAATTTGAAAATTTTAAATTTTTCTGAGAATAATGACTAATACTTGTCATTTATTATACTGAGTGTTAATTTAGCTACTTCATGTGACAGGTTAACTTGTAACAAGAAAAATTTATTATTAATAACTGATTTCAGCTCTGTTTTGCATTTCAAAAATTGATTGCTATGTTAATTGTTTTGCTTATTGAAAAAAAAATTAAGATAATAAATAATGCTTTGCTTATTGTAAAAAAAATTAAGATAAATAATGCTTTATTTATTGAAAAAAAATTAAGATTATAAATAATGCTTTGCGTAGTGAAAAAATTAAGATAAATGCTTTGCTTATTGAAAAAAAAATTAGGATAATAAATAATGCTTTGCTTATTGAAAAAAATTAAGATAATGAATAATGCTCTTTTCTTATTGAGAAAAAATTAAGATAATAATAAATAGAAAATGAGATTATAATTTCTTGCAGTTGGGAATGATTTTTTGGGACTTCTCAGTTTCTTTCATCATATGGATAACCATTGATTAAATTTTAGGATCTTTATATTAAAGTGATAAAAATATTATAATTCTAAAAATTTTATAAGTTTTCAATAGAGCTTTCAATTGGAGAAATTTGAGCAGTAACTAATAATAAAACAGTAACTTTAGAGTTACTGTTTTATTATTATTTTAACTCTAGATAACTAAGTTCACATCATAATTATTCTTTCTCATCAAACGGATGATGCATTTTTAAACAGTAGATTCATAATATCAAGCAAACTGTTTGGTTAATTATGCTATATATTAAGGTAGAAAAAATAAACAGAAATTTTTAACTTTCCCATTCAAGTGGATGATGATCCCATGATCTTACTTATGAATGGGCTAGTTATCTAGGGTTATCAGCTTTTCAACTAACTTACTACAAGAAAAAGGGCACTTGTGTTTAATTTAACATGTTAATAAGCAAACACAGTATAAACATTACACAAAAATAACGAGCACATTATAGCCAATTAAGTTTAACAATTATGTCTTAATATTCTCATTAAAAAGAGAGTGAAGTGAAATGTCAGGGGGACATCAAAACAAGTTCTGTTAGGTATGTCCACCGCACATAGTAGAGACAATTGTACTCAACTGTCAATGAGTTTTTTGAGTGAAATTGTTTTTAACCTATATTATACTACTGAGCAGTGGTACCATCTATTTCCATTAATCTTTATTTGGGCATTTATTACTGGATTATTCCTAAAAAAAGCTCTTTAGTGAACTTATGCGCCTGTGAATTATATTTTCATTTTTAAATAAATTTTGTGCTATTATAAAGAAATTTCAGTTTTTTTCCTGTTGAAGTTCTTCAAACTTGAAACTAGATTGACTCCTATATGTTGAATATTTTTGCCATCTTTAATATCTTTCTATTGTTACTAATTAATGACACAGTTTGATTCTTGCATTACTAACAACTCCATACAATATGCAATTGTGCTTTATATTATGTCTTAGATTGATTGATAAAATAAAAAATTTACTATATTTTTAAATTAGTCTTAAAATATATAATCTTCCTCTTAACTTTATAGTACCTCTACTTCTTTTCAGTTCTTTTTATATATATAAAAAGAAGAAACTATTTATATTGTTTTGTGTATTTTTATTCACATACTGATGGGAATGGAGACAATTTTTGATTTTAAAATCCTTTTCCATCCATTTATAATCCTGAATTACAATCGTCTTGCACATAAAATTAGAAGCTATGTTACTTGCTCCATATCTTAGTTGTCTAATTGAATTTTGTATGTGAACTCTGATCCTCCTTTCAGGACAGTTTCATATAAAGAGCCATCTGTATAAATTTAGGCAAGTTCATTGTTGGAATACATCTTGATTGTTTCAAGTCCTTTTTTTAAATAACATCTGAAGATTTCTTTTTGTGCAATGTTCAACCAGTTCAAGATTGATTTTGGTTTTGGTTGGAATGCAGGGGGGGGGTGTAAGTAAAGGCTCTGGCAGTACAGTATAAGAAGATTAATATCTTTCATTTAGAAGTCCTTAAAGTACAATAAATATTTTAAAATAAAAAATTATATATATATTTAAAAAAATCTTTTTTCCCTTAATCATAATTTACTGGAAATTAAAAAAAGTGACATTTTATTGATTTTTATTTTTTTTACATTTAAATTTAAGAAGATAGGACTTTTATTTAATTTTTAATTATGAAATAAACCCTACAAAAATTTTGTATATCCATTCACTATTTATATCAAAATACAATCTTCACAGTTTCAGTTATATACATTAATGGTTTTATTTTCAGACCTAGTAGTGAAACTTCAACATCGCCTTCAAAAAATGTAAAAATTGCAGACAAAAAGAATCCTTCATTCAATGAACGAAGGAAGAAACAACCTCGAAGCCTAATCCAAACAGAATCATCTTTATTTGGAGATGGTCTTGCTGCTGTTCCTCGCAAAGGTATTGTGAAATTTTTTATAATATGTAAGTTATCTATGTATAATTTGAACAATTTATGTATGTAATATTTTAATCCATAATTATTAACAAATGTCAAAGTAAATACATAAAATTAATATCATATGCAAATAATATAAAAGTTAATATTTAGATGTGATAATAAATTTACAGATTCACGATCAATATTATCAATATTTTTATAAAAACAGTGAGTTTTTAAATAATTTTATTATCCAGTTGAATGTTTTTGATGTCAACTGAAAATAAAATAGTTTTGTAAATTCTCTCATGCAGTTTATCTTAGTTTGCCTGTATATTCAACAACTAAATTGTTTCCTAATTTAGGATTTATTATTAAGATATTACAAATCATTAATCTGATCAGCAAAGGTAGTATTAATACATAGTTATAAGCACTAAACTTGTTGGTAGTATTTGAAAGAACAGCATGAATATATTCTTATTTGTTTTAAATAGTATAATTTTATGGTTATAATCCTTATGGTATAAATTTTTATAAATCTTGATTTAAATTTTAACATTAAAATAGTCATTGATAAAATAAATATTGTGCCTGTCAACTATAAATGACAGAAACTTCAAAAATTTGACTACAGTAAATTATATAAGGATTAAGTAATAATAATAATTAAAGTGCAAGAAAATTTCATTAAAAGTAAACTTGTATAGCTGCATGAATGTGTTTTGAATTTTGATTACATTGTAAAGTGTCAAACTCAGTGGAATGCAAATTTTCATTTCTCAATGACGAACTCAAAACTCAAGAACATTTGTCATTATTTATAATAGTGGGGGAATATTTAAGCTAAGGAGTATGAGGGTTGCTATTTATATTTCTGGCCTTGGCAACAGTAAGTGTTGCTAGGCGACCGAAGACGATTTTAATCGAAAGTTTGATATTTTTAAACATAAATTCAGCAGACGATTTACCATTATAACTTTATTTGTGTTGTTGACAGTAAATTGAAAAGTTCTTCTCTGTCAAAAAATGGAATTGAATCGTGAACATTTTCGTGCCATTATTTTTCATAACTTTCGACGTGGATTGTCAAGACAAGAGTGCTTTGATGAACTTAATTCTTTATACAGCGATAAAGCGCCATCCTACAGCACTGTAAAAAATTGGTATAACGAATTTAATCATGGTCGATGTTCGATCCAGGACGAATCACGTGCAGGTCGTCCAAAATCCGTTGTTGTGCCAGAAAAGATCAATGCTGTGCGTGAACTGATAAAACAAGATCGTCATGTGACATACCGTGAGATAGAGGCGTCTTTAGACATTAGTATGACTAGCATCAATAAAATATTGCATGAACATTTGAGCGTAAAAAAATTTGTTCGCGTTAGATCCCGCATAATCTGACAAGCGCTCAAAAAAGGCTCGTGTCGATTGGTGCAAGGAAATGTTGGAAAAATACATTCAAGGTACATCAAAGGCTGTGTATAACATCTACACAGGTGGACGAATCATGGATCTATGCATATGAGCCGGAAACAAAACAGCAATCAACTGTATTGGTCTTCCAAGATGAGGCAAAACCAACAAAAGTTGTTCGAGGAAGAAGCACATCGAAACAAATGATTGCCTGTTTCTTCGGCATTAACGGTCATGTGGCAACAGTGGCGTTAGAGCAACAGCTGGGGCGGTCAATTCTGAATGGTACCACGACCATTTGTTTGCCAGAAGTCATCGGAGAAATTCAAAAAGCAGAAGAACAGGCGAATCATTCTTCATCATGACAATGCGAGCTCTCACACATCGACTCAAACAAAGGCATTTCTGACGGAGCGAAAGATCGAACTGATGGGTCATCCGCCGTACAGTCCTGATTTGGCACTCAATGACTTCTTCTTATTCCCACACATCAAAAATAAATTACGTGGACAACGATTTTCGACCCCCTAAGAAGCGGTTGATGCATTCAAAACACATGTTTTGGAGTTACCTCAATCGGACTGGAAAAAGTGCTTTGAAAATTGGTTCAAACGCATGCAAAAGTGTATTGATCATCATGGAGAATATTTTGAAAAACAATAAAACCAATTTCGATCCTACATATTTGTTTTTTCATTATTAGACCAGAAATATAAATAGCAACCCTCGTACTAGGTTTCGAAACTTATTCATTTTATCCAAATTTAATATACAGATTTCCAAATCTTTTCCTCAAAACAGAATGAAAGCATACTAATTGATGTGGATAAAAATATAAGTTTTTTGCAGATATTTCTTCCTTTAGGAATCCTTGTGAAAGGTCAAAATTGTTAGATAAGAATATTTATTTCAAAATTTTATAAATAAAGGTAGTCAAGAAAGTTTACTGTTATAGATTTTTTGTTTTTCTTCTATTATCAAATCATCTATATGTGCACATGAATGCATTTGTCAATATCCCATTCTTAAGCAAGTTCATTCAGCAA
This sequence comes from Latrodectus elegans, assembly GCA_030067965.1. Lineage (NCBI taxonomy): Eukaryota > Metazoa > Arthropoda > Arachnida > Araneae > Theridiidae > Latrodectus > Latrodectus elegans. The sequence continues at coordinate 22,709,260 of CM057821.1, read as the reverse complement.
TTTAACAAGCCATTTCTAGCTTGATCAATTTCATTCAAATTTAATACTCATATTACTAATGATATACAAGGAAATATTGTGATTTAAAACATACCCAGTTTCTCATGGGTTTGTAATGAACCCATTGAATATAAAAATTATTTGAGAATGTCTGATAGATTTCTGTTTAATTATATAATTAAAATACATTGAAGATTCCAATTTTACTTGAAAATATCATTAATTATTGAAATTTTAATTGAGTGCTAATAATCAACTTTTTATTTTTAAAATGCAACTAGATGAAAGCCTCTGTATTGTTCTTGTAATTTACCAAAACTTAATAGCACATTCATAATTGTCTATCATGTTGATGTTTTAATTAATTTTTGTAGCTACCTTCTTCAATCTCAAATGCTTGATTTTTTACTAATCAATAATGGTGTTCATTCCTGAGTTTTGCCTAGTTTGCTTTCTCTGAGGTGTTTTCAGCCGTTATTATTTTTCAATTCTTGTATTGTTGAAAAAAGAATTGTTTTTCACCCATCACTGTAAATATAATATCCTAAATATTTGCCCAAGCGAGATTCACAATCACTTTTATTTGTGATAATTGATGATTAAAAATTCATATAATAAAATTCAGTTTTAATAACCCACAATTAATAATATTAAATTGAGGCTAATCAAAATAATATTTAGATAGATAATTTATTCCACTTTGATATGGGTGGAGCAAATTTTGGGATTTATGAAAATAATTTGTTGTATAAGTTTAAATTTAATTTTGATTAGTTTTCATATTATTTTAGTCAATTTTTAATACTTATGCACTTACAGAAAATATATGTTTTGACAAAATATTAGACCACTGTTGAAAAACTTAATAAAATTTCTAAGCAAGTGATTGTGAGATTCAAATTATAAAGCCTTCCTTTGATATTATTATATTTGCAATTATTATTGTAGCCACAAAAAGGATAATTTAAGTTGGCATAAAAATTATTTTTAGAAATTCATATAATCTGATATTTTTTAAAACATTAAAGTTGGGATTTATTAAACAAATAATTGAAAATTCATAACAAAATTATCATTTTTGGAAACTGGAAATCTATATTTCATTGGATTAATTGTACTTTCTGATAGAAGTTCATATCATGATAAATTACCTTCAAGTATTTCTAAAAAGCACCTTTCATGCATCTAAGTTCATAGATCAACTCAAATGGCATGGAAATTTAAGCAATATGTGAAGTTTAGTATGTTTGTAATAGTGTTAAAATGTTAATCATATTTAACATTCTCTGGCTAGTGATGTATTAACTTGCTTAAGTATAATTTTATCTTTATTTCTGGAATACATACTTTTAATGGTATTTATATAATAAATCATAAAGTGTAATATGTGAATGATTTGCTATAAAATTATCATGAATTTGACTTGAGCAATTTTTTAACTTAGGGAAGAGTCAATTAAAAATTTTATCACTGATGTTAAGAAATAATACTAAATGAATTTTGATTTGATCAGATCACTTGCTTGATGTATGCTGTCAGAATTCATACCAACATCGTACTTTTTATAATCTTCAAAATTAATAATACATAAGTTAATCTGTGTATTGATTCAACAAAATAGTTTCCATCAAAATCAAATATTTGAAGAACAATATGTGCTTAAATATTATCAATATTGGCTGTTTTATGTTTGAGCAGAATTGTTTTGAGCATCTTCATATGTCGCTGGTTAGATGTGTCAAGATTCATATTGGCATATGGTATTGGTGGAGCATGTATATTAATAAGCTATCTAAGATTTTTGAATCGGTGGTTACTTCAGAACATTAATGCTACACTTGGAATTGTGCTAGGAGGTGAAATTTTTCAGAGGTGCTATTTTTGTCCCTAGACTATGCAATAAAATGGGAAAAAGTTTTTTAGTTTATTATATTTTGTACAGCAGAATGACATTGAGAAATTTTTGACCATTGTGGGTTGCTAATTGTATGCATGCATTTATATCAATGTGAATTTCCTGCTTTTACATAATAATGCACCATGCCATTTGATAACACTTTATATTCAAATGGTTGAAAATGTGCTTTATACATTTTAATTTCATTTCCTTTCCAATTCAGTCACAAGTTCTCAGTGTAGTAATGCACATTTTAGGATATAATTGAAAATGTTTGGCTGGATATTTCTTTCCACAAAAATCGTAATTAATTTCTACTGACTTTACTGAAATTTTGGACTTTTATGACTCTTTATATTTCTGTCACCTTGTAAAACCTTGCCTTATTTAAAGGAAACAAAAACTTGTCTTACCCAATTAATAAATGTCATTAAAATTTCATTAGTAGTTAAACTATTGTAAATAATAATCTTATGCTAAAATTAAATTGTAATACGAAATAAAGTTCCCATGAGATATATAAATAATATTTAATGTTAATTTTATTTTCTTTAATCTTTTTCTAATTAGATTATTATTACTAAGTTGCATTTTATATTTTTAATATTATCTTCTCACAGAAAAACGAGAATCAGCTCCAAGATTTATTTCTACAAAGCATTTAATTAAAAAAGAAGAAATGGATATGTCTAGTATGGAAACTGGAATAGATGAAATTCTTAGAGATGATGTAAGTTTATTTTAATTGTCTGATATATTATGTTCTAACTGTGGTTGCTTTGAACAATAGGCCAGATTTAATTGTCATACTATGTTTGATATTATCTTAAAGCAAGTTAAAATTAAGATATTATTGATATGTGGTTTTAAAACTTATGCTCATATCATTAAGTATTCTTATTAGAACATTAAAGATCAGTTACTGTAGTTAGATTAACAGTTGTTGCCTTCACATAGAAGTAGATTATATGCAGATACCAACACACTTATTGTAGGTAATGTAATTTAAAAATAGTTTTAAAAGATCAGCATATGATATATAATTATTAGTTAAGCCTTTCATCATTCCATGCTAGTACAAGCAGAATTACCCTGCATTTAAATCAAAGGAATTAGTAAAAATAATCAATGGATATTTCTGATCTTTTGCATGTGAATGACTACTGAGTAATTACCCCCACATCACGTGCCAGTATGTGATTAATTTTTTTTCTGATAAAACCATATCATGCATTGGTGCATAATTAGCAATTGATATGTTTAAAAATCAAATGAAATAAGAATTTCAAAAATAATGCTTAGCTATGTTGTATAAATATACAGCATAGCTAAGCATTGTTATGGCTTATGATTAATATGAAAGATAAAAATGATTATGTTGCAACATGTTTATTTAGCTAATTTTATGTAAATATTTTTAGAGTATTTAAGTTAGGAAAAAATATTTTGCTGCTTAAACTCATTTCAGAACTTTTTTTATTATGTGTTTTAACAATTATTTCTTTGCAAGAACAATTTTCTATTAATGAATGTTCATTTTAGGAAATTGATTTTAACACTTGTTGCATTCAATATGTTAAATCTTATAACTTATATTGGACTTTAATTTTTTCATAAATCAAATCCAAATTTCTCAAAAATAAATAAATAAATAAAAATAAGAACGATAATAAAATCAATAAGTGTTTAAGTTATATTTAACTTTTTTTATTCAATACATTCAATATTGTTCTTTCAAAGAAAGTTTATTAACATTAATCATTCTAAGATTATTTCTGCTAATTCTAAGCATCGATGATCTTAATGACTGTTTTATAAGCTCTGAAAATTAGTCTTTTAAATTAAACAACAAACTGAATTTTTTTTTAAATTTTTACTTACTTAATTTTAAAAAACTAAAGATATGAAAATTATTTTTATGAAATTATATCTCTTTTAATATCATGCATATTTTAGCAAGAAATTTTTGAGAAATTTTCTAAAATAATTTATAGTTTTTATTTAAGATTTTAATAATTGATTTTTTTAATATTTTTTAATTCATGCATTACAGAATGAAGTTTACTTCCAAATAACATCTAAAACAACATCATTGTTTCGCTTACTATATTAAATTTTATGTGCATGTTTAATTTTTTTATTCATTTTTAAGTCTCTAAACAAGAAATTTACTGTGCATTTCATACAGATATTTAGTACTTAATTTGCATAAAATTATATAAAATTTATTACTTTTTATTCATGTTTAAAATAGTATGATTTGCTAAAATATTGAAATTTAAAGTTTTTGTGTTAAAATTTCTGGAATCATTCAACAGTTAATAAAAATCTGCCTTACCATTGCCATTATAAACATGTGTTAAGGTAATAATCATTTTATAATTGTCATCATACAATTATTTTTAGTTTTTTTTCTATTAGTGTTCGGTCACTTTATAAAATCATATTTTATAAAACTTTATTTTTTTAATGTTTAAAATTTAATAATACTTATAATTTTTATTAATACTTATAATTTATAACTATAATAATACTTATTAATAATACTAATTATAATATATTTTAAATACATATAAAAATAAATATTTTTATAATGCTGTAGTTAATTTTTAGAAGAAATATTAAGAATTGCTCTAAATAAAATAAATTAGTTTTTGAGTACTAAAACATCAATAAATGATGTGTTTTACAAAGTTCTAATTCTTCTAGATCACTTTATACCATATTAAAATAAAACAGGTGGTTTCTTGCTTATTGCTTTGCACTATATTGAATAAAATGGATGTGGTAATATTCATTTCAAAATTAAGGCAAAAATAGAACTAATTTGTGTGTAATCCATGTGACTAATGTTGCTTAATATTTTGAAAAAATCTACTATATTTGGATGGCATGCTAACTATATCATCCTCTGTATTGAAACAACATCTGCTAATGTTTAACAAAAATTTTTAAAGTCATGGTTGTCTCCATTCACCATAAAAATGCTTATCAGTTTACTGGTACATTTATACATATTAATTATAAAACAGAAATTTCCTTAATAGAATCACATTCATTTTTTATACTTCTTTAATTGTATTCTTTTTAATAAGTATTTTTTCTAATTTTATTCTGCTCTTTATTCATTATTTTTAATATTGTTTTAATATATTTTTTTCTTTTTCTTTAAACATTTTGCTATAAACATTTTTTTTACTTGATAAATATATCAAATTATTTTATTATACTTTTATTCAAAAACTTACTAATAGTTTGGGTACATTTGATGTTTTAAGAAATCAGTATGAAATATATAAAATATTTCTGTGACTAGTAGAATTATCTATGCTGCCTGATATTTTTAAGTAATATTACAATTTTATTATCATTCTGTTAGCATTTTGAAATTTTTTTATTCTTGTTTTTTTAATAACATTTAAGTTGTTTATTATATTTATTAGTATTAACAAGTAATTTGTTTTTATTTTGTGTAGTTTATTGATGATGGAGACGATGATGATGAAAGTGAGGATTTAAAACCCATTATTTATCCCAAGCAAGACACTGTAGAAAAAGCAACTAAAAAGGCACCTATTACTGAAAAAAGTTTTAAAGATAAAAATGTTGCTGAAGGTTATATATTGTATTTTTACTATTAAAACTGTAAAAAACATTTCTTTCTTTATTGAATTTATATAATTTTGTTTATTACTTTGTTATAATTTAATTGTGATCAAAGTTATGTAATTTTTACTTCATCTATTTTCAAAACTCAAATCCTTTAATTTATCTTTATTCTTGCAAATTATTTAAAACGTATATTCTTCTGATTTTCTAAAAATAAAATACTTAGCATTTATTTTCTTTTTGTGAACTATTTTTAATAAATCATATACATATTTATGTACATATATTTTCACACACACATTAAATGTTTTTGTTGTATGCATATTTTATGAGTTTGAATTTTAATAGTATACATTATAATGCATATTTGCACTTCTTTATCTATTGTGGTTTTTTTTTTTCTGTTTCATTTTTTTTCTTAGGCTAAAAATATAAGTTTGGGATATATTTAAATTTTTCATTCATTTTTGTGACCATTTTAAGTTTATTTATTATGTATTATTTTGTGGTTATTCTAAATTGTAAAAAAGCAAGTTAAAGTTTTAAAAATATTTTCATAAATTACATAAACGTTTCCATAAATTACAATGCTTCAAGCATTGTAATTTATTTTCTTTAATTCTTTTTCATCAGATACATTTTCAGTCAAGAAAATTTAACTATCAAATGAAATGCTTAAAGTTTCTTTTTAACACTGTTGAAAATCCAAATCAAAAATGTTGTATTCATCAAAACTTGATTGCAGGAGAAAAAGACATCTATAAATTAGTTTAATGTTTCAAATGTACTTACTTCTTTAATGTTTTTCTTTACTTCAGAAAATTAAATCATTAAAATAGATGTGCAAATTGATTTATAATGTTATTTGTTTTCCAAATTTTTTTTGCTTTAAGAAGTCCAATAAATACTAATTTTCTATATTTTACTTTTGAATGTTTCTTGATTTTATTATTTGCATTCTTTATTTTATTAAAATTTAATTATTTTTAAATTTCAGTCGCTGTTAATTCTTGCAAATAGTATAAAAGTCATCGGGAACATAAGTGTTAATATTGACACTATATATGCATTATAATATGTATTGTGTTGCATAAAAAATTACTGCTTAGTTAAAAAAAATTAATTTAATAATTTATTCATTATAATTCACTTATTTCTACATTTTTCATTTCTGTGTTATATAATCCATATTATTTATTTTTAATCTTGAGATAGGAAATCAAGCAACTAAATTATATTCTTTGTCTTATTTTTATTGGAGTTCAGTTTAAACTGTTCTTACTTTTTAATAATTTTTCTTTTAGACCTATATTATCAAAATAAGTACTAAAATTTTAGAAAATTGAATGGTTTGAAATTTTAGTTAAAATATTTGCTTTTCTTTAAAATTACGATTTTTTATTTGATTGTCTTCTAATTTTGAAAAATAAATAATATTCTATTTAATGTCACATTGCATTGTATTGTTTATTTTGTTAAGAATTTAAATATTAATGTGTTTGCCTTGTACAATCAGTTTTATTTATTTATTTATTTTATCATTGTTGTAATTCTGATTTCTTTTAATGTTAACAGCCTTAAACACTATTTATCATGTGTATTTATGGCTTAAGAAATCTCTTCCTTAATAGTTTTCTTCTAAAAATGCAAGATGGTGAATAATCTGTTTTTTAATTTAAAAATTATTGTTATGATTATGAATAAGTTTCATATTAATTTTTAACAGTAAATGATTTTTATTTAAATGTAGCTATCAAAACAGTATTTTGCTTGAAAAGACATAAATAGTAATTAATCTGTTTTTCTAACAAGTTTTGTACATCATCTTCAATATTTTATAAAACTGTCTCGATAAATAAGGTTATATTCTAATAATTTCATGGAATCTATGTAAAAATTTTGTACCTATAACTTAACTGTCACATGCATATATTTACTTAAAGAAAATATGTTGGTTTACTTTATTTCCTTTCTATACATTATTTTGAAAAATTTTCTTTTAGTTTTGTCATTTTATTTCAAAATATTAATTTTGGTAAGTGAAAATTTTGATTATTAATTTTTTCAGATTACATTTTGAAATTTTATTTTATTATGCAAAATATCTTCTTTATTACCATCATTCAATAATATATTTATAATACTTTGTTGATTTTCAATTTAATAATAATCTTTTTTAGAACTGGGTTATGATGTGCAGAAAATAGCTAAATTTATTAAAAAAGAAAAGGGTTTGGAGGAAACTGTGGTACCTAGTACTTTGAATACTGAGCCAGATTCTGAAAATGATATTCTTAACTTTTTTAAAAATGGTAATTTAATTTTAATGATTGTATTGATATTAATTTTGATGCTATAAATTCATTTTTGTTAAATCAGAATTAGAGATAAGTATTATCTAAATAAAAATATATTGGCATTATTATGATTTCTCCACTGATTGTACTGAAAATATATTTTTTCAGATTTTATAGAACTTTTTTTTATGTTAAATTAATATGAACACATTCATAAAGTAATGGCTTTTAATTTCTTTAATATCTTAAAACTTAATCAATCATGCTATAAGAAAATTATGCATATAGTTGAGTATTAGTTAATGATACATAAAAAACACACTCAGACCTGGCCAGCTTCGGACTCTACGGTTCTCCCTGGGCAAACAAGTCTTTCCCACCTGCACTTTATGCAATACTAACTAAGCCAGTCCTGAACACCTACTGAACTGCATTGGCTTTTCAAAGCGTGAACTTTTATACAGCCCTGGAGCTTTCCCCGATTCTTTGAAGGCGAAGGATGTCATGGACCTGGTCTGATTCAGATCAGGGGATAAGAAAGAAGAAGATACATCAAAAAAAAATTTATTTGATCTCATTAATTGAGATAAGTGTATGTTTTTACCACAATTCATTAATTTTGTTGAAATTCAGCAAAAAAATTCGCTTTTATTTCAATTTTTAATTATATTTTTACTCTACAGCAAAATTCTTTCTAAAATATAGGTTTCATTTTCTTAATAATTAAAAAATATTTTATTCATTTTTATGTGTTATGTTGAAGAAATGCATGAGGTTAGATGAGATATTATAAATAATTATAGTAAAGTTATGACAAATTAAGAATTCTCTTTTATTTAATCATTTCCAATTAAAATTTAATGCTGTACTTCTCCAACTAAGTAAAAAAATTTATTTCTTCTGTGATATAATGTTTAACCATAGAATTTTTATCATGTAAATTAATTAGAAATTTAAAATTTAAAGTATTTGATCAAAATTTTAATTTTTCAATATAATTAATTTATTTAGAATATTCAGTTTTAAAATTTTCTAGAATTCTTTATGCGCACCTTGTTTTGTTAATTTTAAGATAAAACCTATTAAAATTATAAATATTAAACAAAAATTTTTATTGATTTAACAAAAATGAGTTTATAAAACTAAGAAGTAAAAAATAACTTTTATTATTGAGTTATTTACTTCTTAGTTTTATTTCTCATTTACTTTGATAATTTTTCAAAATAATAATTATATTATTTTCTTTAATACATGATATATTGTCCTACATGCTCTACAACAAATAAATAAAGCATTCTTGAAATAGATTATATAATGTTCTTTCAAAAATGAAATTTAATGTTTTAACAAAAAATTGTGCGATTTTGTAATTGTTAAAATTTCTACAATTTTGTTTCAAGTATTTTTGTAAAGTGAATACTATTAAAAATAACAACTAAATAATTTATTATGCATATTTTTTTTAGTTAAACTATCTACTATTTTACTTTATTTAATTAAATTCGAAAAGTTTTGTTACATTTTTATATTTCTTATTTTTATATGTTTTAAAAAACAAATGAAACCATTTAATTTCTTTTTTATTTAAAAGCATGCTATTTCTCCAATACAATGCTAAATAATCTATTACAATTTGTGCTCATGGAAATTTGAAATGCAATACTTTCATTTTTTGTAGAGAATTCACAGCTGCTTCTGATACAATTTCCAAAAGCTTTTGCTGTACAAATGCCTGAGGATATGCGAGAGAACAGAAATGTACAAAATGCTTCTAATGAACTAACTAATTCTAAGGTATGTAAATAGAAACATTATTCCAGTTTATGGGCATATCATGTAAACATATCCAATCTGAATAATATACAAAAAAGTATTTTTATTATAGCCATTTTTTATTGTGAAATACCTGAAATGTGTTGTTTCTTAAGTTAATTGCTGTTTTTGAAAAATTAAATTAAAATTTATTAATGTTTTTGGTAAGTATGTTTTTAGATCAATTTACAAAATTAGTTAATATGTCTTTAAAATATTAAACATTCATTCATCATTTTTACTTTTGATATCATTGGTATTGAAGTTTAAGAATAATTTTAGAAGTTAAAAAGACAATTCCGTGAGGAGAAATTAATTCAAAATAGTTTACATTTTAATATGTTTTTCACATCATAATTTGTAACTGATTTTTAAACATTTTTATATGTTAAAAATAATAAGTGAAATACTATTAGAATTTTATTAATTATTTTTGTCATTACAAGGATTCCTGAAAAATTAATATAAAAAAAATTAAAATTTAGATATTAGATTTACAGATTAAAACAATATACTATCAAAAAAATTCATATAATTGCTAATAATACTGAAAAATGATGGAATTATTATTTTTAATTTAAAAAATAACTTTGTTTGCAATACTTTGTGCTTTTGCACATATTACACTAAAATATTTACAAATACCTTCAATTTTTTGCTTAATGTCATGTTTCTTGAAATTTTTAGAATATAAATAAATATTATTATAATAATAACATTTTATTGTTCCATATAAGAGTGTGATGATTCTTCGAAATGGCTTCAAATATTTTGTTGGCTCACAAAAATATAATTGTTACAGACTCAAAAATCTTGCAGATTTTGTCTATATCATAATTTACTAAGTAATGTATTTTAACATAAAAGTCTGGTCTAAAATTAAATAGGAAACTTAAAAATCCTTATATTTTGTAAAGCTTGTTTTGTATAAACTAACATTGTATGTTTTTAATTTGCTGCTTTAAAATGTTTAACAAACGATTGAATGCTTGCAAATTAATTTCTGGGTTGCGGTGGCCTAGCTGATTAGGGTGTCGTTCTCGTTATCAGGATGTAGTGATTTCAAATCTCAGCTTAACCAAAAATCTATCATCTTCACTAAAGTTGGCTGGGGTACTTTAAAACTGGGCATGACCGCAGTGTCTTCCAAGTGAAATGACACCTCTTTTGGTGGCAGGTCAAGTATTGAAGGTCTTTTGCTTGGTCCACCCAGCGGCTTCTGTTTAACTTCTAGAACTCCATTCAGGGTTAGGTACAGGGAAGCATGCTGGTGCAACTACAAATTAATAGATAATTTTTAGATAAAATATTATATTTTAAAAATACTGATTGCATTTAACCACTATTAATAAACTATTATACAAAAAATTCATGATAGTTGAAATAAAATTTAGTTTTTATAGTGTGGGAATTTTGTTTTGCAATAAAATGTTGTTTAATTTTATGTTATTTAAATGTGTTATTATTTTATTTTTACAGAATGGGAAGAAAACATTGTCAACTTTACCAGAAGGCTGCTTTGGAAAAATACAGGTTTTAAAATCTGGTAAAGTCAGGCTTTTGGTTGGATCAAATCAGTACGAAATCAAAGAACCCAAGGCTTTGAATTGTAAACTTGAAGCTGTATCTGTTCAAAAATCTTTGGGGGATAATGAAATGATATTGCTTGGTAATATTGATCACAAGGTCATTGTTGCTCCTGGTGTGCAGAATCTTTTAAATGCTTCAAGTATTTGATTTCTACACTGAAAATTATTTTCTTATTTTTTAATGTCTTGGAAATTTTGCAGTTTTTGACATTTCATTTGATATCTTTTAACATTTATACTCATTAGTAAAAAGCTTTATACATTATTCATTTATCAAAGTCAACTGATAAAACTAACAAAAGAAATTTTTATTTCATAATTAATATTATATCTAAATAGCCTTGGTGATCATTTTCATTAATTATCCACATCACATTTATTGTTTACATTAACATAATTCCATCATTTTATTATTTTAAATTATTTTATTACTTTTTAAATTTTTTCGATATTATGATGACAATTTTATTACAGCTTCAAGAATAATTAACTTCAGCTGTATTTTTTTTTTCTTCTATAAAGTATGCTACCTTTAAATGTAGGGAAATAATTTATTGCCTGTATACTTTTGTTATTATATGCATAGTCAAATCACTACAAAATATGTTCCATTGTTGGCGCAAAAGGAATGTTTTCTTAAGAGGGTAATCCAAAACATATTAATCTCTTTAATAATGGAAATATTAAATTTCATGAAAACTCTAGTTTTTATATGGAAAATACTACTTTAGTGATGAAAATTTATAATAGAAGAGTAATGTAGTTTTTTTTTTTTAAATTTTACTGGAATTATAATTTAACTAGTTGTCACTAAACTTATTCTAATTGTAAATATTTCATAATTTTTTAATAGAATCAATTTAATAATTGCAAATTGATTTTAATACATTTTATATGTGTTATACCCATAAATTTGTTTAATATCTACAACAGTAGGAAGTATATATATATAGTCACATTTACAGAACCAATAAATTTGAATCAGTGTACATAAAATTAATTTGTTCTTTATAATAAATATATTTCAAACTTATCATAATTAATTTATGTCTATATATATATATATATATATATATATAATCTTTTCACTAGTCTCAGATTTGTATATGATGTTAAAAATGACCGTTTAGGAGAATAAATTCCTTAATAATCTTTATGGCTTCAAAAATTCCTTGAAATCCTAAAATTCTCAATAAATAACACCAAGAAAAGCTAATTTTGTTATGTTTCTTTTGTAAAATTTATGCAAAGCGCAAATTATTGTTGTGTTTTTTTAAACATTTTTTAATTTTAAATTAGTTTTTATACCATAATTAGCACTTGGTTTAGAGTTGGCTAGTATATGCAGCATTACTTAATAAAAAAGAAAGTATTTCATTTAATTTAACTTTAACATAAATTTGAATCAGAAATGAGAATTATTTAACTTGAGTGAAACTGCTGACTTCATCTTTTATCTGATCATAATTATGTAAAAATCTGACAACAGATAAATGAATATCTGATTGAAACTGATAATTGTGATATAAATGTGATTTTTGTATATTTCATTGTAAATAAAAATTTTTTTTTACAATCTGGTTTGTGTGTATATGTATGTATCAAAAAGTGCAAACATTTTGTAAAACAAAAAAATTTGTCAGTTATCAGTAACTATAGACAAATTTAAAAAAAACACTAACTAAATAAATACACACATAAAATTTTGGTTCAAAATCATGCACTCATATATATATATATATATATATATATATATATATATATATATATATATATATATATAAAGTTGCTTCATTGAACTTAATGCTATGAAGTTTTACCAGCTTTTATGAAAGTTTGCTGCCATTATATACTCACTTATCAATGACATTTTATAAAATACAGTTTCATAAACAAATTTAGTAGTGTAACTAGAGAACTTTGATATATTTTGATCTAAATAGCTTCTACTGAAGGTTTTTGCTGTTATTAGATTTTTTTAAACATCTATTGATTGTAAATGGACTTTTCAGTGACTGTAGAATGTATTCATGTATATACTAAGAAGCAAAAATTATATTCGCCCAACCATTTGATAGACGATATGTATGCAGAAACGCAGCATCTATCTTCTAAATAGCACGTCTTCTAACACAGCATCTATCTCAAAAATAGTCAGAATTGAATATAATGCTTCCAGCTTTGAAAGTTCTATTGTAAACTATTAATCTAGCTCATAAAATAAAGACTCAGAATTTCATTCAGCATCTTTATAAACAAACACACAAAAACAAAAATTATAAGAAATTAAAGCATAGATCAATTAATTACATCTTACAGCCAACAATAACATATAAATCTCATTAAAAAAGGAAAATTGAATGACAGATCAAAGCAAAACAGGATATTTTGAAAAAATATGTGCATCCATCATGCACGAAAAAGAGGGTTTTCTTTTCTACTTACTACTAACAGTACAAATTTTTACAAGAATATTTTGCTCCATTAGAAAACGTATGTAGTGGTGCCATCTGTTGGCACCAACAATTATTATTCTTAGGCGGTCACTTCCTCGACTATTATTAATTGACAGTGAAACTTAAGTATAATGCCTATGTATATGTGTGTATGTATATATATATGATTTACTTATACAAATGTCTTTTGTCTATTCCAAAAATCTAAACCAATGACTTATACAGTATAAGACTGTTATTTATATTATGTTAGCATATGTGTCTTTGAATCATGGATCAACAACCAATTGGAAGTTGGTATCCAACTGATATGTGGCGGCCAATTTTCAATTGAATGTTCCATCAACTACTGAAAATTTTATATCCTATTATATAAAAGAATAAAAACAAACAAATATAAATATTTATAATAAATAAACTTTTAGAAGATTTCTTGTTTATATGCAATTTATTTAGAAACTTTTTAACAAAAAATTTATCTGCAAATATTTTTTTCTTAATGCCCCGTTCGCACTGCCCTTTTAAAATCAATTGAAACCTATATTTGAACACTATGGTGAAAACTACTTTCCCTGCCTTGAAGTCAAAGCTGATTTAATAAACCTTCTTTTTGTTCAAAACCTTATTAATTGCTTGCTCTTATAAATCATATAATATCTTCAATTTTTTTTAATAGTTGAGTACGTTTATTTAACATTTACTGACCAAAATGACATTAAGATTATGGTTTTTCAAATGATGAATTTTAACCAAAGAATGTTGTTGACAAATCTATTTCTTCTCAAACTTAAAATGATTTTTTTATGATTATTTAATACTTTTGTAAATATTGTTGTGTTACTGACACAAGTGGTGTATAATCATAATTCCAAATTTTGAATTGTTTTGGTGACGAAGAAAGGTTGCCATGATGACGTATCGTGACGTTCTCGATGACGTAAACACTAGGGTTACTTAAATAGAATTTTCTTCATAATTCTTATAAGTCTCCATATGTACGACGTTACAAAAACAAGGTTGCCAGATAGACTAGAAAATCTGCCAAAAAATTGCCAATCTCAGAATTTGGCGCATGCATTATACAACACCTGTGCCTTATTATTTTTTAAATTTTGTGTATCGCGTATTTATTTTGATCGATTTCAGATTTTTCAACAAACACTGATAACAAGATGGTGTTAAATCAGTTTGCCTTACATATTTAAGGTAAATAAGTTAAAACTGATTTAAATCACAAATTGCCTCTGCGAGAAAGTTCTGTCGAGACTTAAACGCGCTTAAAGGTGTAATGCGAAAGTGGTATAACCATAAAGTGGTTGTTTCTTTCATTTTATTCGAGATCATGGCTGCATCAATTTATTATACAATTCTCAGTGGTTTAAAATATCCATGACATCACATAACGTTTCATCAGTGTTATACATAGTTAATTACGACATCATATTTCAATGGCATCTTAACTCCAACTTGTCGACGAATTTACTGTCTGTCTTCCAATCGCATTCTTCGAGTGGCAACAAACAGCAAAGTTAAGAATCGAATGTCTGAGAATATGGTCAGAGTTCATTTTGTTAATAAAAAATATTTTTTATATAAAGACTAAAGCATCGGTTTGAGAAGCTGATTTTCATTGACTCAAATCATTAAAACATTGACAATAGAACATAGGGAGAAGCAAAATGAGAAAGAAAAGACAAAACACATTCACTTTAATTTAAATCGGCAAGAACGATTTAAATATTTTTTTTAAAATTGCATTAATTAATAGAATTTTAGTAACTGCCATATTTGTAAATAGTCTCTTTTAAATCTTAAGCTTGCTAAAGCCTTTTTTTTTTTTTATTTTTTTTTTTTAATAAACCTTAATATTGAATATTGACAAAGCATTTAAATAGATAAATAACAGCAAAACTCTTCATAGAAAACAAATGACCATTTATTGCTAAAATTTATCTTGTTTAAAATAAAAGATTATATATTTTAACAGAGAAATCGATTATATATTTTAAACTTTTACGTATCAAATAAACATATTTTTCACAAACATTTTATATATAAATACAAATTTTAAATCTCAATTTATATATATATATATATATATACATATATATATATATATATATATATATATATATATATATATATATATATATATACATATATATGCGAGTAAAAATTTTATTGATAAATCTTTTACATTTCTAAGAAACTGTAAAAACTTTATTAATTTATCAATAGATGGCAGCATTACACAAATTCATTTTAATACCGCATCAGTGTCACATCTATTTAGTTAGAAACTATTTTGCCAACAACAATTATTCTCATACTACTTATTAACCAAGCAGTTTAAATTAAACATAATTTTTAAAGATTTTCGTTTAACGTATAAAAATTATGTCAAAAAAATTTAAACTCTGAACAAATAAATATTTTTATATTTGAATTTTCCTTCTAATTTTAGTTTAAAAGGAATCATTAAAGATAATCACTTAAATATACGATAAATTTGAAAACATATATTTAATATAATAATTTATACAAATTATAGCAATAATATTACACGCACACAAAATTATAAGAAAATTTTTATATTTCTGATAATTTTACTAAATTACTAGAACTATATAAAAAGCAATATCTATGATAATAAAAGCTGAGATTTAAAAAAAAAAAGTTTAAAGAAACAGTGTGTGTGTGCAATCATAATGTATGGAACCGCAAAAGCATGTCCGTTCATTGCTTAAATTACTTAATACAGTTTCATAAATGGATAAAAATGACTCACAACCTTTCATTAATGAAAAATTAAAGTAAAAAGTAAAACATTTAAAATTTAAACAAAATTATCTTAAATTATTTTATTAGATACTTTTGTTATTATCGATCAAAAAAAAAAAAAAAACATTAATGTGATTTTAATGGACGAAAGAATTTTTCATATTGAGAATAAAGACAACTTTTATGAAATTTTCATAATCACAATAAAGTATTTATCTCATATACTAAGGCTGTGTTTAATAAATGGAAGAAGCATGGAAGAAATGTCATCTTAACTTTAATATATGCAGGAAAGAGAACGATATTTCCTCCCGATGTATATTAGTGTTTGAACTATAAACTTTGAATACAGTGAGCTTCAAAAAGAAGAATTAATTAGACAAAATTAATCAATGATTTTGTTAAAATATCTCTAAAAAATGAAGATGCACATACTAATTTATTTCTGTTTTATTACTGGTTGCTCGAGAATAATATTTTTACCATGTTATTAATTTATAAACAATATAGTGATTAATTTTTAGAAATGAAATATTAAAACAATAATTACTGTGATGTAATAAAGCAATATTTTGAAAATTCTTTGCAAAATTTAATTGAAGAAATTAAAAAGAAATTTTTATCATTTTTTTTTTAACATATTTGTAAAATTATAAAGAAATTTGTACATGTATTTTTTTAAAAAAATAAAAAAGTAATCATTTTTTAATTTTATAAATAAGTGTTAGTTATTGTATATAAATGCCAAATTTTAAATTATTGAATTTGAAAATTTTATTTTTAAAAATATAAGTAGCCTTCCTTTTGATGATTACTATTAAATTATTATTACAGATTATAATTTGTAAGAATATTTTAGCCAACGTGATCAATATATCTTTCATCAATCACGATATTATAAAATAAAAAAGTATAGAAACAAAATTAAAAAATACGAAATTTATGAAGAACAGATTAGACTTTTTTCCTACTAGAATTGCATTTATGTTAGTTTTAAATAATCCCGAAAAGTGTATATATCAAAAAAAAAATATATTTGTAAAACAACACATTATTTTATTTGAAATCTTCGAAAATTGCAATATGCCCTAGAAATTTGAATATTTAAACTTATTTTGAAGAATGAAATACATAAATTAAGTAGATACCTTTTCAAAATTTCTCCGGATTAATGCTGAGTTAGTTTGTTTTAATGTTCCGTGTTTTTGTGGACTATGAATGAATATTGAAAATTTAAAAAGAAAGCTCTTTTATATTTCTAAATATTTTATTTTAATTCAATATTTAAAACATGCATATATTCATATGCATAAGCAAAACTTCAATGCAAGCAAATTTGATATACATTGAAGTTTTGCAATAAACATATGCAAAACTTCAATGTATATCAAATTTAAAAAAAATATTAAACGACAATTTCAGTTTTTATTGGGACGAGTGTTTGATAAGATTATTTAAGCTTTCTTTCTGAAACGTATTGTTTTGATTGTTAAATATAGCGATGACTCTCAATCGCAAAAATTTCGCAGCATAGTATATTATATTTCATTCATGTAGTTCATTCATTAAGTTTAGCTTATAAATAAAACCTGTAGTACGGTTCTTTCGTGATTTCATAGAATATTGCTTAATACATATATATTTCACGTGTAGTATGTTGTATTTATTTGAGAAGGAAATAAAGCTGTAAAACTGTCAAGTAATTGCGAAGGTCGGTCCTTCTGCATCAAGTCCATAAATCTTGTCAAGTCTATAAAGGTTAGTCCTATAAACATGGAAAATTGTCAAGTACTTGCAAAGATCGGTCCTTCTGTGTCAATTCTATAAAGGCCAGTCCTAAAAACCAGAAAAATTGTCAGATATTTGCAAAGGTCGGTACTTCTGCATCAAGTTTATAAAGGTTAGTCCTATAAACATGGAAAATTGTCAAGTACTTGCAAAGATTGGTCCTTCTGTGTCAATTCTATAAAGGCCAGTCCTAAAAACCAGAAAAATTGTCAGATATTTGCAAAGGTCGGTACTTCTGCATCAAGTTTATAAAGGTTAGTCCTATAAACATGGAAAATTGTCAAGTACTTGCAAAGATCGGTCCTTCTGTGTCAATTCTATAAAGGCCAGTCCTAAAAACCAGAAAAATTGTCAGATATTTGCAAAGGTCGGTACTTCTGCATCAAGTTTATAAAGGTTAGTCCTATAAACATGGAAAATTGTCAAGTACTTGCAAAGATCGGTCCTTCTGTGTCAATTCTATAAAGGCCAGTCCTAAAAACCAGAAAAATTGTCAGATATTTGCAAAGGTCGGTACTTCTGCATCAAGTTTATAAAGGTTAGTCCTATAAACATGGAAAATTGTCAAGTACTTGCAAAGATCAGTCCTTCTGTGTCAATTCTATAAAGGCCAGTCCTAAAAACCAGAAAAATTGTAAGAAATTTGCAAAGGTCAGTACTTCTGCATCAAGTTTATAAAGGTTAGTCCTATAAACATGGAAAATTGTCAAGTACTTGCAAAGATCGGTCCTTCTGTGTCAATTCTATAAAGGCCAGTCCTAAAAACCAGAAAAATTGTCAGATATTTGCAAAGGTCGGTACTTCTGCATCAAGTTTATAAAGGTCAGTCCTATAAACCAGGAAAATTGTCAAGTACTTGCAAAGATCGGTCCTTCCACGAGATAAAATTGTATTTTCTAAAAACGGATCTTTTTAATAATTAGATGTCATCATAAATAAAATAGTTCTTATTTATACTCTATCTTTTAATAACTCTCTTTTAAAGCACTAAGAATATCCAGATGCTGTCGTATTTTAAAAACAATGAACACCATGGATTCCAGAAAATGAATTTGGTGTTAAAAATTACCATTTATAGGTGATAAAAAAGAAGGTAACTGTTTAACAGAAGTTTTGGTATGGATGAAAATCGACGCAAAATAAACGTGATTTGAAGCTCACGTGTCAGTGGTTAAACATAAGAATTAACGCACCTGATACGTACAAATAGCGCACAGAATTTATGGTCGCAATATGAGACGTGTTAAAATCGTCATTTCCTGGAATGAGGAACTCAGAGTCAGATTAACAATTTAGAGTCAGAAAATGACGCAATAAGCATACGCAATAACAAATTTTAATAGTAGAATGTGGTCTCTTTCTGAATTATTTCGCTCACCAATAGATCATTTCCGAAAGAAATACTTTTTGAAATAAATATTTCAGGGATACATTTTTATTATTTTAGGATATTACAATTTAGGCATATAAAGTCAACATTTGATAAATAAGGTATAAAATAAATTACCAGAATAGTTACCACAAATTATTAATAAATATGAGTGTTACTAACTTATTATTTTTAGTATTAGCAATACTTCTATACTTCTATTCATCTCAAAAGCTCCTAAGATTAGAGATGTAAAAATTTTCGGAATTTAAATAGGAATTTTGGAAATTTTGAGGGAATATTCTCAACCAATCATATTCCGTTTAATGGATTGTCTTGCCCTTAATATGAAGAGAAGTGAAGTAAACTATGTAAATATGGGGGGAAAAAACTTTTGCTTTCTGGTGCGAAAATTTATCAGTTTCGTTCTGAGAAAAAATAAATGCTTGTTAAAATCATAGAAATAATGAATTATTCTTAAATATATTTATACAAGATATATTTCTCAAGATTGTCAGAATAAGTATAGATATTTCCATGTTTTTGTCGTCATAAACTCATAAATCCGTACTGCGAAAGAATGAAAATAATATTTCCTCAACAATAATTTTTGAAGTGATTCTAAATTGATAATTAATTCAAAACTGTTTTCTTTCCTAAAAAACTTTATATTACCATAATTAGCAGTAGAAGGAATAAAATAAATGGATTTTTATTTATTTAAAAAATATCTGATAAAAAAAATCTTTAAAAATTTCTAAATCCTCTGAAAAATTTCAAAACTTTCAAGGACATTCAAAATTCTCATGATAATAAACCGGTTTTATTCCCTCCTTTACAACACTGCCTAAGGTATCATTTGTATACATAATATATTACTGGAAGAAAGGAGATAAAACTATACATACAGGCAAAAATAAGATATTTTTCATATGATTCTCTAATTAAAGTTAGAATCAAATTTATAATCCAAAATCAATGTGCATTATAAACATAACAGGACATTGACAGAGGTCAAGAATACATGTAAAGACATTTTCGGAAAGAATATCTCATAAATTTGGCCAACCTCAAATAGATGATTTCGACACCTGCTATGACATCTTTCAACATCTCATCTAAAAAAGTGTACTTTGTCGTATTTCTCGATTGGTATTGACATTTGAACTTTATAATCTATTGTAGGTTAAAAGTCGGACCTACTACCTTTTACCATTCAACAATATCCTTGTCAAAATACTGAGGATATTAGACTTTAGTTTTCTAATTTACTTCCGTCAAAATGAAAATGAAAATTTATTTATAAATTTTCCGCCTTACTTTTCTAAAACTAATTCTAGTTTAAAAAAATCACTTTTCTAATGAATAGTTTAATTAAATTAAGGGACAAATTATAATGGGTTGATTGTGATGTATTTTACCCGAATGTCCTTCAGAGTCTAATTTAAAATGAAAAAATAACATCATTGTTTGTTTAATACCATTCTCTTATAACCTTATAAAAGTTTCTTGCGGTATAAAAATGTTTTATAAAAGTTTCTTGCTGTATAAAAATGTTAAAAATATCCGAAAACTCCTTCATAAGTCACATTTAACCTAAAAGCGCAAAATCAGATTCAAGGATGGTAAAATTTGATGTTTTACAAGTATACATAATTTCTATCATTATAAAGGCAAATAAAGTCAAGAGTTCTGGTGTGGTTTCTGATTTCAAGAACTTTCTGAATAAAAAATCTCTGAAAGCTAATTTTGAAAAAATTGCATCCCTCAAATACTTTTCCTTTTTTTCATATATTTTTTTTAAAAATGGGTATCTTATATAATTATAGTTGCTTTAGGAAAAGAGTAACTTTGTCCATATGTGTTTCAGAATAAATTTTAATTTAGGGTTAACTCCAGACATTTATTTTATGCATTCGTATTATCTGCAGATAATCATTTGCTGAATTTTTTAATTGATTTTATCTGCACAGAGAAAAAACTATAAATTTGGCCTTTTCATCTATGTAATTTGACTGCTTCACTAGTAATGAACCGTATTCTAGATTTCAAGAAAAAATATTCATAAAGACTTTTCAGCATCTATTCTAAACAGAAACGAATATTGAAAATAAAAATGGAATATCCGTTTCCCATTGTTCAAGAGTAGCTAAGATCCAACCAGAATTTTTCCATTTCATAAATTACTACTGAGCCACATATAAGTAAAATATTCTAATTATTTTGAAGAGAATATGAGATCACTAATTAAGTTAATTTAGGGAGGGATATTTATCTATCAAAGTCTGTTATGCTGATAGGGTTACACTGGTCATACTAGTCTATTCTGATGTCTTTCGGCGTATGCTTAGTTTAGAGAAGAGGTTAGAGTATCAGCCTTCCATCCGGAAGGGTGGGGTTCGATTCCCAATGCCGCCAAAGATCCATCGAGTACATGCCATATACGTGCTCGTTAAATCCGAGGAATCAAATGTCATGTGGTCTGTCGTTAAGCAGTTACCATGGATGCAATGACCTGGAGAAATTTACTCCCCCTTCAGATCAATGCCGAAATTGAGAGAGTAGATCTTCTGGTCTGCCATCTATCGGAGGATTTGAAGAGCAAAATAGTTGCACTTTCAACTTCATGGTGCTCTGATTAATCGAAAGATGCTCCCAATTAACTTAAATTCGCATAGCTAAGGCATAGCGAGCTTGGCTTGTCCAAGTGTCATAAGTAACAACAACAACAGAAAAGAGAACAGGACGTCAGTTAACAATTTCGCAATTTAAACGTTTTAAACAAATTAAGAGATATGGCTTTGGATGTCCTTGTTAAGAATATCAAATCATAGCTTATAGTTCTTTGTATAGCTATAGTGTGTGAGTCCTACGTCCATACATGAATCCCGAAAGACAAATAAACAGAAGCATATTCGTTCGTTATTGATTTATATATAAATCATAACCTTTTGTTCTACAAAATCATGTTTTTAGAACTATATTAACTGCTTGTATAAAAATATCTTTGTTTAATAATATTTCTATAAAATTATGTCACAGTTTAAACCATCTCCATTAACACCAGCTATCTTGGAATAATCTACATTTAAAATGTATCACAATAAATTTAAAAGCAAATAATCCAGTGTAGTATTCTTAATAACGAAAGTAAGAAGAACACTCTGAGTTCGAGACTATAAGAGTATTTACGAACAGAACAATTCGATAATGACAATACTTGTATGTGTGTATAATTGTGTCGTCCCATTTTTCAATAAAATAATTATAACATTCCGGCTACTTTAATGAGCATTCCTATAAAATACACTACAATAAATTGGCGACGAGGATGAACAAAAAAACATCATGGCTGCAGAACAATTTTCAACTTTATTAAAGGTAATTACAGCAAGTAATGATCGACTTGCCGATCTTATTTTAAATGAAGAACGAAGAAAGGATATTCCAAATCATCCAGAAAAAGGTATGATAATATTTTTATCAAATTTCTAATGTTTTAATTCTTCAACAGAAACATTTTTGCAATATAAACAAAGATTTCAAAATTATTTACAAATCAAAAATGTTTTCGAAGATAAAGATTTATGTGTTAAAAATCTGCTGAATTGCATTGGATCAGAACAATATAATCTCTTGTATTCTTTAATTGCACCTCCGAGTGATTTATCGTATGATGAAATAATTTCTGTTCTTGAAAAGGATTTATGTCCTAAATCTAATGTTATTATCGAACAACACAGATTTCTATCCCATTTTCAAAACGAAAATGCTTCTGATTATGTTGCCGCACTTCGAAAATTTATTTCTACTTGTGATTTTAATTGTGAATGTGAAAAATCAGTCGTTAATTTATTTTTGAGATCACAGTTTATTAGAGGATTAAAAGATGACTTTATTCGAGAGAAACTTTTAATGGTTTCAGATCTAACGTTCGATGTAGCTGTTGAACAAGCTTTAGCTTTAGAAGCTTCGAAAATAAACAACCGTGAATTATTGAAACACAATTTTAGTGGAAAATCAGACGAAGTTAATAGAATTTTAAGAACTCGAGGTACTTCGAAAATAATTCACTTAAATGTTACAAAGCCAGATTTCTCTCAAAAACGAAACAGGTCAAATTCTCGACTTAAATTTTCATTAACAATAAATTTTCGTGAACTTGGTATTTACAATACATGCTTACGATGCGGGCGTTCAAATCACCTTTCTCCAGAATGTCGTGCTGAGATAACAAAATTATACAGTACTCTTTGTAAGCGAAAGAGACACATTCAAAAAGTCTGTTTATCAACTCTGCTGAAAAATAAAAAAGCTAGAGAAATTCAATCTGTTGAAAAAGATGAATCTGGTACAAATATTGACACAGTCAATATTTTTTAATGGGACTAAAGTTGTTGATATTTTCAAATTTACAACTGACTTTGAAAAATTCTGGGTTAATGTGCAGATAGATGGGAAAATACAAAAATTTGAAGTCGATTATGGCCTAGATTTTTCAATTTTACCTAAACAAGCTTTGGATTTACTGAATTTAACAAAAGTTTTACAACCTACAGACGTGAAGTTTCGATCTGACACTCACGGAATTTTTGAACCATTAGGTTTTATCAAAGTTTTAGTCAAATATAAAAGTATCACAAGTACAGAAATTTTGTATAGTTCCAGATATGTTTACACCAGTGTTAGGAAGAATATGGATTCGACATATAAAAATTAATTTATTTGATATTGATAAGTGTAATCAACCTGAAGAAATTCAAATAAATACTGTCAATATTTCTAATATTATTGATGACATTATAAAACAATTTCCTACTGTGTTTGAACAAAAAGTGGAAAAAATGCCTAATTTTACGTGCTCAATAAAACCCGGAGACAATTCGAAACCTGTATTTTTAAAAGCTAGAGAAGTACATCTTGCCTTACGCGAGAAAGTTGACGAAGAACTTAAAACACTTGAGCAAGATCATAAAATTACAAAAGTAGATTGTAGCTACTAAGGTTCACCTCTTGTTGTTATACCTAATCCTGATGGTAGTGTTCGATTATGTGTTGACTATAAAGTAGCTGTAAACCTTCAACTACAAGGTGCACATTATCCAAGCTCAAAGATAGATGAAATACTGAATAGTTTTTGGAACTATAAATTTTTCTGCACTCTAGACTTATTTAAAGCATATTTACATGTAGTGGTTGATGACGAAAGCAATGTAATTCAAAGTATATATCTACACATCAAGGAACTTTTCCAATAAATCGTTTTTCTTTTGTCATCAAATCTGTTCCTAGTGAATTCCTCAGAATATTAGATCAAATATTAATGGACCTACCAGGTCTATCTACATACTTTGGAGATATTAAAGTACACGGAGAAACTTTTTCAGAATGCCATGATCATCTGATCGAATGCTTGAGACGTCTTCAGGAATTCAATATGCATGTAAATAGTTCAAAATGTCATTTTTTCAAAGACAAAATTTCATATTTAGGCTATGTAATCCAACAAAACGAAATATCAAAATGTCCAAAGAAAACAGAAACCATTATTCATGCTCCTCGACCGAAAAATATCGAAAAATCGAAACGTTTCTTAAGAATGGTTACTTATCATTCTAAATTTCTCCCAAATGCATCATCTCTGACTTATCCTTTAAGACAACTTATAAAGAAAAATAAAAAATTCCTCTGCTCTTCTAACTGTGAATCTGCCTTAATTAAATTGAAAAGTGAGATTTCTAGCGATAGGGTTTTGATGCCGTACAATCCAAATTTACCCATTGCATTTGCTTGTGACACCAGCCCAACAGGCATCGCTGGAGTTATATCCCATATAGTAAATGGTCTCGAGAAACCAGTAGTACTCTTTACATCTAGATTCCTAACAATTTCTGAACAAAATTACTGTCAACTAGATCGTGAAGCATTAGCCATCAAATTTACAATTCAAAGATTTTATAACTACATCTATGGTAGAGAATTTACACTAATAACTGATAACTACCCGTAATATAGAATTTTTCATCACGATAGTAAAATACCTTCTATGACATCATATCGATTATTAAGATATGCAGCATTTCTTGGTGAATATAATTATAAAGTCTAACATAGAAAAAGTGAAGAAAATCAGAATGTCGATTATATATCTTTCAAGAGCATCACTAAACCTTAAAGATCCAAACATCTTACAAGACTATGATATTATTCACTGCCAGACTGTTAACCAAATTACAACTTCTTCTATTACGTTTGAAACAATTTCTAAAGAGACAGAGGAAGATCAGAATAGTTAGTTTTAAAACAAGAACTTTTATCAGGTAACAAATATGATTAGGAATATTCATTAGAAGATGGAGTAATTTTTAAACGACATCGAGTGTACATTCCTGAAAAACTTCGAATAGGGATATTAAAAGAACTTCACATCACACACATTTAAGAGTAGTCAAAATGAAGAATATAGCCCGAAGATAATGTTATTGGAAAAACATCGATCGGGATATAGAGCAATTAGTTCGAGAATGTAGAAATTGTGCAGAAGTAAAAGATAATCCTGAAAAAATATCAAATCATCATTGGGAAGAGCCATCATCAAATTTTGAGCGAATACATACTGACTACGCTGGGCATTTTTTAGGATATCATTTTTCGATACTTATGGATGCAAGATCAAAATGGCCTGAAGTTAAAATTCAAAGTTCTCCATCAGCTATTTTAACAATAAGATTATTAAAGGATATTTTCAGTGTGCATGGATTGCTTCAAGTCCTTGTATCTGACAACGCATCTATATTTACATGTACCAAAATTACAGAATTTTGCAAGAAAAATGGAATTATTCATAAGACAATAGCTCCAGGTCATCCTACAACTAATGGGTTAGCTGAACGTAATGTAAAAACCCTTAAAACAGAAATTAAAGTTAATTTCCAACGAAAAAAACTCAATATCAGAGAAGGTAAGAGAAATTTTATTTCGTTATTTTAATAACTCCATTACAATCTAGAAAAACTCCTTCAGAATTATATCTTGGACGCCAAATTCGAATTAAACTAGATTTATTACGTCCACCAAGTAAGAGATTCAAACACACGTTTACTTCACCCACTATTCCAAATCATAGAATTTTAAGTGTGGGAGATAGTGTACAGTCACGTACTTATACCAACAAAAAGCTATCGTGGAAATTGGACATCGTTAAACAACGAACTGGTAAATTACACTATTTAATAAAACTCGATGACGGGAAAACTATAAAAAGACACATAAATGAATTGAGGAAAAGTGAGATTCCTAAAATTCCAAGAGTTACACTTTTCCCAAAGCCTTATGTCATTTATCCGAG
Source organism: Latrodectus elegans (assembly GCA_030067965.1). Taxonomy (NCBI): domain Eukaryota; kingdom Metazoa; phylum Arthropoda; class Arachnida; order Araneae; family Theridiidae; genus Latrodectus; species Latrodectus elegans. The sequence goes on along the minus strand of CM057821.1, from coordinate 22,682,314 downwards.
GAAATCAATCCTTTCTGGAAATCATTTAGACCCCTATGCCATCAGAAGTTCGAATTGCGAAGAATTATGGTAAGCCAGTATCTGGTGTTTCTAATGGTTCCGGTGCTCCACGAAGTCCTCCTCGAAGATTAGCAAGAATACGACAACCGCCACGTTATCTATCGGACTAAGTAAATTAAGTGTGGAAGAATGTAGTATTCTTAGAAACGAAAGTAAGACGAACACTCTGAGTTCGAGACTATAAGAAGGCTTACAAACAGAACAATTCGATAATGTCAATACTTGTATGTGTGCATAATTGTGTTGTCATTTTTCAATAAAATAATTAATACATTCCGGCTGCGTCAATGAACATTACTATAAAATACACCACATCCAGTAACTGTTATTACTTTATTTTGATTTTCTCTTTTAAATTAATCTTCCAAAAATGTTTAACAATCTTGAAAGAAAGAGATTCTATTATTTTATTTATAGATTATATCTTTATAAAAAAATAAGTGAGGAACGTATTTTGTATAAATCATGGCATACTTACACTTTTTTCCGATAAAAATGCCGAAGAAACGTGTGTTTTAATGAAATAATTCCCAAAGAGTTTTTTTTTCGAGCAATTACTTTAATCACAGCTGTTGAAGATCCGGTTTGTTGAAGACTATTGTTGTGTTAACGTCTACCGGCACGCAAATATTATATTGCCGATGGAATGCAATAACTACTTTTTTTTCTTTTCTGGAGAACCAGAGCGAGGCATGCAACCACGACGGTCTGGTCGCCAAATAAAATAGAAGAAAAAAAAAAGCATTTTTGCGCTCTTCGATTTTTCGAGATATTTCAACGTTATAAATAACGCGGATGCAATTCAATACCTTAAAAGTACATACTTCCAGAGGAATTTCTAAGCTTCTTTTTATAAATAAAATTGGATCGATAAAAGCTTTGCACGAATAAGTCCTTTCTTTGACTGTAAAGAGTTCCTATAAATATTTGCTCAACGGTTGAAATGTCATTCCTTCTTTGAAATCTGTTATCTGGTTTTTATTCTGTTATTTATATTAAGATGTTAATATTTATTAACATCTGTATATCAAATTATTTCTAAATAAATAGTAAAGTTTGCAATATTTTCAAAATTTAATTTCTAATAAATAATACGCACAATTTGATCATTAATATATATTTCTATATCTTGTATAGATTCAATTTTCACCTTCAAAAATCTTTATTTTTTTTAACTGTTGGGTTTGTATTCATAAATTTCAATGTTATTTGTACTGTATAACAGATCAGAAGGTGCATATCCCTTATCAACATGATTGTTTTTGATTGGGTCAACTATTGGCCCCACTCACATTTATTAATTTATAAGTGAGCTATATATATATATATATATATATATATATATATATATATATATATATATACTGAATCTCATATCTTCATATCTATGCAAATTCAATGCACATTTACTCCCATTACCTTAATAATGCTGATGATTCACAACTTCAAAATTCAAATTTTTTTTATTCAACTTATAATTAAATGAATTTATTTTCAGTTTGGATTTGTTTATACTCTTTACAATTTTTCGAAATATTTTATATACATATATATAAATTGATTTTGAAAATAATAATAATAATAATAATAATGCTGTTTTTTTTTTACTTACCCACTCACATTTTTATCACTTACACTTTTTATCACTTACAATTTTTCGAAATATTATATATATATATATATATATATTTTGATTTTGAAAATAATAATAATAATAATAATAATGCTGTTTTTTTTTTACTTACCCACTCACATTTTTATCACTTACACTTTTTTATCACTTAGCTAACAATGTAGCTATATTTCTATTTTGTAACTTAAACAAGACATTTATCAGTAATATTTGGAAATTAAATATTCAGTTGTTTTCGCTAAACGTACAAATTTGGCATCAAGAACAAATATTAGAAACAATTATTGATATAATATTCAGTTGTGTTAAAATCAATATAATTACTTAATTTTTATAAAGTTTTGTTAGTTTAAAAATAAATGAATAACTGAATTGTAAATAATGTAATTTTTTTAAAAGATTAAAAACACACGAGGCGGAGAGTAAATTATTTTAAGAGTTTTTTCTCATTTTATGATAATTCTAAGATAGATATATTCAAGAAACAGCAGAAAAAAATGCAGGAATCAGTAGAAATAATACCCGTTTGTGGAATATTTCATTCCATGTAAACATTCTCAATTCAATCCTAAGCAAAAATTCAGTTGATATTCTATTGAATGAGAATTTTATTTATATAGATTCATAAAAATTAATCTTACATGTATCTAATCTCATGATTTTTTAAAAAATAATTGAAGATTTTTAAAATAATATAACGTATAGTAAACAAAATATTATTTTATTTTATATTTTTATGATGATTAGTCATATATTGTATTTATTTAAGCATCACGACTGAATTTCAGACAAGAATTCAGAATCAAAATTTTGCCTTAAAAACACGTGCAAATTTTTTAATAATAAAGTTTGTATTTTCAGAAAAAATTAAATCAAAATTTGAATATACTCTCTTATTTTATTATTAATACGAAACAATAATGGAGGTATGTAATTGCACAAACACTTTTGTGTTTCTTGTGTAAAATTAAAAAATAATAAAAGATATAATTTACTCACATGAGATAAGTGATTGTAAATTTCTTTCATCTGTATTTTGAATAAAAATAAATATTTTTTGAATTACACTTTTATTAACTGAGTTTTCGTAATAAATAATTTAAGCTTTTTTCCAATGAATAATTTTAATAAAAAAATATTTCACTTTTTTAATCATCTTTTGATTATGAAAATTATTTAAACAAATTGTAGAAATAATTTTCTTATCTGTTTCGAATAAATTATATTCGCCAACTTTTTTAAATATTCTTAATAATTAACCAATAGTATATCTGTATATTTTTAAGATATTTATATTGAAAAATTAAAAAAAAATTAAATAATACGAAATAATATTTTTTTATATTTTAATGATAATCAATTATGTATACGCAAAGACAGCTGTTAATTGAATGTTAACCCGCGTTAAAATTACAAACAAGGCCATTTCCACCATTAAATGTAAATTGACTAAAGGAAATTTATCTTTCTTTTAGTGGCAAAAATAAACTCAGATTTCAACAAACATCACCCATTTCAGTTCTTCCAAAGATGTAAGTTCTACCTTTATAAATATTACCTGCTACTCTGCTTTCGTTTCTAAAAATAAAATAACAGCAATGCTGATATAATTTAAGAATACTTATCCTTTTAGAGTAGATGAAAAAAATTTCCTTTAAAAAAAAAAACTATGTTACCTATACCCAACTATTATTTATTTATTCTCAGTATAGCAATGAAGCTATTCAGTTTCAAATTATAAAAAAGATCTCTACCGTCAGAATGTCCGGCTGGGGTGGATAAGCGCCCGTGGGGCCTATCTTGGTCCCAACAGAAAATGCGACATCCTCCTCTTGACCCAGATCTCCAGGTGAAAACAAACCTCGGTTTCGGGTCAAGAATGTTTCCTCATCTGTGGGTCAATAAACCTACCTCTTCATTATGCGACGTGAGGAGGTTCGCTTTCAATCCCACTCTTCAAGAGCGAGGTTACGCAGGCCCATTGACGTACGTCCGTTTTTGTATTTGTACAGACTGTTTTATTTTCTCGAAATACAAATATATGCTTTTGTTGGCGCAATATTTGGAGCGAATGGCTCACGCATTGCAACAAACATGTTTTGTAAAATACGTTCCGAATTGCATCATTACAAGGTTGTCAGAAAGAGCTTGATAGATATATTTACCAATCGAAAATGTTTAATGTCTCTAATGAGCATTAAACTCTGCATTTAGTGATGAAGGTTTCAAATTACGAAAAATAATTCACTAAATCAGTAGTCAAGATATTTTAATGGTATTTGAATAATTTTAAACATGTATTGTTTTATAAAATTAGGGCAAAATAGTTAAATCTGGATTTGAAATAAACATTTTAGAAAAATAAAGGAAATATTTTTTTTACAATTTTTATCTATTTTTAAGAAATAAAATTTTGGAATATAAAAATATGCCTTCTTTTCTATCAATTAAAAATATTATTTTTATAAAAAAGAATTAAATTTCGGAAGCATTTTATCTTGTATATAGATGTATCGGACGATTTTTTATACAGATGTATCAGACGATTTTTATATAGATGTATCAGACGATTTTTATACGAATGTATTCAGACGATTTTTATACAAATGTATCAGACGATTTTTATGTAAGTGTATTAAACGATTTTACAGATTTGAATATTTGGAAAAATAGATTCTGTAAATTACCTCAAATTATAAGACACTTCTAACAAAGGATAATTTTAGGATAATCATTTTATTCAAAAAAAAAAAAAGTCATAAAAAATAAGAACGTTGTAATTCAATAATATTTTCAACGGTTTTAAGCATATTTTCTAAACCAAGCATAAAATTTAATCATTTTAAATAGCAAAATTTTAAAAATTTCTTTTTCCTCTAAAATAGATTTAAAATATTTACCGATATAAGAAAGAGAAGTACTATTAAAGTAATTTTATTTAAAATATATCTATAAAATATAATCTGTTGCATTCATTGATTTTTAAAAAATGATATTTCAAATTTATTTTTTAATCTTTTATTTTTGAGAAAGGAAAAGAGGACAGCTTTCTTTTTTATTTATTAAACTATAAAAAACCAAAAATAATAGAATTCAATGTTTAGAAAAAAAATAATAATTTGCTAAAAATATTTTAATAGATGTTTCAAAATATCTGATTTTAACGAATTTTATCAATAAGGCATATATATTATGTTCAAAATGATATAATTAATTTTTTACAAATGAAAATCTGTGTACAATTAAAATAAAAAAAATGGTAACTCTCCTGGGTATTCTATGCAATAATTAATTACTTACAAATTTGTTTATTTTTTATTATTTGTTATATTACAAAACATTTGTAGTATTGCTTAGTATCGAAACTATTCATAAAGTAGCAAACTTTAAAAGTTGAATTTTTTTTCCTTTTATTATAATATTACTTTCATAAATGATAAAAAAAGCATACATATTTTCCTCAAATGTATATGTTTTTTTGAACACAAACTGCTTTAAAATTCATATTTTTCTTCAAAAGCATTTTCTGAAGTCATTCCTACAACAAACACGCACATATTTCCAGTTGACCTCTGCTGATTTACGGTTCATAAACTACTATAACTGATCCACAACTCTTCCATGTCTTAAAGACATGCATTCATTTGCCTGGCGATTTAGAAATAATAACTACAATATGATTGTCTAAGTTCTTTGGCTACTTCTGCATTTGTTTCGTTTTAGATTTTTTATCATTCATCTAATTCAGTGAAGCATATAGTTCTGAAATCAACGAAGGCTCTATTACGTGTGTAGACAGGACTCCATCTCTATAATAAGAGCCCGGTCTAGCGAAAAATACTGCCATCTCTTTCATTTTATAAGGAAGTGAAAAAACTTATCTTCTTAATATTATTCAAATTGTTCCTACTTATATTTTTTTTATATTGAGAGAATGATGTTTCACGTTGGATAAAATTAAGAACTGAACCAATGGAATTAAATATTTTATAGGTAAAGAAAACATCACAAAATTTAGTATGAGAAATACATAATCATAAAAAATATATAAGTTTAAATAATGAAATCTTTTCATATCTTGCATTTTAATGTTTCATACGCTTGAATTACGAAATGTGTTAATAAAATATGAGATTTTCTGTGATGAGAATATTTGACTTTTACCATTCTTAATTTTGCTTCAAAATGATTTTCTCTCTTACAAGTTATTTGAAAATATTTGTCGTTTTTAATAGAGTTCAATTTTTTAGTAAAACGTTTTCAAACAACTTTTTTCTTGATTTTTTTAAAATTAATGATAGTTTTCCATTGATATAAAAAAAACCACACACACACACATATATATATATCAAATCTAGGCCTTCAAATTCTCTATTTTTAAGTTCATATTTTATGACTAGTGTATTTTCTTAAAAAAAGTGAGATATATGTTTAAAAAATATTTTAAAATATTTCATTTCTGAAATATTTTTATTATTTTTTTCTCAAAATAAATTGGTAAATTCTTTTAAAAAAGTTTTTAAAAAGGACAAAAATTATGCTTTAATTAAAAAGCACAATTGAACACTAGAAAAAAATAATAAATCCTCCCTAAAAATGAAAGTACTTTGTTAATTTTAAAACAGTATAAAGAAATGATTTCAAAATTTCTCTCATACTGATGTACTCTGATTAAACTCTTTTAAGAGATATAAAGAGTCGAAATAATGTATAGCAGTTGTGTGTGTGTGTGTGTGTGTGTGTGTGTGTGTGTGTGTGTGTGTGTGTGTGTGTGTGTGTGTGTGTGTGTGTGTGTGTGTGTACTAGAAGCAACTTTTTGCCTTATATTTGTTAGATTTTAATTCCGATTAATACTACTTATCACTTATTATATAATAAATTATGAATATGTATTTAGTAAGTAATAAAACGTTATTCAAGATTGTATTTTTTACATAAAATCGAGATATTCGTTGAAACCGAATAGTTTAAAAATGTTATCCATTGATATTTTATATCGTTTACTTGTTTCATTTCTATAATTTCACACAAGTAGGTCTAATTCACCATGCATAAATATTTTACACAAATATTTTGAACTATACAATACAGCTTACACAATATATTATTAAAAAGATAAAGACATGTCTAATATAATTGTCATTGTAAATAAATTTCTAATTTATTTTATTAAATAGTTAAAATAATTTGTAAAACAAGTATTTAATAACACTTCATAAAAATTTTGTCAAAAATTTAAATGATGGTCATGTATAGATAATGAAGCAATTTTTAAATTGTGATTATGATATCCTTTATAATTTCATATTGTGAGATAAAAGTAAAATAATATTTTCTATATTCAATTCCATTATTTTAAATGTATGAAATTGATAATTTCTGTGAGGTGGAAAATATGTTTTAGTTTCCCGTTAAATTGATTAATGATTCTTACTGCGGATAGTAGTGTAATTACGGAAGACATTCTTGAAATTTTTGCTGAATGAATGTCGGTCAAGACATCAAGAATGTAAGCTCCCAGCTATGCCCATGAAAAGGGCCTCATGACCTACAAATTATCCACAATGACCCAAAGTCTATACATTTAATGTTATTTTTTAAAATTTTGTATCGTGTTAAATTAAAAATAAATTTTTTAACGTTTTAACTTTGCCAGGTAAAACGTAATTTCAATAAATAATAGTAATAAATATTAAAATAAAAAAAAAAGTCGATAATTAATATGTATTCGCATTTTGCAATTTTTACATTTTTATTGTGTATTTGGTCCCTTTCAACAAATGTATGAGTTACACCACCCTTGTTGTAGAATTCCAAAACGTACATAACCAAATATGGTTAAGGAATTTCGAACTGACCGATGATGTCATCTCGCGCCACTATTCTCAATGAATGTACCTTTGAGAGAGGGCAAAGTTTTCTCGAGACTTTTTAGTTGAGCTCTCCTATCAAGCAGACGAGCTACAGGTGTCATGGTTCTCTTCACACAAAGAAGTAGTTTATGCATTCATAAATTATTTTTGAAAATCTGCTTATTCAATAATCCTTCATAATTTCACCATAACAAAAAGGTAACTACGGAATACATTATATGTATATACATATATATATGATCTCTCAAGACCTTGATGTACATCTCCAATGATTCCATCCAATGTAAATATTAGTGTCAATGAGACCGCAGATCGACTGGCCACCAAAGAGGGCAGTGAGGAAGATACGCCCACTGGTTCATCACTTACATATCAGGAACTTTACTTTAATGAAAAATCTAGACTATATTCAATCTGGCAAATTCCCCCCACACACCCATGGTACTTTGGAACATCTCTTGGAACTCTTTTGGAAATAAAATGTAACCGAAAATCTGAAACTGCCTTGGCCAGATTCTCAAATGGACATCATCTAAAATGTTTATCATTTGTACGTGGTACAAAAAATGATCCCACTTGTAAAAAATACTATGATCATCCAACCTCACCGAAACATATTCTGGATTGTGTCGGACTTTCCCGGGAGGATTTCTCCTCAGGTCCCCAGCGAATCATCGGCTTTCTAACTGTAAACTATTTATTGGAGTTGATCTGATGAATGTCAGACCCTTAAAGAGGATAAGTCAACAACAACACACACTCACATTTATATACATAATTGTAAATGCTACATTATGTATATTTACAATTATGATACAGACTGTTTATGAAGTCAACTTGCAGGATCCAGGAAAACTGAGTTCTACAAATCCAAGAACGTTTCGATGAAATTACAAGTCAATCGGAATCAATGGAGGCAGCTCACTTCGGGGGAGTCTCGTTAATCCAGGCACGATTAGCAATCGTTGGTATCATGTTCGAATCTCGAGGATTCTTAACGATTCTTTCCTGAGAGTATTAGCTGCTCGGTGTATTACAACTGCCTCAAGTATCAAGACTCATTTGGTGTCTTCTCAACCTGAAACAGAGTAACGCTTCTTGAAACTTCTTAAGCGTTACTCTGATGTCACAAGTGGACCACATGCTTCTGGTCAAACAGCCAATTCAAAACTATATATGGTGGTCAAATATGTACTACACTCGGAAATAATTAAAAATCCACTAAAGGGTCACGATCCTCATTAAAATGGTCAAGGGAGAGGTAATTTCGCCTAATCTGATTGTAAGTAAATACAAATCGAAAATACAGCTGGTCACTACAGATGATTCCGAGTTTATGCAAGTGAATCACATTAGCCAGGAAGGATTTAATGTCCCTTTTCGAATTATTTATACGTTATTTCAGACCACATGTAATGATTTTTCTCTGGTACTGCTTAGTACTTGAAGTCCCATCTGGGAAAATCAGTCTCTTTGACAGGTTCAAAGAGAGTTAATGTTCAACGTATACCTGGAAATATCTTGAGGGCTTAAAAGCAATAACAGTGTTATAGTACTCGTATATATTGGAATGGTAGACTTCAAGTGCTATTCAAACCATTGTTGAATAACTGAAATTTGTTATTGCGCATGTATTTCAAGCATGCAAATCTGTAGCAGTAAATGTTTGGAACCTTTGAAGTTTTCCAGATTTCTTTCTTCGTGACAGATAAGTATTACCTATGATGAACACATCGAATGACAGCATATAACAAATATTAAACTTATAAAATCTCTCAACTATACTTATAATTCTATTGCGGTTTTGTCTTCCTAGACCTGCCAATCAAATTGGTTAAGCACTGACTATCGCTTTGTAAGTTAAAAAAAATATTCGCAAGAGATGACTGATACCATCAGGATCGGACTGAGCAAAATCGGGGCCTGAAGCAAAAACTTCTTTGGGTGCTCTCACTGTTTCATAACAAAAAATTTCGATTCTATTTAGCAAACCATTCTATTCGAGTGACAACGTTATTTGATTTGGGTCAACTGCCCATATTCCCTTGCCTTAGTCAAGCTCTGAATACCGAAAAAAAAAAAAAAGCTGGCAAGCTTCTTCCTAACTTCCACCTCACAAAATGGCGGAATACTAGATTCAAGGAATTTTTAACAAGTTAAGTAATACATTCAAAGTCATTTTGTTCCCAGATAAGGAATCCTTTTGTGGCGACATCTCTCAATTATTCGACTATTCATTAAGCTATGACTGTATGTCAAAAAAAATATATATTTCTAAAGAATCCAGTTTTTAAATATATTAAACTACAAGTTGCTCAATTATTCGTGTATTTATTTTAAACAATAAACTGTTACTTTCAAAGAGTTTATATTATTTCAAAATTTAAAAAATAGATAAAATTTTTGCATGATATTAATGCATTTCTTACTGTATTTATGAAAACGGCAATAAAAATCATTTCTGTATATAAGACTTTTATCTACTAGCAGTTTTGATTATCATTTTATGGTACTGATGCTCGAATATTCGTATGAATAACGAATTCGTATCCAAATGTAGTATTTATTTTAGGAATAAGGAAAATTATTTGATAAATATATATGTAGTTCTTATAAATGTGTATTATAACATTGAAGATATGTATTTAAAATGATATATTAAGTTATTTTTAGGTGAATGAGAGAGAGAATTTCAGAATTTGTTTAAAATCATTTTAATTTTTATAAAGGCTTCTAGATGAAATCCATCGTGTACATGGACCTCTTTTACTATAGTTCTTTACATATTACATTACCTCAGTTTTACCTCAGTCAGTTTAGCAACTAACTTTAACATAATTTTTTCTTTAAAATTATTACTGATAAGTGAAAAAAAAGTGTTATGAAAAGGAGTAAAGCATTTTTTATTGAAAATTAAGCATCGAAAGTAGTTGTTACATAACGAATATCATTTACAACTGGCTTCTGATTGTTACGAATTTCAACAGATAACATAAAAATATGTTAAATTTCCTTACCATATTCTCAAATAAAATGTTAGCAAATGAAACATAAGTAATAGGAAATTACTGGTTCTGGAACAAAAGGCGCAGCCGTTGAGTTGTTTCCTCCTGCTGGTTGTGTTGTTTCTTTCTGCTGGTTCAGTAGTTTCTTCCTTCTAGTAAAGTTTAGTTGTTTTCTACTGCTGTTTAGTTAAGTTGTTATTTTCCCTGTTTATTAAGTTGAGTTGTTGCTTATGTTTGTTAAGTTGAGTAGTAGCTTTCTGCTGCTGATTTATTTATTTTTTATTTTTGTAAGTTTTTAATGAAAAAAGTAGCAACATTTAAATTAATTCTTTTTATAAAAGGCAACATTTAAATTAGTTTTTATGGATTAGCAACATTTAAATTTACTTTTATGGAATCGCAATGCTTTTTAATGACGAACACGTGATTAAGTATCTATTGTTTTGAATTGCTTACTTTGAGTTTATATGCTGAGAAATGGCAACTGAACTTTCTTTCTATAAACAATTTTATTTTTTATAGCGCCATCTATTTGTAGAAAATATAGTTAAAATAGATATAAATGTGCATTGATTTTAATATATAATTATATTTTTTTACTATTTTTACTGAGATTTGAGCTTTCAACCTGCAAAAGAGCGTATAGGATAGTAGTTGGCGTGCACTAAATTACTATCGCATACGCCCTTTCCTTTACTAACATACCAACAATTAAGGTAATCAAATTTATGAAATTTTCTTAATCATTTTCCTTATAACACATGTCAACTTCTTGTTTAGTAGCATTATACCCCAGAGCGAGCCTTAGCTTGCGGTAAACTGTTCGATCCTCGAGGCAGACCTGTCTCCAATTTTAATTCTCCAATTAGAGACCTTTAAAGTTTTACATTCGTTCTAGACACCAACAAGGCATCTTTTCGTTTGAATTCTTTAGCCTATTGCATGTGGGCTTCCGATGCAAGATACGTCATCAAAATAGATTTTGTTTTCATATTTTGGATTTGCAACTTGGTTATCTCTCAAATCATTAACACTACTGTTTTTTTTTATTTTTTTTGTCCTTAAACTATTATGTCTATTACGATATTTCATCATTGCTATTAAAATTATATTTGTAATAGCTTACAATATATATTTTCATTTCATACGTAAGGCTGAAATATATAGGAAATATATAATTTGGGCAAGAAGCCATATGAAATGAAAAAACAAAATCCTGACATTAAGACTCACCTATAATTCCTTCTAATTCTTACAAAATTTATGCAATGTTAAAAAAAAGATTTCTGTTCAATAATCTTAAACCAGTTTTGTACTATCTCTTTGAAAATACGATTAAAATCCAATATAGATTAACATTATTAAAACTTTGGAATTATCCGAAGAATACAAGACATGCGTTCATTAAATATTAACTGAAGAAAAAGCATCAAAGATTCATTATTACTGAAAGTATATTATATATATATAGTTCCTTGAATATTATACATAAAAAATATATATAATTCCTGATTGAAATTAAGATTTATTAGAATAGAAAGATAAAGAAATGGGAAAAAAAAAAGAAACATATTAAACTTAACGAGGAGAATGATCTCTTATTTATGGCATGATAAGACATTTTTAATGATAGTCTTTCTCCAACTGCTCTGGAGCCGAACGTAGAGGTTGCATTACTAATACTATTATTAATCTGTATAATAGCGAAGAGCAAAATTAATTTTCGGTAGAAGAAAAAGGTGATTCAAACTACAAGTAAAAACATACATGTAAATTTATCCTTTTACAGTTACATGTTAAAAATTTAATATGAAATGCAAATTAACAGTAATGACAAGCGAAAAAATTAAAATGAAATAAATGAAAGGAGTTATATACGCGCATATGCAAATAATGTATATATATATATATAATATATATATAAAGAAAGGGAGTGGAATGAAAGTTTATAGAAAGTTTATCAGAATGAAAGAATAAAAGTTTATCATTTTATAGAAAAATAGTCTCACATTATCAAAACTGTCAAAATAGTCCATGATATTTGATGTATTACAATTTTTGAAACAGAGTGAAAGCAAGTAAAATCATATTTTGCAGATTTCCCTTAAAGATATCAGAAGAGGGTAATGGGGAACATTAACTTTCTCGTGCCATCAATAGAGTCATGTTGTCCCAATTTCATTTCTAGATTGAAATTTTCTCTCGCTTGTTTGATTTTTCTTTCTTTTTGATATGAAGATCTATTATTCCAAATTGCTAGTTCCATTTAAAATTTGTTTGATTCCATAGTTCTATCTTCAGAAAATGCAATATTTAAGTGTTTGACAACCTAGCTCAGAGTAGATACCACCGATTACATTTTGTTGATGAATTAACTTTTTCTCAAGCAATTTTAAACAGTTCAATGAAGTTTTTTGTGCTGAATTTTTCTTCCTCCATAACGAACTCATTATTTTGTGACGAATCCAATATCCTTTAAATTAGTAATACATTTTCTTATTTTTTTTTTATTCTATGCACACACACACATGTTTTAATCTTTCACGTTATTATACTTTGTATATTTATGCTTTTTTGATGCATGTGCCATAAGAATCAATATAAAGGGCGGTAAAAAACTCTACAAAAGCACTTATATATAAATGTTGTTGTTGTCGTGTGCCAGCTAGGCTGCCATTATAGGGTCGCTGCTCCACTTTTCCAACTGAACCATATTTAGGTGTGAAGTCCGATTTTCTCAATACACACATGCCATAGGATCCCATTTATAGGGTAGGCAACCATTCATAACTTATTCATACAAGAAAAGGACAAGGACAGGATAGGTAGAGAGAGAAAGTACATCCATGCCCTAACCGGGATTCAAACCCAAGACTTCCCTATCCGCAGTCACAGGTGCTAACAACTAGACAAGTTGGGTGGCAATTATACACAAATAAAAATAACATTTTCTATTGTTTTATGTATAAATGATTATATTTACTAAAGTACAGGATGAATTTGTGTGTGTGTGTGTGTGTGTGTGTGAATGCAAATATACATCTTCAAATTTATCCGAAAATATCATTTTGTAATATTAAATGAAAGTCAAATAGCAAAGTTTCAATTAAACAATAAATCATCAAATTTTATTAAGTCAAAGATAAATAAGCCATATTATTTTTATGTGGTTTTGCGGCTCACAATTTAGTTTGGCCAAAATCAGGCACACTATTTGCTGAACTCAGAAGTAATATTAACATCTAAAAAACGACAGCCACCTAGGGAAATACATAAGTCACATCCCAAAACGAGACAATTTCAGACACAAACAAAAGAAATTTGAATTAACACGAATGTCTCTTCCTGGAAATATTAACTAGGATTCATCAGATAATAAAGCGAAAATTATCACAAACACTACACCGGCGTGTTTTAAAATCTGACGGATATCTCGTTAAGAATAAATATAAGGAAAGGTGTTGTTTGCCATTAATTAAAAATATATGAATTTTATAATAATTACTCGAAAAATCCCATCAAATAAAAAAAAATTGAGATGAATGAAACTACATTTAGCTTCATTAAAAGCAATCACAACGAAGATTAATTATAAGAATAAGGTTATAATTATACATTCTTCACTTATCATATATTATATAACAGAAATATATTTTACATGAATTCACGCTACAGTAAAACAGTTATATGCAAATAGGGGTTAATAAATCATTGTTTTTAAATATTTTTAAAACATATATAAATGTATAAATACATTTAATTTACTAACGCATATTCTCTCATAACTTTTATGGCGATACTTATGAGTAGCGTGTTATCTGCATTCATTAATAAGTCCTGTTTCCTTTAATATTTTATTTTAACAATAATAATTAACAAATGACAATTTTATGATTACAGCCCATAAAAATAAGTTTTACACCATAATACACTGGTGCCAATACGGTCTTCATACGACCGCATCCAAATAATAAATGGGCTAGATTCCCCATCGGATAGGGAAGATGTGCTTCCCTTTCCCCTTTAGGGATTTACCGTGGCTGAGTTACCACTACTTTTTCTTTAGCGTGAATTCACGTAACATACCAGCTTATGTCTTGGATATCTAAGGAATGGCGGAAAAACTTGAGTCAAATGCATAAATTTTAAATTTAGATTGCTTACTTTTGAATATTTATACTTTTGACATCGGGTTGGGGAAAACTTCAAAGAACTGAAGACTGTTGTATGACTTTTTGAACAACCATGAGTATTATTACTTTTCATAGCTATTAGGCGTATTCACGAATCGCAAGAAAAACGGAACTCCAGAGCTTTAACTGTCACTTCGACTGACATACGTGGGTGAAGCAAAATGTAAGCCTTGTTATTTAACAATGGTTCACATTGAACCCCGATATTTTATCTCAACAGGTGGTGGTCCAACATTTAGAAGTAGAAGAAGGAATTGAAGGAGAATTAATGGTTTCAAATCCTGCGAATAAATTATTTTTCACATCTTTTTACCATTTATAAAAAATGTTGTTAACAATATATGTAACTTCTTGTTGTTACTGGATGGCAATTTCATATAATTTAAAATTAAATTATTACTGAACGGGAATTTTTTAGTTTAGAAGTTTGGAAACCCAGAATAAACAGAAAATGCGTATTGCTTTCCATCGTAGTTAAAAATAACGATCATATAAATATTTATTTGATTGAGACGAAGAGTCACTTTCATTTGACATTCTCAAAACATCATAAAAATATTCCACATTTTTCTCAATTTAATGATTTAATTAGAAAAGAAATTGGCATTTGAAGCTGCTTTTGGAAATGCCTGACAGGGAAGAAGATAATGAGGCCGAATCCCTGCTGTTTACCAACCAAATCCGCGCAGATCAACCACCGCGTTTTTTTCTCTTGTAAACAAGCCGGGTTGACCTTGGCACTGATCTATTTTCGCTTCATCCCGTCGATTTATTGGGGGCTTCTGGTATGGAAGAGAGGCTTGTTTGTCACTCTCGCTAAATTGAAATGTTGATTCTGCGTTCTGTAGTAAACAATGGAAAGGATTTTATGCACCCTAAATTCCTGTCGCCATAGATGTATAGATTGTAAATTGTATTTAATTCAAAATATGAAAATAAATAAATAAATAAATAAACAGACTGAGAACATCAGAAATATGAGTATATTATTTAAATTATAAAATATAACTGTTCTTGTAATAAAAAAATCGGATCGTTCTAAACGTTATTTAATTTAATATCCTCAGTAACAGAGCATAATGCAGAAAAGTTACAATACCATATACTAAAACAAAATAATTAATATATAACTTGACTTAATGGCACAGTCAGAGTTAGACACACTGTTTATTGTTCCTGTTGCCATTGAATGGTATTATAACTATATTCTATATTAACTATATTCTTGTTGCCATTAGAATTTTTATAAAATAGTTGCGTTACAAAGTTCTTAATATCATAAAATTTGAGAAAAGATTAATATAAAAAACCATTATTATCATTTTTTTCTTTTATTAAAGTTTTCGAATCTTTATCTAAAATAATTTTTCACTCGAAATTTGCACCGATTATTCTATAATTAATCAAAAATCAAAAATAAAACCCACATTTTGATACGTACAATACTCGTTATATCCAACTTAATATAAAAAAAATTAATTTTAGTGATCAGTTACAGAATATTAATTCCAAAATATTTATTCATTTCAAAAGTTTATTGGTAAAATTTTTGTCACAAATAACACTCTTAAATATTTCTGATGGCATGTGTCATCACAATATGATGGCGATGTCTGTTACAATGTAGCAAGCGACAAGCAGTTATTGCTGAATTATTTTGTCCGATCTCTTTAAAACTTGATTAATAAAATTATAAATGATTTCTTTTACCAACTCATTAGCAATGCATTTTTTTTTATCAAATTAGGAATTAGAAAAAATTTCATCAGCAAATAATGCCATTTTCTTTTCAGTATTTAATTTTCGACAATAATTCAGCCACGAATTGTCCATCAACAGTCTTCGAGGATACAAATAAATCCCTTTCTCAAATGAAGCATATAATATTGTTGACTTACAGTAATTTTGTGTATACCTATGCATGCAACAATTCATAAAACATTTTTTGTATATTTAAGTATGCATATAATTAATTTAATAGAAACTATTTAAATTCTCTTGTAACTATGAATTGCTGTTGTCTTGTACCAACTAGACTGGCGATATGGGGTGCACTGTTCCACTTTTCAACTGAACCGTAATTTGGTGTGGAGTCTGACTCCACATGCCATAGGTACCCGTTTATAGGGTAGACACCTATTCACAACTCATTCATACAAGGAAAAGACAAAGACAGGAGAGAGAGAGAAAAAAAAAACATTAATGCCTGAACCGGAATTCGAACCCAGGACCTCCCCATCTACACTCAGGCATACTGACCACTAGACAGTGCGGCGGAAACTACGGAATTTCAACAGTGAAAGTTGTTTTTATTCTAATTGTATTTTTGATATTTATGTACAAAATTCGAAAGATAGGAAAACTTTCTAAGGAATTCATTTTAAATTTTGAATACAAAAAATTAATAATTAATAACATTATTAATCTGAGGGGAATTCATTCTTCATTTTAATATTTATTAATTCAATTGAAACATTATTTAAGAAAAATGAAATTAGTTCATTATAATATTGGTGATTTTCCACTTAAATTCAAGTAAAAGCAAATATTCATAAGAAAACAAGGAAGATCTATAGTTCTAGAAAGATTTAATGGTATAATTTCTCGGAAGGATAACATATCTATTTATTATTAATTTACAGAGCATATAACTAGCCTTTATATATGGTATATATATTAAACATATAACTTAATAGTTTTATTTTAAGAAAATTAAACTATATCTAAAAATATAAAAAGTATTTTCACAAATATTGTTTAATTTATATAATTAATTGCTCAGATTTATTTAAATTTATTAGTTTATGATTTCGCAAGTAGTTAAAATTTACTTTACGATATTTTAATATTGTTGATTATAAAACGAATTTTTTTTTATAATATGTTGGATGACTATATATATATATATATATATATATATATATATATATATATATATATATATATATATATATATATATATATACTATATATTGGGGGAAAAACTTCAGCAATAGAATTTTTTTTTTGCCCTAACTATATGAGAAATCATCTGAGACATATTCAGAAACGAGATAAAACATTTTATGCTGAAATTATGATTAAAGCACAGCCACAAAAAATGAATACCACGCATACAGAATGGAAAATCAAACAAAAAGGCTTTATTGAACTCGTAGTATCGTTACACATGATGCATGCCCATACTTTTTCATGGACGAACCATGTCCGTCCATGAGGAAGAGCAGATATCAGGTGTTCCTTAGTATAGGATATGCTTTCTTGCAACTGCAATGGTTGCATTATACTGTCTCTTCATATTCAGCACCATATTGTCCAACATTTCTTAAAGTAAGAGTGTCCATTCCTCAATCTGCACCTGATTCAGTTGTTGGGTGTTACCCGAAGAATGTAATCGTGCCACAAAGTGTCTTCTCAAAACATTCCACAAATAATTTATGGAAATTTAATCAGGAGATCATGTTTACCAATCCAATAGAGTGATCTTCCTTTTCCAGTAACTGCTGAACAGCAGATGTCTGCTGTGGCTCTGTATTGTCATCCATAAAAACGAATTCTGCTCCAATGGCATTTAAGGTACACATTAAGAGGTTATACATTAACAAATACACACTAAGAGGTTGCACATTAATAGATACACATTAAGAGGAATCACTATGTTAAGGAAACCCTCCTTACGATTACAGAGTTTCTGACGAAAACATGAAGGTCAATCAGTCAATTTAATGTGGTGTCTCACGAGATGACAACTACAGGTTCACAGTAACAGTTTCTTGCCGTGATGTTACTGGAATGAGACCGTATCGAAAAATCTGCAAATCAACTGGTGTTGATAACCTCTTGTGCCTTTAAAACGACTCTCAACCATAAGAAGGACTGGACTGTATTGATGATATTTCCAATTTTTGTGCTCTTCGGGCCAATTTATGCAGTGGCACTGATGACCAACTTTCATATTTATTTAGTATTCAGAAAAGCAGGCGAATAGGCCACATTTGTGAAGGCGTCTGAACACAGTAAACCACGGCACGTGTCCCTCCGTTGGCGTATACACTTGCTGAGAATGACATTTACTAATAGGTTTTGAGTTCTTTTCTTCTGCAAGGCTATATATTCATTATAAACTGCAGTTGTTTTTCTTGAGAAACCACCACCAATATTTCTTACTGCAGTACATATGTTTTGCAAAGCTTTCTACACAGGCAAAACACAATACTTTTATTTATTTAGAATTCTTCAGTTACACTGATCTCACTACGCCCCTTCTCCGGCTTTCTGATCATTTTTCCAGGTACGAAGTCATCCAGGTTATTCTTTCAAGCCATATTTCACGAAGGAATTGACTTTCAATGAATGCCTTTAATTGCCTCTCTATTCTTCTTTTTATTCTAATCTTGAGCTGAAATTACGCTTTTTGTGCATGGACAAATGTATCGTTTTGCTCCTGATATTTGCATACGAACGATTTTTTAACTGAATTTCGTGTTAATTACACTAATCACGAGAACTGATCCATGACTGGGTGATTAGCGTACCAGACTCCTGTGCTGTTGGTCCCGGGCTGGAATCACGGTTCGGGTATGAATGTTTCTTTTCCTCTGCGTTTCTCTGTATTTTCTTCTGAGTTGATGCATGAATGTGACCCCCCTATAAACGGTTTTGTGGTGATATGGCTTAAGTAAGTCTACTCGCCTCCATGATTTGGTTCACAGGTGCCCACCAGGTAACAATAATTGAGTTGGAGTTCACAGTCTTCTTGGGGTGAAGAGTTAGTTATTCAGTGCCCACCGTTATTTTTTTTAAAAAAGAACCTCTTTACTGCAATGTCATGAATGCAGTGTTTGCACACTAATGTGGGATATATGCAGCTACATTTTCCCACAGTTTTAGGACTGTTTATAAACAGAGGAATAATATTTCATCAAGTGTAGTTAATTTATAACTTCTGATTTTATACTTTATTGAAGCAATTTAAAATTGAACATGTTAATACTTCATCCTTATCATTGGGGCGAGACTCAAATTGAAGTTTTTTGTACCTCTATCGAAGCAAATTTAAGTGATTCTTGTAAATTTGAATCAATTGTGTCTCACGTTAAAGACATTGATAAGTAATAAGTTTTGAGGAATTATAATCATAGTATGAAATGTATCAGTTTCTTTTACCTTCTTATATTTATATGGTTCTCTGGCTTGCGTTACACAATGAGATATTACCTACAACATTCTTGATCCTAAGAAAATACTCGAAATGTATGTTTGTTTCTCTTAGATTATGTCAAGTGCTTGAGTGAAATGGATGTGCTTTCTCTCTCTGTTACCTTTTTCCTTTCCTCGTATGAAAGGGCTGTGAATGGAACATACCCTATAAAGGGTTACCTATGGTATATCTGATCTGAAGAAGTCGGACTCCTCACCAAATTACGGTTCAGTCGAAAAGGTGGAGCAGCGCACCTCATATTGCCAGCTTAATTTGCACAAGACAACAACAACAAGCACTGAAATAATTAAAAAATCAGGAGCTATCATTAAAAGATTACAAAACAGTAATTTAAACAGCAGAGAAAATTATTCCAATTCGTAAGACAGTTATATTTACAGCAACAAATAAGACCGTTAGAGTAATTTGAGAATGTCTAATTCAGTAAGCAAACGATTTAATGAAAAAATGGTTTGTTTTGCATAAATTAATAAAATTTAAATGGTTTAATATTAGGAAGACTATAAAACTATAAGAACATTGCAATGGCAAAATCAATAATTTAAAAATTTGTATACGTATATTGCTCAGAAATATTAAAAAGTATGGTTTGGAGGCAAAAGAGATAAGTTATTTACACAATATTAATGTCAAAGTATTCATGTTTCAAAGCATGCCAGAAAACTAAAACAGCTTCATATAAAAAACATCGTTTACGACATCGAAAACCAGGAAAAAATTATGGTTTTTCTAAAATTTCTTCTTTTCTCCACATAAATTATAAAATTTATATTTTTCATCATTTGTCTTGAGAAAAAAAGACTTGAAATGCTGCGATTATGTGATTAAACAGAGAATTCGGTTTGGTGTTTGTGTACAGACTTAAATTTGGACAAACCAAAAATTATGTAATGTTTGCTATTGTTGTGGCAAAGAGTGTTATTTCAAGGGAATGGATTAGATTCCAAAAAGGAAGGGATGCTATATTTCGATCAGCACAAAATTATCCATATAGAACCTCAACGAATGATAATTCTTCATTCTAAGGATACCAATGGGCTTATTATTATGTGTGACCCCAAAGCTGCCTTAGAAGCATTAAACAACGATCAATCAATACTAACCCAGCATATTCAACATCAATTGAAAGAAATTGAAAAAGTAAGTAAGATTTGGTCTTTGGCATATCAACTTGCCTAGGAAGAAAGAAAACTCACAGAAATACCTTCAAAGACACGCTTGACGATGTGAATGCAATTGTAAGATACCGTATTAGAAAAATCACCATTAAAAAGACTCACAAATTTGTGAAATGAACGCAAATAGAGAACTTACTAAATCTATGACTCGCTTTAAAACTGGTCACTATCGAAATATGAAGAATCATAGAGATGGCAACAGAATCTACAATGTCAGCATTAGTTGCGATGATATTCTACTAACACCCAGACACATTTTTAACCGCCCTGCCATTTTAAGATCTCTGGTACAGCTCAGGGAATTTCACCCGATCAACATAGAAAAGAGTCTAACTCCGAAAACATCAAGGAGATAGCCAGCTGTGTTCTGTCCACTCATAGCCATTTTTAATGGACACCTTTAGTGGAAGCATAACACCAAACCAAATAACCATTTAAATTAATATCTAATCTGTCTAATATTAAAATCTTTATCTAATATTAAACTCTTTCTCATTACCTAAAATGATTTAATATTAAATTTATCTAAAACGTATGTCAGTGGACTGAATTTCACATCTTATATAAAATCATTTTAAAATATCTATTCTACAAATAAACAAGAACTGCAGAACACTTACAATTTAAATATTAAAAACAATTTTTATAATCTTACTTTCACAGTAACAAGCAATTATGTGAATTTATATGTAATTTGACATGGTAAGTTTTTATTTAGATTGAACTCTTGTACAAAACTAAGAATTACTAAGTTATAGGTTTCAAATCAATGTACTTATGTTATGTTATGAAATTATGCTATAAAATACAATAGTCTATTCCGTGCGAATTATTTCTTATTTTTAAAGCGTTTATCTTAATATAAAAATATAAGAACTTATAATAAATATAAAATAGGAATGTTTCCATTGTTTGATTCAATAAAATTCAATACATCATTCGTTTATTATCTTTGATTGAAATAGGTTGAGAATAACGTACTTACTTTCTGAAAGAAGTAATTTCCGATGTTTATGTTTCCTGGTTAAGGCAGTAAAAATTCAACCAGTTTCATATTGATTCATTTATAGGCTTTTTATCTTAGTAAATTTAATAAATTGTTTTCGAGATTTGTAATCTTAGGAAATATATCATAAGGGACTCCACCATCCTCTTAATGCTTTTTGCGTGAAAGAAAGATAAATATTTAATGTGTATAAGAGAAGTAATTACCATTTTCAGGAGAAAAAATAATAATAAATTTCATAATTAATGCATTATGCTTTCTAGAACTAAAAATTTCGTGATCCTATCGTCAAAAAAAAAAAAAAAAGTTTCTTTTTTATTTAGTTTTAAAAAAATAACTCAGGAGCTTGTATATAGTTACAAATTATTTTTAAAAATTAGTTCATTTAAGTCAACAAAATGAAGTATTTACTGGTTAAAATTTTATTGAGATAGTTTGATTTCGCTTAGAAGCAACTTTCTAAAAATAAAATTACATCTTAAATAACTTCTTGCCCTGGAAGAAAATTCACTATTTGTCTTCTTTCTAATAAGAGTCATTGTTTAATTTATCTAATTTATATAATAATCTGAGTTACAATCGAAGTATTCATTCATAAAGATGAAAATATCCATCTTTGAAATAAGAAAAAGAATATGTTAGCTATTAAAATACGTATTTTCAGTATCTTTAGTTCTGAATGTTATATATATATATAAATAGGCGTGTGTGTGTTCAAAGGGCTGTATATAGATATACAGCCCTTTGAACTTTATATATTACGCATACAGGGGACCGTAGTATTAGTATATTATCCGCATGGCCGTAATGGATCGTGCAACCACGTCACGAGCCGTCAGTCAAGAAACGGGGTCGTTTGGAAGACTACAAGTGTCTGCACGAACAGTTCGACGACGTTTGCAGCAGCATAGACTCTCAACTCGGAGACCATGGCTGCGGCTTCCCTTGACGCTGCGTCATAGACAAGAGCGCCTTCAATGGTGTGATCAACGACGAACCTGGCCGCACGAATGGCGAGACGTCATTTTTTCAGAGAAATCCAGGTTCTGTGTACAGAATCATGATGGTCGCATCCGTGTTTGGTGGCATCGTGGTGAACGCACACTGGCAGCGTGCATTCGTCATCGTCATACTGGCCCATCACTTGGCGTGATGGTATGGGGTGCCATTGGATGCACGTCTCGGTCACCTCTTGTTCGCATTGACGGTGCTTTGAACAGTGCACGTTGCATTTCTGGTGTGTTACGACCCGCGGCTCTACCCTTCATTCAAGCCCTGTGAAACCCTACGTTTCAGCAGAATAATGCCCGACCGCATGTTGCCGGTATTGTACGGACCTTCCTTGATACGGAACATGTTCGGCTGTTGCTCTGGTCAGCACGTTCTCCAGATCTTTCACCAATAGGAAACGTCTGGTCAATGGTTGCCGAGCGACTGGCTCGTCACCAAACGCCAGTCATTACGGTTGATGAACTGTGGCATCGTGTTGTAGCTGCATGGGCATCTGTACCTGTACATGCAATCCAATCTCTGTTTGACTCAATGCCTAGGCGTATAACTGCTGTTATTACCGCCAGAGGTGGTAGTTCTGGGTACTGATTTCTCAGGATCTATCCAGGCAAATTTTTTGAAAATTTAATCACTTGTTATTTCTAGTATAATATATTTGTCCAATTGTCCAATAAATATAATTTTGTTATCTGCATTTCTTCCTGGTGTAGCAATTTTAAGGGCCAGTAGTGTATATATATATATATATAATAAACATATTCTATTTACACAGTTTTTCTAAACATTGGAACTTCAATTTTAAACTTCAAAAACCAATTTTGAATAAATAATGAATAAATAATGGAATAAATAATGGTAATGGTCGAAAGATATTCCAATTATTTAAAGCACATTTTGTTTTCACTTTTCCTAATATTTTGCAGAAAGTTTTATTATGTTGAAATATGAAATTTAAATAAATTTTAATAGATTCCTGAGAAGTTTCTTAATAACTTATATTTTCCTAAATAAGAAATTAAAATTCTTTCTCTCTTGACACATTCCACGTTCATTTTATTTGTGTGATATTATTTCAGCTGAAGAATTTCGCAAAAGCATTTCAAATATTTCGAACTCTGACTTCAAAATGTCTGAAATGCTCGAGAAGAAGAGGTCGATTCTTCAAGAGATTAGGCCTAAACTTTGACTCCGAACTCTGATTTACTAGAGCATGGATAATTTAATCAGCTTCCACGTGAATTTCTCTTTTATGTGTGACAAAACACTCTAAATATTAAGTAGCTGATAATAATGAATGCACAGTCTTTTATATCTTTTCGATTATTATCCAATTTAATAAGAATGTACCGACTATTACACGTCTGTATTTTAATAGATCTAACTCTTTAAATTGTCCGTAAATTATCAAGTTAGTTTTCCTCCAACAAATGCCACATTTTGTACCACAAAATAAACTTTTAAAAACATTTTTTTGTCAAATATAATAAAAGTTAACTTTTTTAATCGTTACCAATATTTCGACAGTGTGAGAATATGCTTTTGTAAAATGTTGTAAAGGAAGGCATATTTGAATTTTCTACAGATGAAATTCTTCTTCTCGATTGACTCAACACCCCTTTTTGAGCCAAGGCATTCTTCAGAATCATCTTCCATTCTCATCTTGCTTAGAAAATAGACCCCTCCAGCTTTTGACCTTTACAATTCCAAAATCTTCGTCGGCACAGTCGATCCATTTATGTTTGGGCCTCCTTCTTGCTCTGGTGCCGATTGGTTTATAGTGAAAAACTCTTAATATTAAAAAGTCAAGAACCGATGAAATTAGATTTCGAATATTTTTGTGACCCATAAAAGCATATATCAACAACTATAATTCTTTTGCGAAACTCTAGCATTATGTCTCCCAATTAGTTCATGTCGGGGAATAATTACTTGAAAATATTGACAACATCCCACTTGTTTCAAGATCGGGGGTTCTAGAGCTAATATAAAGCATCCAATTGATTTTATTTTGCTTAATAATAACCTACATCCTACTTTCTTCTACTTCCAAAGATAGGAAGGACAATTTAAGTTCCTTCAGAATACAAAAGACAGTAAGAATTCCATCTGTAAACGCGAATATTCGTACAAATTTGTCAAAAATTACATCGCTGAAGCTAATGATAAAGTCTTTAATAATCTTCTTTAGTGCGGTATTAATAACATGACAAGCCAATAAATATTACTGTCTAAAATCATTCAAAAAGACAATCGGTTCTGTGACAGATTATTTTAAATCTTAATTCTCAACTTAATTTCATTTTAGGTAGCTACGACCTATCTAATATGTTTTTCATACTTCTAAAAAGTTCTTCTAGACAAAACAATCTGATACTTGAAAACAAAGAAAATCAAAAATTTGATTGTGATTGATTGCCCGGAGAATGAAGACCTCATAATTATCAGCGTGATAAATTGGAAAACCTCTAGGAACAAGACGACATGGAGAGGAATTCCAAAATAGGTCATATTCTCCCAGTTCCAGCCGCAAAGTATTTTTTATGGTTTTAGCCTTACCTACCTGACAAAGATCAGATTTAAGATTTTATTCGGGATATGATATACTATCTGAAAAATTATGAACAGTGAAAAATGAACAAAAAAATTTAAATTTTACAATTAAATGAAAGAGTTCTTGTGTGTTATTATTGAAGAAAACGGTATTTTTTCTTATAATTTTATATTTGCTGCGATTTAGTGAAACACTGTTTGTGATTGATATGATCCACTAGCTTGATTCGATAAATAATGTATGCTTTTTACAATCTGATTTAAATCTGAGATCGAAATATAGCTATTATAACATAATTGTATGCTTACAATTATTGCAACAATCCTCCCCCCTATAGCATGGTATATTAAATCCGCGTAATAGGAAAACGCGTTGGACGAGTATTCTCGTAAAGCAAGCTCGCATAATCTCGTATAAGACGTTATATACAAATGATACACGTTTAACTTTTCTCGTGAAATCGAATATTAAAGATAAACTATGTTATGAACACGAAATATATGCGATTTATTAAAATCAAATGGAAAACATTTTAAATAAAAAACTAATACATATGTAACTAGAAAACAGTTATTTTCAAATTAATCAAATAATTCCAAAAACAGTTTTATTACATGTTTATTCACTGTAGGAGCTATCTGAAATAACGTTCCACCTACATCTTTTTTTTAGCAGAATGTTGAAAAGTCAATAATATAATTTAATCTTATTTTATAAGAACACAATTGACACAATGTGCAAACAAACGCAAAATTGATCGTGAACTATACAAATCTTTGTAAATTTCGTAGTACAGAAATATAACTTGAGGAATCTTCGCTTTGTGTAAGAGAAATCAAGTGTTATACGGGGTGGGGGCATGAAATCGCGCAATATGAAAATGTATTATAACAGTAGCCCTTTATGGGAGGGGGGATTACTATATTTGCAATTATACTTAAACTTCTATTAATAAATTCTTTGAAATGTATTTCAAATTGCTTTCAGATGATGAAATAATCATAAACTTTTGTACCTATTGACTTTGAATTAGAATATCGAGAAAAAAAAATTCTTCCTCCAGAAAAGTAGCTTTTGATATGAGTTAATTCTTGTAAACCAATGTTTGACATGTCCTCAAATTCGTTAAGAGCGAAAATAAAACACATTTTTAATGCAGCTCATTTTATGTATATTTAATTATGTTTTTAAATGCATCCATCAAAACAGACTTTTTTTTATATGTGCATAGTTACTGATCGAGAACATATTATGAAAAAAAAATCGCTTTAAATTATTTGCAAATTAGAAGTGTAATTTAAAACAAAATGTCTTGCATTCTTATTTTTCCATCATAGATTGGACAAACATTATCAATAGAGTTTGTTCCATCTTCCAAAATAACGTAGAAAAACATGTCCTCTTAAAACAAAAAATTAAAAAAAAAAAAAAGAAAGAAAGAAAGAAAGAAAAAGAATGATTTTTCTAATTTGTCATTTTCTTTCTTGTGTACCAGTCCAGATCATCTTATCCCAAATACTCCTCTTCCTGCTTATTTTATATGTTTACAATTATTTCTATGTAATTTTAAATGTTTATTAAAAATTTATTTGATTGAATACAGGGGAAAACTATAAATTTTTTCATGTAGTATATTGAACTTAAAATTTTGTAAAATATCAATAAATGTGACATTTAGATTCTGTCTTCAAAAGATTTTTGAGTGAAACAACTTTGTAAAATGGCTCATTAAGAATAATTTAAGTTTTGTTCTACAAAGAGAAATCTAGAAATTTAGCAATTCATTACTATTTTAACCATAAATTGGTTGTTTCTTTCATTCCAGCTGAGATCATGATTATATCACTTTATTACAATTCTCATTAGTTTAAAATGTCCATGACGTCAGATAACATTTCATCCATATGACACGTAATTAATTATGATATCGTATTGAGACGGAGTTGTAAATCCTACTTGTCGACAAATTTGTTGCCCGCCTTCAAGTCACTTCGATCTGTAGCAAACAAAGCGAAGTTTGACATCGAATGTCTGAGAATATTGTCGAAGTTCATTTTGTTAACAAAACGATAATCTTATATAAGGACCAAAGCATCAAATTGAGAAGCCGTTTACCATTGATTCCATCCATCGACAATAGAATAGAAGAAACAGCAAAATGGAAAATAGTAGACAAAACATAAACTTTATTGTTAGTTTAAATAGGAGATGATAATTTAAATTTTTAAAAAATTTATTAATTAACAAAATTAAAAATTAATAATTGCAATATTTCTAAACAACCTCTTTTAAGTATTAAGCCTTGCTTAAGCCAACATTAATTTTTTATATTCATTCCATGTTCTTTACACAGATCAGTATTTATTACACGCCTTATTTAAAAAATAATCTCTAAAATCGTAACACAAAAAATACGTTCAATGACTTTTTGAGCACATCCAAGAAGGTTTCCTATTTGTGTGTATCATGCGATTTCTGAGTCCTTAATTTCAGGAAATGAATACCTCGTTTTATTCTGTTTATGGCCTTTGATAACGTATGTAAATAAAAGCATTTTTTTCTGCAAGGAAACGAAGAAATATTTAATTTTTTTATGTTGAATATAATTTTGTCATTAGAAACAATAACATGAAAATTTTTGTTGAAACAGTGTTGCAAATAAATATTATATGTTTATTGTTGTTGTAAATATGTAATTCTAAGACAAAAAATAATTTACCAAATTAAATCTCCCAAATCATCAAGAATAGACACCGTTGCAAATAATCCAAATAAACACAGTAACCTGGCTCGAAATATTCTTATTAATTTAATTTAATATAAAAAGAGATAAACTTAAAATATTTATTTTATGAAAAATTTAATTTTTTCACTATAATATGCTTTTTTTAAAGTTCTTGATTTCAAATTTGATTTTTTATTATCTGCTTATAGCTCAAATGAACTAGTTTTAATTTTCAGTTGATGATTGTTGAAATGAAGTCAACATTTGTAGTTTGAAGTTTTTAAAATAAGCTCTTTTGAGTATTTTTGATTAATAGATAATTTAAAATCCTTAAAAATTTCATTTATTATATGAAAATGTCAATTA
Organism: Latrodectus elegans; assembly: GCA_030067965.1. Classification (NCBI taxonomy): domain Eukaryota; kingdom Metazoa; phylum Arthropoda; class Arachnida; order Araneae; family Theridiidae; genus Latrodectus; species Latrodectus elegans. The sequence goes on along the minus strand of CM057821.1, from coordinate 22,653,492 downwards.
CGGCCATAATTTTCCATAAAAGATACATTAATCTTATCCAACTTAATACTTTCTGCTTATGCATTTGAACAATATTTTTATTGTTCAAATGCATAAGCAGAAAGTATTAAGTATAGTATTATTTTTTTATAAATATAATAATTCAAAAATAATTAAATTAATTTATTAAATATATAAATTAAAAAATATATTTTTTTATAAATATTTTTTTATAAAAAAAAAATGTCTTATTTTGCGATTTATTGCTGCTTATATATATCTCGAAAATTTCAAAATATTGTTTCGGCATTTTTAATGATCCTGAAGTTTTTATAACTGTGGGATTTGATTTTTTTATTAATTATATTACGTCATTATTTTTTTAATTAAAATATGCAAATTTTAAAGTTTCAGTTAATATTCTCCGCCATAATAAAGAAATTAATATTCACCAAAAAATCCAACTTTTCTTCAAAAAGAAATAATACACGTTCCAATTGAAAACAACGATAAAAAAGACTCATTAATACAGCAATTAAAAATGTGGTAGAATGCATATCATCTCACAAAAACATAAAAAAATACTTACACATACTGGATATATTTTTACAAGGTAGTAATTCTATGCAGATACGCCGTAAATGAGTAATAATAAAAATTAAATACTACAAAATATCGCACACAAAATTTTTAGGGCAACGCAGAGGACTCCATTACAAAAGAAATAAACTGCATTTAATGGCGGATATTTTAATAACTGCAAGAAATTAGAAACTAGAAAAAACCAAAAGAATAAATTTCCCCTTGAAAATAAATCCAAATATTCTTCAAGAATTATCCCAAAGTTGTTTTAGAACAATTTTACAAAAGAAACAGTTTTCATTACAAAAGTAATAAACAATGCATTTAATGGCGGGTATTCTAATAACAGCAAGAAATTAAAAACGAGAACAAACCAACATAATAAATTTCCTCTTGAAAATAGATCCAAATATTCTACAAGAATTCGCTAAAAGTTGTTTTAGAACAGGTTTAATTTTTCATTACAAAAGAAATAAACAATGCATTTAATGGCGGATATTTTAATGAGAGCAAGAAATTAGAAACGAGAACAAACCACAGGAATAAATTTCATCTTTAAAATAGATCCAAATATTCTTCAAGAATTCGTCAAAAGTTTTTTAGAGCAATTTTCCTCCCAGAACTATTAAAAGTTATATATGTATATATAGTCAACCAATTTTTTAAACGACGACAGGGGAAGAATATATTGACTACTTTTTTCATCTAACTTAGAGACTCATCATCAATGTGTTAAATTATCATTTTTAAAAATATCAATTTGTTGGTCAAAAACAATTTTGTAACTAGGAAATAATCTTCACCGTCCTCGAAACATAAGTAGCGGCATATTTTATTAACAAATAAAGAAGAGATACACATCCTTTTAATCACCTTTGACATGTGGGCAACATTTAATTTACTATGATGACTAATAATTACTTTTAAAACTATAAATACAATTATTTATAAAAAAAGATCACAAAGTGTTATCTATCACACAGAAAAATACTATTTTACGGGATGATTGAAAAGACTGATCTATAATTTTATCCACTAGGAAACACTTTTTTAGAATCCAACTGCCAATGAAATCGTTTAACTATTTTGGAATTCTAAGATAAAAATATATACATAAGCCAATAACTTCTGTTCATTCGAAGTAGCCATTTTAAGAAGAAATATTGATAAAGAAGCTAAAAAAAAATCTTTAATTTACTTTTAGAACTACGCAGGAAAATATTGAATTCAAAATATTTGAAAATAAAAAAAAGGATACTTGGCCATTTGCAACACTAATTTTTAATTTAAGCGAAAAAATTTTTTAAAATTAACGATTAAAGTCGTAAATTAAATAATAAAGTTGGTAAATTCATCTTGGTATTTATTTATTGAAATATATCTATCGCATAAATACAATTATATAAAATAAACTCTGTGGCATGACAGCCCATGTGGGTCAAGGCTTACAGTGTTTATCTCTGCTTTCCTTACCGAGAGGTCCTGAGGGGCGAAGCATATGTCCCGATTAGGTGGTCAGCCTAATGCGGAACCCCTAATGTTTAGTTCCCAAGCATGCTTAGTACCCAGTTTATCGACCCACTGGAGGAATGAAATGCAAATCGATGTTGTTTAAACCCGAGAATCGAACCTCAGACCTGTGCCTGAGGAGCGTGAAACGACTAAGCCACTGGGTTTAATATGCAATTGTATATTTATAAAAGTAAAAATACAATACCCTTTAAGAAACGTAAAACTGCTAGAATATAGCATAATTTTATATTTTAATGCTGCTAAATTTAAATAAGCCTTTTTTCTAAAAAAAATAACGCTTATTCCCTTTTTTTATTTTTTAACTTGTTACAGAAATTTCTTAATACCATTCTAGAGTGAATTTCCTATTAAAATATCACTGTTTGGAAATTTATGAATTCATATTTAGACGAGAACTTAAATGATGATATGACATAAATAAAAAAATTTACGGAATTAATACACTGATATAAAATATGTTGATTATATCAATATGCTTAACCACACAAAGGCTCATATAACTCAATAGTAACACAGCACATTTCAGAATGAAAGGTCTTGGATTCAATACCGAAATATGATAAATAGGAGATCGATGTTGCAAGAATAGGAGATGGAATAATAATCGAGTTTTTCATTTTATTTTAAGACAGAAATTTTTAACGATATAATTTTTAATATTATGTGAAGATTAATTATTAAAAACGTGAAAAGGAGCGTGTCAGCCATGACAAAGTTATATGGAGACATGGGATCGTGGCTTATCATTTCAATGATAAATTATCATTTCCGATTTTACAAGGATAAAAAAACAATATAATTTTCATCAAAAGAAGCTCTTTTGGGCGGCTAAATCTCACTAGGATAAAAAATAAAGATGATTGTTCTTGTCGTCTTGTGCCAGATAGGCTGGCATTATGGGGTGCACTGCTTCACTTTCGAACTGAAGAAGCATATTTTGGTGAGAAGTACGACTTCCTTAGTACACACATGCCATAGGTACCCATGTAAAAGGTAGGCATCCATTTACGACCCATTCATAGAAGGACAAAGGCAGGATAAACAGAGGGATGCATTCATCCATGCATGAACTGGGATTCGAACCCAGGACCTCCCTATCTGCAGTCAAATACTCTGACCACTAGACAGGGTGGGCGGCTAGCAAACATAATGATGAATGATAACAAAAAACATTTATTCCAAAAGAATTTCTTAAAAATGTTCTTTGTTTTCATCATCATTTCATTTTATTAGCCTAATTAATTAAAGAAGACTAATAAATATTTTATTATAATTTTAAATTTATATACATTATGAAATAAAAAAATTCTAGAATTTAATAATTACATTTTTTCTATAAAAATTAATTTTACATAGCATAATTTCGTATTGAACTTGATATTCTTGAAAAATTATTTATCTTATGATAAAAATGATGTTTATTTGATGTAATAAGTTTATGTAAATAAATTTATATCCTAAGGAAATATGTTTTCGATAAAAATCGAAAAAGGATTTTATGCACTAAATGTTGGACAAATTATTAAATAAAAAAATCCTTATACAAGGGCAAATTCAAAAATTCTTATACTAGAGCTACTTCATTACCGGCCCTTTTTCATGGAAAAATTATAAAAGTATTATTTAACAAGAAACATGATTAATTTTGTTAAAAAATAACACTTAATATATTAATAGGATAGAGAAATTCATAATTAATTAAAGGCTTTTCATTAATTGTAAATAAATTACCGGAAGTTTAAATAAAATTTTACGAGTCTCGAAAATATTTGCTTAATAAAGATTGAAAATAAATAAATTATAATGACTAATTCCAAAATATAATTAAACCAATAAAATTTGTTTGATTCTTTTTTCAATATCATTTGCTTTTGCAAATATTATAAATCCATGAAATATTTAAAAATTAATATTTCGAAGGATTAAAGTAAAAAACTAACAGATTTTTCAGTTTATATGATGCATTTAAACTAACTTATTTTAAAAGAAAATTCATACTTGTTAGATTTATTAATCAAACTTATATGAAGTTAATTATATATAAAAAGTTTTATTTATAAATTTATGCTTACTTATTTATACTTTTTATGTCAAATGCAAACAAAATACACTTTCATGAAATGAAATTTTTATTTATTTATTTTTAAATCTCAAGTGAAATTTTTTAATCTTCTGAGTAAGGGATGGATTTATTAAAAAATATTTTTGCACTAATTTTTCTTAAGGTTAATTAACTGTTTAATTATATATGTTTTCTGATGTCGTCTCAAAAACATGTTAATTTTTAAATATTTGCTGCTTTAATATATTTCCATAAATATCCGTAATAAATGCAATAACACATATTTCTTTCTTCTCTTTTCTTAAAAGCAATATATATATATATATATACATACATATATAATATATATATATATATATATATATATATATATATATATATATATATATATATATATATATATATATATATATATATATATATATATATATATATATATATATATATATATATATATATATATATATATATATATATATATATATATATATATATATATATATATATATATGCAATGCTTTTATATACTGTGGAAAAAAATTTTTCTTAAGTAGGTTTATTCTATCAATGCAGTTACTGATATTATATATATATATATATATATTTTAAAGGAAAAAAGAACAAAAATAAAATTAAAATACATAATCACACTGTGCATATATAATAAAACAAACAGAAAAATATATATATGAAACATAAACACATTAATCAGTTCAGAAATTCCAGAGGTAGAAAAAAAAATTGCAGCAAATAAGTATGCTATACACGTTGAGTTTCGAGATTGTGTGTATATATATATAGTTTAGCAATTTTAAAGTGAGCAACATAATAACTACCTCGACTATGATGATCTATTCAAATGAACTTGTAGAAAGGAATTCTTTTTCTTTCGTTATATATATGTTTAGGCTCCAAAAAATAAATCATTCAAAAGTTAGATTCACAAAAAATAACATATCAAGATTTATAAAATAATTCAATATAATTTATTAACATTTTTTTTTATTTCATGATAATCAAACTAGAATAATATAATATTGCTATTAGTTCATGAATCATGATTCTCCAGGATAGAATTCGGTGGTAAAATAAGAGAAAGATAAATTCTTCTTAGACAAAAATTTATACAGAATAAAAACGATATGTTAATTAATTTTCACCACGTTTCTGCTCATTTACAAATACAAATATTTTATAATTCGATCCAGATCGATTTCTATTTACTTTTCATTTTATCTCATTTGCGCTTAAAAGACATTATTTGTGAAGAGAAGGAAAAATTTTCAAATATATGGAATTTTTCCCTAGATTTTACTTAAACCTTTTTATTTAAGTTTTTTTTTTTTTTTTTAAAAAAAACTTAGTAAAATTTTAATATGAATAAAAATTAATGATTTCTTTATAGGGAGTTGGAATTTAAATTTTAATATATATATGTATAAAAGGTCTTCAAAAATTGATCATAAATTTATAGATGATTTGTTAGAAGTAACACCCCTACAATTAAAATGCAATTGTAAAAGATTATTCTTTATACTTGCCTTCATCTTCTTCAAAATATCAAAATATTCTCTTCTTCTTTGCTAAAATTTACATTTTCCTACGATCTTTAAATTAGTCATTCAGTAGTTAATTTAACTTAATAACACAATGTAATTCTATATCAACACCATGTAACTTTCGATTAAAATCGAAATTTCACTTTAAAATATCGTTTTCAATTTTTGTTCTTTTTACAAATATGCAAAAATAATTATTTTGGAGACGAAGAGTGAAGTATATTCCTTTGAAAAACCAGTTGTATTAAAGTAAATGAATAAATAAATCGAGTATTCTAGATTTTTCGAATCGCTTTATTAAAAGAAATTCTTATAAAATAACATAGTAGATAAGAAACCTTTATATATTAAACCTTTTTTACAAGAGAAAACTCTTTTCGTCAAAGACGACTTTAAGTCAAGGACCTGGCAACAGGACAGAACATCATCTTGAGATTAACAGTACTAAGCCAAGCTTTTAGTATTTTATATCTAATTCTGAAATCCATTTAAGTTTCTTTCATAATATCAGGGCATATGTCGCTGAGTGGCTTAAGACAAAGAACAAGCACAATTTTTTTTTTCAAACGTGTTTTGTGAAACATGTTGAAATACGAATACTAATTTAGAATAATCAAAACATAAAGCTTTCACAAGAATGTATATTTATTTATTAACAACTATAGTACTTTTTGTGTTACTTCTAAATAGAATAGAAAGAAAAAATAGAAGCAGTGAAAGAGAAAATGACGAACTCCCTAATTGTCTTTCTAATTCGGATAGAAGAAATTGAAAATGTTTTAATACATAAACTAATTAAACTTCTAGCCCAGAAAGGTTATAAAACTTGAAAAATTTATAGTAATTTTTAGGAATCAAATATAATTCGAATTACAACCTAAAAAATCTAAAAATAAAAAAAGCATTCAGAACAATTGTTCGTATTTTCAGAAATTTTTAAATTATACGATTATGTATGAAAAATTTTAGTTAATTTTGAATTTCATGTATCACTTCTCACGTTCATAAAGAATGAAAGAAGGAAATAAATAACGATACATCAATCATCTCTCAAAGTTCCAGACTATCATGCTTTACTTACTTGACTGCTCACGACGTAGAATGAATTTATTTCCGACTCGAAGAATTATAGTATTCCGTTGAAATGTGTACAACTTCAATACGTGTTACAAAATTCAAATTCGAAATTTACTCGATTTCAAGGTTTTCAGACGTAGAATGAATTTATTTCCGACTCGAAGAATTATAGTATTCCGTTGAAATGTGTACAACTTCAATACGTGTTACAAAATTCAAATTCGAAATTTTACTCGATTTCAAGGTTTTCAGACGTAGAATGAATTTATTTCCGACTCGAAGAATTATAGTATTCCGTTGAAATGTGTACAACTTCAATACGTGTTACAAAATTCAAATTCGAAATTTTACTCGATTTCAAGGTTTTCAGACGTAGAATGAATTTATTTCCGACTCGAAGAATTATAGTATTCCGTTGAAATGTGTACAACTTCAATACGTGTTACAAAATTCAAATTCGAAATTTTACTCGATTTCAAGGTTTTCAGACGTAGAATGAATTTATTTCCGACTCGAAGAATTATAGTATTCCGTTGAAATGTGTACAACTTCAATATGTGTTACAAAATTCAAATTCGAAATTTTACTCGATTTCAAGGTTTTCAGACGTAGAATGAATTTATTTCCGACTCGAAGAATTATAGTATTCCGTTGAAATGTGTACAACTTCAATACGTGTTACAAAATTCAAATTCGAAATTTTACTCGATTTCAAGGTTTTCAGACGTAGAATGAATTTATTTCCGACTCGAAGAATTATAGTATTCCGTTGAAATGTGTACAACTTCAATACGTGTTACAAAATTCAAATTCGAAATTTTACTCGATTTCAAGGTTTTCAGACGTAGAATGAATTTATTTCCGACTCGAAGAATTATAGTATTCCGTTGAAATGTGTACAACTTCAATATGTGTTACAAAATTCAAATTCGAAATTTTACTCGATTTCAAGGTTTTCAGACGTAGAATGAATTTATTTCCGACTCGAAGAATTATAGTATTCCGTTGAAATGTGTACAACTTCAATATGTGTTACAAAATTCAAATTCGAAATTTTACTCGATTTCAAGGTTTTCAGACGTAGAATGAATTTATTTCCGACTCGAAGAATTATAGTATTCCGTTGAAATGTGTACAACTTCAATATGTGTTACAAAATTCAAATTCGAAATTTTACTCGATTTCAAGGTTTTCAGACGTAGAATGAATTTATTTCCGACTCGAAGAATTATAGTATTCCGTTGAAATGTGTACAACTTCAATATGTGTTACAAAATTCAAATTCGAAATTTTACTCGATTTCAAGGTTTTCAGACGTAGAATGAATTTATTTCCGACTCGAAGAATTATAGTATTCCGTTGAAATGTGTACAACTTCAATATGTGTTACAAAATTCAAATTCGAAATTTTACTCGATTTCAAGGTTTTCAGACGTAGAATGAATTTATTTCCGACTCGAAGAATTATAGTATTCCGTTGAAATGTGTACAACTTCAATATGTGTTACAAAATTCAAATTCGAAATTTTACTCGATTTCAAGGTTTTCAGACGTAGAATGAATTTATTTCCGACTCGAAGAATTATAGTATTCCGTTGAAATGTGTACAACTTCAATATGTGTTACAAAATTCAAATTCGAAATTTTACTCGATTTCAAGGTTTTCAAACGTAGAATGAATTTATTTCCGACTCGAAGAATTATAGTATTCCGTTGAAATGTGTACAACTTCAATATGTGTTACAAAATTCAAATTCGAAACTTTACTCGATTTAAAATTTTGCAGTTTAGGTGGATATTCATATAATTTTAAAAATTGCAATTTAAGGAGCATTTGAACTCTCTGCACAAGTAAATCATTTGATGTTTACTTTTAAAACATCATAGTGAAAGCTGGTATACAGGGGGTGGGCTACTTGGTAAAATGTGACTTGGCTGTACTAATACTTGTATAGCCTAATACTTGGCTCTTTCAAGTGAGCTTTTAAAAGATCTTTTTGTGAGGAAAAATCAAAATATTTTTTCAACGTCACACGACAATCTAAAAATCACGTCATACATGATACACCTGAGTATCACATCCCACGTGATAAAGACGTCACAAAATTTATAGGAATATAAGATTTTATGAATATTAATGCTGAAAATGGTTAAAAAGTCCCGATTTCCAAAATTTCAACAACTGTTTGATTATAATCATCCACGAACACACAGACACAAACAAATATGTGAATACATATATAGCTTTAAAAAAGTAAAGTTAATAAAAATAAAAATATAAAGATTAAAATTAAGATAATTGTTAGGTTGGGAATGAGTTCGTAGTGTTTTTACCAAAGACTTTTATTTAAACAAAACAACAATAATTATATCAATAAATTAATCAATTATATATTCGCCGATTTTGTTTACAACCTCTTCCCACCTCTCGACTAATTTGTCTATGCCGTTTTGCCAAAAATCACCTGGTCTGGTGTCAAAGAAGTTGTTGAGCCAGTTTTTAAGGATATCTTGGTACATTGGAAAATGTTCGAAAAGAATGCCACTGTCAACAAGGAGCCTTACATTGCCTAGCTACACCGCGTGAATGAGATTATTCGACTGAAAAGACCTGATCGACCTGGTTAAACCACACTCCTTCACGACAACGCCAGGCCCCATGTTGCACAAGTCGTCAAAGAAGCACTCCAAGAGCTCGAATGGGAGGACTTTCAGCATCCGAAGTATTCTTCGGACCTTGCACCGACCGATTACCATCTTTTCCTCTCCTTGTCAAACCATATTCAGGACTTTACCTTCGATAACAAAGGGGTCCTTAAAAAAGGGCTCAACAACTCTTTGGCACCAGACCAGGTGATTTTTGGCGGAACGGCATCAACAAATTAGTCGAGAGGTGGGAAGAGGTTGTAAACAACAACGGCGAATATAAAATTGATTAAATTATTGATATAATTATTGTTTTTTGTTTAAATAAAAGTCTGGTAAAAACGCTATGAACTTATTCCCCAACCTAATACATAAACTAACTATTAATCTGAGCAAATCAAAAAATTAAATCATTTCATTAATTATTATAAATGAAATAGTTGAAATATGTATGTACAAATTTTACGATTTTATTGTCAGCAAATTCATTTAGTTGCATTTTGATGTTATAATTGAATAACAATTTTTTTTCATAATATAATTTAAAATAAAGGGCAGTTTAGGCAAATTTTGTTTACCTACACACCGATATAACATACAAAATATATATGCATACATTTTCCTTCAAAGTACTTTTGCTGCAAGATTAAAAAAAACGACAGCAAAAATATGCTAAAATGTGTGGCGAATATTTGCCTCATTCGACAAAGATATAACATCAAACACTGATTTCAAAGGAATCTCGTCTTACAATAAATACTTAAAAGGAAAATGTTTTCAGAGTTAGTCTTTTTCTTGGCCATGATGTTTTACCTTGAAAGATATATTACTAGAAGAATGGAACTTGTAAATGTAAGAGATGATGTTATTTTTAAAGTGAGTAAGTTTAAACAGGAGAGAGAGAGAGTCCCTTTTTAGAAATATATGTTCTTTTCTCCTTATATGACCATTTCCGGTAAGTTCATAATCACTTAATAAGAAAGTTTAAAACCGTGACATATAATTTTGGTAGACTGAGTCAAGTTTATCTCAGAAACTTTATGAAATACATCTAAAAAAGTTCACAAAATATATTAAATTACTTTTGTTAATAATTATTATTTATATATATATGATTATATTCATTTCAAAATCTTACCAATTAGAATTATATATAAAATAATTGTCATAACGGTAATAAGAAAAGGATTTTTAGACAAATGTGAGGCAAAAATATCTTTTAATAAGATAATTAAATTAATTTCTATTTTCACACAAACTCCAGATTATTATTAAATAATACAAAAATTCTCTTGATTATAATTATTTAACTTGTCGGCTTTATAAAGAATATTGTATCTTTTAACTTTTGTGTGTGTGTGTGAAAGATGCATTGAGCATTTAATTATTTTTAATGAATAGAAAATTTTGCGGAAAATTACTTTTGAAAGGAATTTCATAGCACATTCCATTCCATTGTACGCACACATACACAAAAAAAGAAAAAGAAAAGAAAAAAAAAAGCTGCAAACGTTTTTGTTTGAAAAACTAAATTCCTTCACAGCCTTGAACATTTCCTGTGATTCTTTTCAGTTTATATCTATTTCGGGGGGGAAAAAAAGAAAAGAACTGAAATGTTTGTAACAAAATATTGAAAAGGCTAACTTTTCTTTTTTTTATCAAAGGAAATCTTTTTATTACAATTATATAAAGTAAAGTATTGCATATTATAGTAAAATATTGCATCATTTTAGACAGTAATATTTTTATTTTATTATTATTTTTTTGGATCATAGATATTATCATCAATTGAATTTTACAATACGAAATATTATCTGGATAAAATATAAAAAATAAAAGCCTGTCAACGGGTGAATAAATGGCTCATTTAATTCCTTGCATCGTCTAGAAAATATGCTTAAGAGTAGGTTCAGATTCTGAAATTATAGTAATTATTTGTCATCAAGAAAAAGATTTGGACTATCCAAGTATTTTTTCGCATTATCCATCATAAAAATATCAAGATAAATGTAATTGTTCTTATTGATTATTGTTTGTTTTCTAGAACTGTATTTTACACAATTGTATTTTATACGATATAAATATCAATCAATGTTTTCAGGCGGCAAATTGATTCTGACAAAGATAATTAAAAAATGTGTATCAACATCCTCCTTTTTTAACTGTCGTTTTACAATACTTTAACCAATCGTTTGCAAAAAGATCTAAAAGTTGTATTTAATCGATCGTCAACACCAATAAAATCTTTGGATTGACCTTAATAAAGAGTCAATCAAAGATTTCTGTTCACATAAACTAGTTGGAGTTTCTCAAGAGGCCTTCGGTTAGGGAATACAGTTATGACTTCAGGATATAGGACATAAAAAACAGAGATTTTACCCATTCGAAATAGATAAGGAATTATTTTGTGTGCTGTCTTAAAAAAATTATTTTATATTTTGTTTCTCCTCTCACTTGATTTTGTTTTAAAAATTAATAACGTCCATTAGTTAAAAAATTAATAACGTCCATTAGTTAAAAAATTAATAACTTCCATTTGCATGCAAAAAAAAATTATAATTGGGGTACTAAATTGATAGTATCCCTGAGAAGAAAAAAAATAATAGTTCATTTTTCCGAAATCCTTATAAAAAATATTCAAATACCTAATAGCTATAAATTTTTCAATTGGGTAAGCATGAAGAAATTTATTTTTGTTATTTAAGTTGGTCTAATTTTCTCTCATATGGATAAGTGTGTATTTTTTCTCCTTGAAGAATAATTTTTCATTCCTATCAAAAGCTCTACCTAGATTAATAATGAGAGTATGATATTCAGTTTTCACGATTACGCTGGAAAAAAATTTACTAAGTGTAACTGTTTTTGTAGATTGTCTGTACTTAAAATATAAACACGTGTTTCACTTAAATTATTCTGACTACATTTGCAAGTTCAAGTGAATGTTTTTCTCCGAGATATTTAAATACAACAAAATATAGAACTTACACAAATTCGAAAGTAAGGTTCGTCTACGTGTATTTGCAATGCAATTTATAACACGTGCACGTCAAATTCCACCTATCGTTATGACTGTGAGGAAACGCTGACGTCATGAAGAATGGTTTGAGGTTTACCACAATCACGACCTTATCACATGATGAAATTTGGCTGAGTTTCAAATGGAAGAAAGAAAGGTTCTTTTTATTTTTATCTTATTGTTAAATATAGCGTTTTGTGGTGAAACTTGGTTTACATATATATGTATGTGTGCGGGCTTAATTGACATGCACTTTTCGAAAAGTGTTTAAAAACTATTTACAAAAATTGTTTCCATTAAATAGATATTAATAAATTTAATAGAAAGATAAAATAATGAGAGTGTTATCTTGTGTTTGTTAACATTCGTAAGCGTTGCTTTTATATTTCATTAAATAATTGTTTTATTCGAAATTTTATAAAGGAATTAAGTATTTTGACTTTAATGTGAATATGATGTTTTGACGTTAATGAGAGTATGGTTTAATAATCACAAAATAATTTATGTCGATAATTTTCTTCATTAATTTTCTTATCCATAAAGTTTGTATGCTAGTCAATTGATTGTTGAAGTTTCTTAATACCATTTTTAATTTAAAAAAATTTTTTTTTGATATTTTCTTCGGTAATTCATTGTATGTTATACGAACGATTGACACACATAACAGTCATTGAAATTTCTGGTGTTGCCACAATTCAAAGTGATTTTCTAAAATATTATTTAAAAAGGTTGATGGTTTTAGATGCAGTGATTGAAATGGCCATGAAACGGAACTAAGGCGGCACCGAAATATAATTGAATAAATTTATAATCTATGTGGATTAGAACCGACGTTGAAATTCCTATTTTATGAAATTATCATGAAATAAAAGGATTATGATAAGTGTTGACCTAAACTGACACTCCTTTATAGAATATGCATGGCTTTCTGGTAAAAAATTTTATGTAGATAATGGGATATAACTAAATGTTAAAGATGAAAAAACTTGACAAATTACCAAACATTTCTAATCTGCAGATTTTCAAGCAGAAGGTGTAAGCATATTATATATTTCTTATAGATCGTCAATTGTTACTCTAATCTTTTATTTCAGAAAGATTATTTCAACTATTAGGCTATATTAAGAAGACAGCCAATTTTGAGGTCGAGCATTAGATAGAATTAATAATGGGGTTCTCCAGATTTTGATTAGTTGGGGATAAGATTTATTACGAATCCTACGTTATTAAGATGTAGGATTTACAAGTATTTCTTTTCATTAAAAATAAAATTTTTAAAAGTCTCTTTTTTAACTGCCACTTTTTATTTTAAAATAGAGTCAACTGCCTAGTAAAATTATTATGTCTGTAATCAAAATAATATATAGATGATATAAAAAAAGTAAAGATATTCATCAAATATAGCTTTTTAGAGCATTTTATTTTAATGCCTGCTTTCTCTATCTCCCTTTTTTCCCTACCTACTAAAAGCATTACAATCATGAGAATTTTTAAGAGAATGACGACAAAGTTTACAAATGAATTTCTTTGAAAAGATTAATACGAAACTTTTGAATATATAAAGATAAATATTTATGAAATTGTATTTGTACCAGATTAAAGTTTTCTCACTAACTATTATGAATATAGTTTTATACAGGATTTAAAATTGGTGCAAAAATTTAGGTTTATTTGTATAACAAACAATATGTATATCTTTTTTAAAACATGTTAGTTTGTAAATTACAATATATATATATATATATATATATATATATATATATATATATATATATATATATATATATATATATATATATATATATATATAAAAGCTTTAAATAAAAGGCATGCAAAAAAAAAACTTAATTTGCGTTTGAGTAGAAAAAAATTCCACATTTTTAGGTTATACAAAATTAAATAAAAGAAAAAATATTAACGATTAGATGGAAGACTGCAGAAAATATATCAGGATTGGCTTTAAAGGCGGCAAACAAGTGCACAAGTAGAATATTTATCTGCTATAAATTTTATGATTAAATACAACTCTAAATATAAGATGACTTCAAGTGTAAATAAAGTAATAAGTGGAAGGTTTAAGTTTATAAGTTTTCTGTGTGCGTTTATGAAAGACATAAAGTGCTTATGCATGTAATAAAAAATGGTGACGCTTAATGTATTCTTGGAATGAATTCTTTTGTTTAGAAAAGTTACTCATCTGGCTTAAACAATGATTTTATATACTGTGATATATTATTTTTATCACACTGTTTTAAATCCCCATCAAATATTTAGCATAAGATTTATAAAAAAATAATAAAAATATTAGTGAAAATTACACTAATTTTATACAAATATCGTATTTTTCTTGTAAATTCATTCTCTTCAAATAATTTATTAAATTTTAACGGTTAAAAGGAAGTATTTATGAATATTATGTATTTTAAGGATATTGGCTAAAAATCAGGAGTGTTGAAATTAAAGTTAAGAAATTTAAAAAAATGGAATATATTGTTTTTTAATGCATTCTAATTCATGATAAAATGTTATGAATTTACTATTTTCTTAAATAATGTGACAAATGAAAGTATTTTATAATGGAAAAGAGGTATGTATGTACGATTGAAATGTAGATTGTAATTAAACTAAGGGAATTCTTTTCATGAATTTATTTCACGTGATGAATTATTGTAAATAAGTTGTTGATTCAGTCGACATTAAATTTTTTCAAAATTATTTTACATATGAAATATTGGAAAAATTCTTTTTCTCGATTACTTCATCTGCAAAATAATTTTGATGCACAAAACTATCAATAGACAATAAGAAAATTATGGTTTTATAAATTAACAACATACTGTAATGTACTCAGTCTGGATAGGCTGACTTATAGGTAGGCAAGGGCCGTTGAGGAATTAGGCTTACGTAATTTAATATTCTTGACTAAATATTTATTTACAAATCAACAGGCTTATGTACAAGAATTATCGTAAATTGTAGGCTCCAGGATAACTGATGAATTTCTCACTTTCTGAAACCTTCGCTGCACATTCGATCTGGAAAAAACTCCTCGCTGGTACTGGAGACCAGATTCCTAAATTCCGTATTCGGTAACACGGTCTTGGACAGTCATTCGCTAAGGTGGACGATCCTCTCCGGACAGCACTGGAGAATCAGGGTAGTGAAACTCGAGGCCTGGCGTCTCTCTGTGATCTCGATTTTTTCTCATATTCCTCGTTCCGTCGCTGGGACTTGTCCGCTCCGGAACCTATTTCAGAGAAGTATCAGGAACACAGCACGTTAGTCGAAGCTCTTCTCCGTCCCAAGAGCCTGCTATTTATCTTAAACTTTTCCCCAACATCTGGCCTCCCGTAATCTCCAGATCCATCTTCTAATGTCACTTTTTGACCTCTATTTCCAGCCACTCCACCGATTTGAATCGACGAGTGAAAAGGCAATAAATTCTTCGAAGGCTCATGGCTCATTCACCAGGTGATTCCAGTTAAATTCGAAGAATTATATTTCTCATGAAGGACTTAATAGCCCTTCACGAATCCTGTTTGCCGTCAGCACATCATATTCCAATCAGAACTAATTGACTGTTTTTGGGTACTATGTTGTTCCTGGAATTCAAACGTGGGAAATCAATCTCGTTGACAGCTACAAAGCTGTTAATGTCCATCGAAAGTCTGGAAGTAACTTGGGGGTTTCAAGCAATAACGGTGACGTTATAATACACATCTTTGCAGTGGACAGCATTTTTTATTTAATTATTATGGTACATATGCAGCTGTCCATTTCTTCTAACGTTAGATGTAAAACATAAAGTTGTAGCTTTAAACAATGTTTGTAAAAAAACTTGTTGACCTAAAATTGCAAATTTCACCAAACTGGCACTAAATTGTTTCATATTGCTCCTTAATGCAGTTCCATAAAAAAAATGTTGAAATAAAAGTGCGATGATAATAATAGGCGATTAAATAATAATAATTTAAAGACTTGTGGCATAGTTGTTTACTTGATAAAATAACATTTAATTTATTATTTTTACAAAAAAACTATTTAAATGTTAAGACTTAAAAAGAATATCTGTACTCTGGACGATAAAATAAACGCATTCTTTTCTGTAGTAGGTAATTCACAATGTCCATCATTTTATGCTGTAAAAATACAAAACTGATAGACAAAGGGAAATAGCGATTACAACTTAACACCTGTTTACAGAAACACAATTAGTTTATCAAAGTAACTACTATGTATTTGATATATAGTTTTCTGGGTAAAAGTTTGCAATTTCTTGTCGCCAAAATAGGCCCCAAGATGTGACTTACAAGATGGCCGCTACACAAAAGCTATGCAAAGATAGGGTTATAAGGGTTACCAGAAATTAAAGTTTATAGCAAAAATCTATCGCCAAACCAAGTGGTACCTGATTCTACACCGAAGCAGTTTTCTGTTTTGTTGGAAAAATATTCGTTTTATTTGCTGCCACTTTTTTTTTCCAGATCGACACGATTTAACACAAGTTTTCCTTAAACATAGTTATGGAAAACATCGACTGCTGAGTTGGCATATTTCTCGTCACTCTATATTAGAAGAATAATCTTAAAATCTAAATATATTTAAAGGAGATTGCCTTCTTGGAACATCCATCTGTGATTAGTTAAAAAAAAATGTGAAATTCACAAATTTTTCAATGAAAAGTGTTTGTGGTCAACTTTAACCAAGTGCTGTCACTATCTAACTATAGTTGTTTTTCAAATGAGAAACTCAAGCCATAAAGACTAGCACATGTTCAGAAGCTTCTATCCCGGAAGCAAATGCGTGAGCTTTCAATTACTTGTTGAAATCTGCAAATTTCTTTTTTCTTTTTTCTAAATTTCTTCTCAGACTGAAAATAGTTCATCAAGGTCGATGAGATATTTTCTGACGTTGCAGAGACCCAGAAAAGTTTGGACATTGGACTTAGAAACTTATTAAAAATAGACCTTTTTTTCTTTTATCTGATCTCGTATTCGCAAGCATCAACAGAAAATCTTATTTCTGATAGAACTAATACAACCATAAGTTTAATTTAATACAGTTTGTATGTCTTTATCATAGCATTTTGTAATTTTTGGCGATAATTTTTATTGTAAGAATTGAGGCGAAATTTCATAATGATTATTCATTCATTTTTATTAAAAAATTGTAGTTTTGGCACAAAGGACACAGCATCATGGGTAAGCAACTTAATTCAAATTACTCTTAATTTAAGTGTCGATCTATTGTTGATAAATGAATTAAATTTTTATTATTCTGCCTAGTGGAGTGTGACCATCAATTCATTGATTTGATTTTGTTACCAATTGTTCATTTTTGTTAACATGAAATCTGTATATAGCCTTTAATTATCTAATTTTGTAACTTAGATATCAACTCACCATTTGAATTGCTTGAACCACATTCAAATGGTAAGTTGATACTTGAGTTACGGTACTCCTCCCCAAATCGCGCTTCACGCCAGTAGAAGAGGTTTTGAAGGAAAGTGTCAATTCAAATATTGACCACACTATGATTCATCAATCTAACTGGGCAATAGTTACTAAACAGCCAACTCATTACTATTTACTAATCACAAATTTATAAACTATGATATCATGGTTTAGTTACATGGGGGGTTCTATCTGTACATGCTATCCAATCTCTGTTTGATTCAGTGCCCAGATATGTAAGTGATGTTATTGCTGCTAAAGGTGATAGTTCAGGCAATTGATTTCTGATCAATGCTTCTAAATGACTTGAAAATTTAATCATTTGTCATTTCCAGCCTTATATATTTGTCCAATAAATATAATTTCGTCATTTGCATTTATTCATGGTTATAAAACTTTTATTGGCTACTAATATAAATTGATTATTTAGAGTTTGAGAAAATTGAGAAACATTTTTCATGTAATTGGTAAATTTGAAGCTAAATTCACTGAATATAAAATAATTATTTTTTTGATTAAAAGAAATTGGAGGTATTTAAATATATAACCAAAATTATATGAATTAAGTTAGTTTTTTTTAAAACAATAACATAAATTCTTAATTTATAATTCTTTCATAATTGTTAATTCGTTATTCGTCAGGCATATTGTTTTATTTAATTAAATAAATTGGACTAGTCGAAAAATCAGTGATATGTAACAATAAAATATAGCTTATTGTATATATATATATATATATATATACACACACACACACACACACACACACACACACACACACATATATATATATATATATATATATATATATATATATGTATGTATATGTATATATATATATATATATATATAGTAAAAATAAATATACCACAGGTTAACCAGAATGTCAACACTGATTCAGAAATTTTCTAATTTTTCGAATGATTTTGCATGTTCAATAAATCATGCAATAGTTCGCGGAAAATAAAAAAAATAATAAAATGGATTAGCCCATAAAAGTTCGAATTTCTCTAAATAATCATTCAATATACTATTTAAATAGAAAAAAATGATAATTATATGTATTTTTGCACAAATAATGAACCATTCGCTATTATATTAGCAGTTGGCATATGTTCAAAATAACGAACTTCTAATACTGTAGCAAGGATACCATACTAGAAATATAATCTCATACTTTTTTTATGTAAAAAATTCTATTTACCATATTGTATTTTGCTACAATTCATAGTAATAAAATTATTTTTTCATTCAAATAATTAATAGATAATTAATAGAAGAGGAATTTAAAAAATTTTTTTTAATTTCTAATAAAAGTAAGCAAATAAAAATTTTGAATTTTATGAGGGATTTATATCAAACCCAAAATTTTTCAACATCTACCATCACATTAATTAGATACTTTTTTAAAATCATATTCATGAATATTCACATGTAGAGCTAGATAAAAAAAAAAATTCACTATTTAACCCTTTCAGAAAATCTATAATTGAACATTAATATTTTTAATAATTAATTAAAATTTTTATTGAATTATGAAATTCGAGTATGAAATTAGATGCAATATAGTTTTGAGAAAATATTCTATAACTGTATACTAATACAGATTCAGCACAGTTTTCTAATATTTTATGAAAATTTGCAAGAAAATGTATACAAAAAATTTGGTTAAATAAAATGAGAAATTATATTTCCTAATTAGTTTTTCTCTCTTAAAAATTCTAACCTATTTTCATGTTTTGATTAAAATCATAATTTTGAAAAAAATTGTCATTGCTACACTATGATTAGATGGTCATTAAATGCAAAATAATATATGAAAAATCAATCTATGAACGATAAAAATGTCGCAAGTTCAGACGATTTGAAACTCAAATAGCATCCGATTTCTATAACAGGAAAATATATAGTATGACATATTTACAGTTTTTAATTCAATTATTTGCACAAAGATTGCTTTCTCATAAAATAATTTTGAAATGATGGGTTTCTTTTTTTAATTTCTATTATCACAAATTTTAAACGTTGATAATGTTAAATTCTATAATGTTAAATAAAAATTCATTTTGAAACCGATAATTATTAATATTTGGAACCAATTGCAGTATGCACTTAAAATTTCAGAATTTAAAACACGAACAAGTCAACATATATTGATTTCTTTTACCACTGAAGCAACAAGAATTAAAAATCCAAAATGACTGCAATCGACAGAAAATGTCACAGCTGTTGATTTGAAAATACATTTAGAGAACGAATTGAAAATTTCTTTAACATAAAATATTAATTATTTAAAAAAAATTGAATTTTGCTAAATAAAATTCTTTGCCTAATGATCTATTCATAGTACTAATTCATAGACTGGAGAGAGAGAGAGAGAGAGAGACAATCAACTTAAGAGTTTGAAAAGAAAAACTATCAAATAATGACCTTCACACACCGCTCAAGTAGGTCGGCGTCCTTGCATAATTGAACTTCAGACAATGATCTAGCATTAACCGATTATTGACGTCAATTGGCGACTGTATTTCGAAGACAAAGAATTTTGAGAAACCAATATTGTAAATCCGGAAGTTATTCCGAAATGTTATAATGTTTCAAAAAACACTCAAATTATCAAAACAAAATAATAAACTCAATGAAGATATGAATGAGAAATGAAAGTGAACTTTTTTATCGATATTTTTAGCAGTATATTATACTTTTCATAAGTTATAATGTCTATTGTAGATCTTGAATATTCTTAATGCTAATAGAGCACAGTTTTAGATTAGACAATTATTATTTAGACATTCATTATATAAAATTAAATATTTTTTAATTAATCTATCATTTATATTGATTAATTTCTATTAATTTATAATTAAATTTCTAAAATATATTATGATTAAAATAAGATATTTTTATAAATTTTTTAATCTAATATTTCTATTTAAATTAAACAATTAAAAAAGCAGATTTGTAGAAAAAAATTGAGCATCAGAGAAACAAATTAAGATAATTTAAATTTCCTGCTCACAATATTTTCATTTGCATATGGTACTAATAATCAAACTCAAGCAAAATTATGATATAAATATTATATTATATATACATTTAAAATAGCAATCTATGCATTTTCTTTAAGGTCCCAAAATTATCAAATAAATCAGAGTGATGCAACTTGTTTTATTTTAAAAATGAAATACATTTTACGATATTTTTATAATCACATAGTAAAAGAAATCAATACAATCATATAGTATTGCTTTTTATAATAACAAATTTTTGCGCTTATATTTTACATACAATTAATAATGAAAAATAAAAATGTTATTGGCAGTAAATAATATTTATTAGATAAAAATTGTTTTAAATTATTTTTTTTAGTGTAGCGCGATTGTATGTAATTACCAGAAAAGCATTTAATTAAGCAACAAATAATTTAAAGATTTTGTTACAATACAAATTAATTCAAATGACTTATTTGAAATTTTCTTGAAAAATTTTTTATTTTATAATATATTTTATTTATTTACACTTACATAATTTAATACTTTAATACATAATTTAATAACTTTTAAATACTTACATAATAAAGTTACTTACATAATTTTATTTATTTATGTTGCTATGATAACTGAAGTATAATATAATGAAGCTTTACATTCTTTGTTAAATTTTTTGATAAATTTATTTCACAAGAAAGCGCTAACAATAGAAATGAAAGTTGGCGATTTTGCATCCATACTTTGGCGACTTTACGTCATCCCATGGAAGTCCTCCAAGTAGTTGAATTACATCATGAGTGAGATAATAATAATTCCGGGTAAAACGTGATGGAAGGTGGTGTTTCCTCGCAATTGATGCCAACCTGTCTTCGAGTGCATGTGTGCTCTCTGAATCGGCAATTGCTCAGGGAAATGCGAATAGAAGAGACTGGTTTTTCCCGTTATATGGAACAGATGTGTGTTCGTAAAATCTTATCCAATTTTTGAGTTCATTGCTTTACGAACCTCTTAACATTTACGCTTGGGAAAACAAAAGGTTTACGGATTAATTCATTGTTGTCAAGTTCACGAGATCAGTTATGGCAATTGTGGAAAAAAGAGCCGGTCCTTTCGTGGAATTGAAAAAGATGGATGTATACTTTAAATCTTTCATTGCTGGGGGTAAGTTTCTTATGTCGAAAATGATGAAATAATTGGCGCAGAATTTTGATATATTATCAACTGTCAATTTTTTTAGCATGTCTTACTGGTTTTAAATATATCTAGTTCATCTTACTAATAAATCTTAAATGGAAAATAAACACAAAAAATTATTTTTTTAAAATGCTTTCTGTCGATTTTTCAAAATAATCTATCAGTGTAAATGAATGAATATTCTCTTATTTTAAATGAGACTATGAAAATGCATAGATTTTTTTATCTCTGTGTACGAAAATGTTAGAATTATTGTAAATAATGTAAACGTCAAGTAATGTTAATGCATTCAATGTAAATTGGGTCAAATTGTTTACATACCTAAAATTAAGATTTCAACGCATATTTTATGTTTTGTGCCGAATCAATTTTATGAAGCATTTCCATGAGATGTTTGTTTTATATTTATTTTAATGAGGATCATTTCATAACAATACAATTCATAAGAATATTTATTTTATTTGAATAAAGAGTAGTTTAAAAATACTCTGAATAAGAATATTTCCAAACGTTGTGACAGAATGTCGGCCACTACAACAATGATTACATATTGTAAATAATTTTGATCGTTTAAAAATTTCTATAAACAATAAACACATGTATAAAAACAATGGTTTTGTACTTATTTTACATTTATTTAAACTCCAATCAAATAATTATAAAAAGCATTTAAAAGAAACATTGTATCATTCCTCAATTTGGTTTACTGTTTTCCATCATGATATTAATGGAAACAAAATGAAATATTTTACCAAATCATAAAATTAAAAATATGCTGAAATTTTAGAAAAAATATTTTATTGTATATAAAATTCTAGTTCTTTTGAGTTTGATGGTGTATATTTTTACTGCATATGTTGCTGTGAAAAAACAACCAAATTATGTCATAATTGTGTTAATGTTTAATATAAAATTGTCTCTGCTTCTATGGTATCTTTTCCATCTCATGATATTTTAACTGTGAAATGTTAAAAGTTGAAAATATTTGCACATTTATAGAATTATCTGATGAATTTAGAATTCTTTCATCCACTTGTATAACTTATTTATATATTTTTATGCCAGTCTTTAAAGAAGACTTAACCAAACATTTTCTTAACACATCTAAGAAAAGTCAGCTAATTTTTATATTAAGCACAGAAGTTCTTGTAGTAGTTCAACTGTACAATATTTAACATCAACTAAAGAAGTCTACATCACAGTATTAAAATCTTCAATATTCATTGTCAATAGAATTACATTTAAAATGTTCCTAAGTATATTTTTCCTTTATAAATAAAGGCATGATTTGTGATTTATTTAATTGTATGATTTGCTGTTAAATATAAATGTTGGATTAAAAGAAATAATTTAATAAAATAATTTTACAAAAATAATTGGAGAAAAATTAAATGTGTATAAAATATTAAATTTAGCTTAAAATTTTTTACAAGAACCATATTATAGAAAGAGATTGTAATTTCATACTTTAAAATATTTTGCATTTTATTCCAGTTTTTAAAATGTAAAGTAATGATTAAAAATATGGAATAAGAATTATTTTTTGAAATTTTCTCTCATTGGTAATTTTATTTAAGTAAAATTAAACATTGGTATTCATTAAATGGTAAATTGCTATAATCATTTAATATATTTTTTAGAAATTTTGTAGAATGATTTAAAATTCAATAAATTTTGCTTAAATATTAGTTTCAATGTAAAAGCATATTTGTAATATACTGCTTTTCTTAAATATTTTGTAATTTAGCTATAATAACCATTGTGAACACAATAGATTAATGATCAATAACATGATTAATTCTATCCACAGTTAGATATTAATATGTTTCAGGTTTAAAATTTTCAATTTTATTTAAGAAAATTGAATTTTTTTTTCCTCAAAATTTCCTTAAAACATTGTTTTATAGTAACATTGATATATTAAAGTTATTAATAAATTTAATTTCTGTATTTAAGTTGTTTCTGTAGCTAATTTATGAAATTTTATTTGTGTATTGAAAGTAAAATTATTTATTTTTTTGTTATTATCTTACTGGGGTAAGAACATTTTTTGATAGTTTAATCTTTTGAAAATTATTTTCATCAATTATTTAATTTAGTTTCTGGATTATTTGAAAATTTATTATTTAAATTTAAAAAAAATTAAAAATTTCTAGCAATGTCACAAACATTGTACTTTAAGATATACATATTTATAATCATTTAAGCAACATATCTTACCAGAAAATAGTAACTTTATTTATTAAATTGCTATATTAGTCAATATGTAAAAAAGTAGGTCAAATGATATCTTTTGTTAATAAATATGTAGATGTATAATTGGATTGATATTAATGTAAAACAATGCACTCTAATTTATAATTTTTTTAAAATGCTTTTGTTACTGAACTTACTCATAGTTTTTCCTTATTTATTAATTAATGTAAATTGTGATTGAATTTCAAAACAGATAAGTAATAATAATTTTTTTATTTTAGGTGTTGCAGGAATGTGTGCTAAGACAACTGTCGCACCTTTAGACAGAATTAAGATTTTATTGCAAGCACATAATCACCATTACAAGCATTTAGGTATATATAAATATATTTGTATTTTAAATACATCCAGATAATGATTGTAACTTTTCGAATGTTTGGTTTAA
The DNA here is from genome assembly GCA_030067965.1 of Latrodectus elegans. Lineage (NCBI taxonomy): Eukaryota > Metazoa > Arthropoda > Arachnida > Araneae > Theridiidae > Latrodectus > Latrodectus elegans. The sequence continues at coordinate 22,628,760 of CM057821.1, read as the reverse complement.
AATAAGAAATATGATAAATATTAAAAATAACTTTAAAATCAGGTGATAGATATTTACATTTTTATAAAAAAATATATTTTTTATTGTAAGTTACATATTTGCAGGTGTATTTTCTGGTTTGAAAGGCATAGTAGTTAAAGAAAGCATTTTCGGCTTATACAAAGGCAATGGTGCTCAGATGGTTAGAATCTTTCCATATGGCGCAGTACAGTTTGTATCTTTTGAAATTTATAAGACGGTAATTACATTTTTCTCTTTTTGTGCTTATTAAAAAGGATTAAATTCAGTCGATTCAAAAGGAAATTCACTTTTATTAGATATTTAAATTAATGATATTTAAGCAGTATTTTCTCATTTGTAGTCAAGATTATATATCCAAAATTTGAAAACTTTTTTTAAACTTATATATCAAGTTATGGATGAAATTGTAATGATAAATATGTTTTGTACAATTCCATTGTATTCCTGTATGGTAATCACATTGTAATTGGAAAGAAAAAAAAATCACAATTATACTGTTGTAAATATTAGTGTCGTGCTCCGTTAAAAAAGGTTTACATTTAAAGATACTTATAAAAAGTTGTAAATAATTTATTTAATATTTTATAAGCTGAATAATTATCATTTAATGACCAAACTTATTTAAATATCAAAATTTATACCTGATGGAAACTGCTTAGCAATTGCTTGGATGGTTGATTGCAGAGATTATAATGGAATAAAACTGTATGTTTTCATGAGTAAACCAACTAAGTCTCAAAAATGTTTAGTTATGCTAAAAAAATCTATGATATAAATATAAAAAAATCTATAAAAAAGTCTATAAAAATTTTTAAAGATTGTGGGTTCTTTATTAAGGTATAATAAAGAATTTACTTTTATTAATATAGGTTTCTAATTAATATTATATTAAATAAGAAATTCTTAATGATAAAGAATTTATCATTTTCCTTATTTATTAAAATTGTATTTAGGAATTATAATAATTGATAGTGTATCTAATATAAAAATATTTTGTTCTTAAATAAATAATATAATTTGTTATGTATTAGTTTGTACACTGTTTCAGTTGCTTTGTGATTTAGAGATATTTTATTATTTTACTTGAAAATCTTAGAAAATTAAATAAAAATGAGTTTTTACTTTTTATTGTCTTTCTTATACTGACCTTAAAAAATTAACTCTGTTTCATCATTTCTTATATTGATATTATTAATTTAGATGATAAGGAACACATTTGGACAATCACATGCCTCTAAATTCTTTGCTGGTTCTGCTGCAGGTATTTAGTCAATATTTTAATACAGATTTTTCTTTGGTTATATATTATTAGATTCTTAAGTGTTTATTTCTCATTTGTAAAGCTGACTATTATTAAGTTTAATTCATATCTTTTTTTGCATAATAAAATATAAAAAATTTATTGTTTTCAGATTTTAAATATTGATTCCTTCGAAAACTAGTTCAGATTTTTTGTTCAAAATCTAAACCAGTTCAGAAATTGGTTCAAATTAATAAAAATTCTAACTTTATGAGCTATACAAATAAAAACAATTATAATGTTTAAACAATCATAATATTTATTAAATTAATATTTTGTAAAGTTATCCAGTATAAATTAATTATTATTTATTATTATTTAGTATAAAATTTTCTTGTTAAAATAAATTTTATGCTATGCAATATTTATATCATTTTCCCATTAATATTTTAATTTAATTGAAGAATGTTAAACATTTTAATAATAAAATTAGGTAATAAACTATTTTAAATATATATATTTTATGTCTTTAAAATTTAACATGCTGGAACCTTAAAAGTTAATTATTGAATTACACAAAAATAATACCATTGTATATAACATATGTTCTTTGTTGTACATAAAATAAAATGTCTGTAAAAAATGGCAGTTATTTTAAAAATATGAAATTTATATATATTTATTGACTTTTAGTTAAAATAATGCTTTGATTTTTAAAGAAAAGAAAGCAGATTTATTTTCTCGAACATGTGTATCCTATTTTATTAGTTATTTAGTATAAAGTAACTATTATTTACTATCTTAATAAATGGATATTTATTTCTTATTTAGTAGTGTAATATTTAAACTTGTATATCAAATGTTATATATTAAACTGAAAATCTAGCCAAGATACATGTAAAAAAATTTCAAGTTTCTTTGATGATGTTGAATACAATTAAATTTGTTAAACATGAAGTATCTTTATTAATTATCACATTACAAAAATATATTCATTAAATATTTCTCATTTTCAAAATATTTTTCTCCCAAATTTTTTATTAGATTCTTAAAACTAGGATTAAGTCAGAATTACACAAATAAAAAGGATATGGATGGATAATTTACTAATATTTGAAAAAATTTGATCATCCAAAGTTAAAAATTGTTATAATTTAATTTTTTTATCCATATATAGCTTTCAATGCATCAAATTTTGTAAATGAAAAAAATAGTTTAATTGCAAAATGAAAATTTTAACTTTGTAAAGTTAATAAATTTTAGAATAGCAAAAAGTTTAAAATTAGAATTTGATAAATTTTGAAAAGTTGCTAAATTACTTTTCCTATTTATTATATTATTTAACCAGTTGGTGACACTTTGTATAATTTATATTTAACTGTGAAAAATAATAGAAAACTTAACTGAATTTCTGACCTTTTTATTTCTGGAATTTATAAAGGTATAACAGCTGTTATGATGACATATCCCCTCGATGTAGTACGAGCTCGATTAGCTTTCCAAGTCACTGGAGAACATGTTTATTCTGGCATTTATGATACTCTTTCATGCATTTTTAGGACGGTAAGAAATTTTTATTACAGATACATAGAAATTTGGTAGTTAAATTTATACTAATGAAATTGTTGTGCTAAAATTTTTACTTTATTATTTTGATTTGATATTAATTTGTAACTGAACAATCTGTTAACAACCTACATTTGTGAGAGTAAATTTTTATACTAGTTTATTAGCCCTTGTGTGCAAAAATGACCGTTGAGCGATGAACAAACCAAACAAACAAACCAAACGTATACTAGTTTACTCTATGTTATAAGTTATTTCATTTTGTTCTGTTTTTAAGTAAAGGGCTAAATACATATGTTGTTATGTTAGCTCATTAATTTGCATAAAACTACCACTGATATTGATAATCAAATTACAAATCTCTTCTCTTTAAAGATTTGCTAAGCAGATGGTTGAATAGTTAGCACTTTGGCCATTAGCTTAACAGTTTGTTTTCAATCCTCACTTTTACCATAGATGTGTCACATTTAGCATAGGTGTGTCACATATTGTACATTTTTTGGATATAGTCAATTTTATATGCTTTTAGTTGTTACCTACGATATTAATTTTTATTAATGAATACCCATAAACATTTTAAGCTTCTTAATTATCAAGTTACAATTCTAATGAAAGTCAACTATACAGATATATTTTAACATTTATTGTTCAATTGTATTTCATAAATATTGTTACTACTTGTTTTATCAAATTTTTAATGTTCAATATATAAAAAGTATATTGTAACTTTTGTATAACACACAAAAGAAAAATGTAAATGCACTTAATCGTTCTGAATTAAAAAAATTTAAATTATTAGACACTTGTTGTGAGGATTTTGCCTAATCACATTTTTTTCAGTGAAAAATTATTTCCCTAGATTCAGATTGTTGTAAAAGAATAGTTGCAAATAGTATTTTTGCTAAAAGAAGAGCAGTTAATCTAGACTAAATGATTTTTGCCAATACTTTTTTTTGTCATAAAATGTTTCAGATTTACATTTTGTTAAAAATGATATTGTTTAATTTATTAAAAATATTGCTTTAATTGTTAACTATATTTATTTCATTTATGAAATTAATAGCTGCAAATGTTTGAAATGAAGCAACACATTAAAAAAAAGTAAAATTTTCATTATAGGAAGGTGGCATGCGTGCTCTTTACAAGGGATTATCTCCTACAGTTCTTGGAATGATACCATATGCAGGTAAATGCTAATTTCTTTGTACAAGAAAAAATAAAATATTATAAATATTACTTCTAAAAAATAATGTAAAAAAAATACTTTTAGTATTTTTCTAGATTAAAATTTGAAGGATTTCAGATATATATATAATTTATCATTAATTTAATTTTTACAAATGCTGATTTAATTATAGGTAAAGTTAAATAAGCTTGAAATTAATCGTACAATCATTTTATATAATTGTAACAAAAGAAAGATTTTATGCTTTATTTGTTCTCTCATAACTGTGCATTTCAATTTAATGAAAGAATGTTTTTAATTTTTACAATCATATTAAATTATATTTGGTTTTTGCAAATCTTGGAGACAAATAACTATGTTTAGTTATAATTTTAAAAAATCCTGAATATCTGTTAATTATCGTGTATCTTAATTTACAGGATTATCGTTTTATGTATTTGAGAGATTCAAATGTTTGTGCCTGGAGTACATGCCAAATATTTGTGGTAGACCTCATTCTAGTAGTAGTGGTGGTATTGTATTAACTTTACCTGCCAAATTATTGTGTGGTGGTCTTGCTGGAGCAGTTGCACAGACTGTATCGTAAGTGAAAACATTTTTTTTTTGTAATATTTATGTTTATAATATTGAACTTTTCCTCTTTCAACATAGTTATGCTATTATAAAATATCGATATTACAATAAAATATTTTAAAGATTTATTAACTTACATAAGTTTGTAAAATTGTAACAACATTTTCTAAATTCTTGAAAAAGTATTTTTTTCAACAGTGTATAAACTGAAATCAAGTATAAAGTGAAGTTTCCTGACAAACTTTATCACTGTCTTATTAGAAAATATTTGGGATCTATGATTGCATTACTTATTTATGTTCTTAATGTATAATATGACTTTAAATTCTGGTCAAAAATAAAATAATTATTAAATTTGTGTCTCATTCAATGATTGATATTAGAAAATACTAATAAGGGAATGGCAAGTGCAGATGATTTTAATCTATTTTCAACTGCTTTTGCATTTTTAAATAATTTTATAAATATTTTCTAAATGAAAATATTTATAAAATTATTATACCATTACAATTACATCATTCAAAAGTAGATTAATGTCTAATTTTCATACTTTTTAAAACCCTAACAATCATAATTTTCAAAGAAGTGGTCATAAAAGTGCCTTTTTTCTTATTTATGGAATTTTGAATAGTGCTGACATCTAATATAAAATTAACTGTATCTAATTACATTAAAAGTAATGTAGTACTTCCATCTGGTATGTAAAACAAGAAAATAAATATCAGGGTATAGGAAATAGATTGTTTTAATAATTTTTTGTGTATTACTTTCGAACACACTCTAGTTCGGTAATATCGTGGATATGAGAAATACAGAGCGAAAGCCCACCCCATAATTTTAACTACAATGAGAAAGAAAGGGTTAAGTTATCCATATTTTTGAATGATTCTTAACTTTATTCTTATTTCATAGTTAAAATGTTTTGTAGCTTTTGTTACATATTAAATAAATTATACTATCAAGTTATATGTTATTTAGCTATATTATGCAAATCGATTTTTTTTAAATTAAGCTTGCATTATACTTATTGTAAGATTCATTCCTTTACAATTAACATATTTATATTTACTCTCCTTAGTATTTTATATTTCTTTAATATTTTTTTTAATGAAAGCTTTTTTGTTATTACTAATATTTATAATTGATATATATGTGTATAGACATCAATAAGTTTGTGCATTATTGTTGAAATCTGTAGATATTATACCAAATTAATGCATTTAATTATGAATATTTATTTTCTCATACCTCTCTTATAAATTGAAATTAATAATATGTTAGATGGACTGTTATAAGATAAATTAATTTCCACCATAAAAGATTATAGATAAAATCCAGTTTATTTTTCAAAATATGAACATTTACACAATTTACAATATATCAAAATGTATTCTCTTTTGTAAGAAGTTAATTTATATAATGTTATCAAATATAAATATTTACATGGTAAAATATTAATGAATAATAGCCATTTTGATTTTCACAGTAAAAATTCAAATATTTCATTAATATTTTGCAGGTATCCCCTTGATGTGGCAAGAAGAAAAATGCAGTTGAGTATGATGAGGCCAGAGACTCATAGGTTTGGGTGAGTGCATTTTCTCTATATTCATGATTAGGTTTCACATTGCATTATTATTTGTTAGTTTATGTATGTATTTACATATTTGAATTACATTAAAATTGATTGAATTACATTAAAAGTATTAAATTGAAAATTGCCCTTTCATTTGAAAAATGTGTAAGAGCAAACTAGAATATATAGTGATCTAATGCAATAATTTTTTTTAAAGAAGATATTCTATTTGACATAATGTTAGAAAAAATATTTTTAACATTTCTATAAAAATAAATAAGCTTTTTCAACAACTATTAACTAACTTACAATAACTAACTTTGTATTGGTATTATTTTTGTGTGCACATGCTTGTATTTGTGAATGTCAATTTTTTGCATTCTAAGAAGTTTGATATTATGCTGCTTTTAAATAAAGCTAAATTCCAACGTTATTATGTAAAACCATTTATAATTTTACCTTCAATAATAATCAAGTTAACAAATCTTCCTAAAAAGTTTTGGCGAATCAGAGGCTGACTGGTTAGCATAGCCTCCAGTTCATTTTTTGATTCCTATTTCTGATATGGATTTTTGTATCAGAAAAATCTATTTAATCCTCTTGAATGGTTCAATGTGTTATAAGTTAAATCATTCCTCATGTTAAAAAAAAAAAAAAAAAAAAAAAAAAAAAACTAAAACAACAAAGCAAATGTTTAGTTTGGAAAGATTGTGAAATAGTTTTTGTCATGTATGAAGCATACTTTCATATAACAATAAATTTTTTCAGTTGAGACATGCCCAAAAAATATGACTAGTATTTAAAGCTGTTGCAATGGTGAAATGTTCAGCAAATTCCATTCCAATGATGAATAAGCGCTTTATCTTCATATGTTGCTAGTAAATCATGCTAAGCAAATAGATCAAAGAGAAAAAATTAATTTATAATCAATTTCCAAGTTGGTCAATTTGCTATCTGCTGTTGTATTGTATACTCTTCTTTTACAAACTCATAAAAGGCCATATTGCATGCATGTAAATTATGGTGATATATACCGTGTGAATATTAAGTATATTGTATCAGAAATGGTTTGAATAAAATAATGTATATTTTCACCCTGTGTGAAACATTAATGTTGAATGATTAAAAGAAAAATGCAATTCTACCTGTCTTGAAAATTATAGTTCTTGTTCGAAAATTAAGTATGTGAATTAAAACTATAAAATATTCACTAATTGTTAATGTTAAATGTGAGAGAAAATAAGAACTAACTATCATTTTGTTTTCATATTTAAAAAAGTTGTGATCTTTTTAATGTTTGGAATTTAATATTCTTTTTCCATCTACCCTAGATACCAATAAATCTGTTCTATGATTATTTTATGATTTATTGTAGCTTATACTTAAACATGTGAATTTAAAAAGCTTTTATTCTATTTATAAATTAAAAATAATTGAAAGAAAAAAAAATATTAGCAAGCAAAGCATGTAATTAAATGGTATGTTCTTTGTTTGATTCCTATCTTGAACAAGGGTGCTTCTTATAATTTGATCCATTTCTACAAACTAAAATGCAAATCAATGCAAAATTAAATTGATATGATAAAATAATAAAAATATGAATTACTTTACAGTGCTTATTTTATTTCTCTGAGATATTTGTATCATTACCAATGTTTTTATAATTCTTTATATTTTAGGAAGGGTCTTGTGACGACTCTTGTTCTTACATTCCAAGAAGATGGTATAGTAAAAGGTCTTTATAGAGGGATGACCATAAACTACTTGAGAGCTATTCCCATGGTGGCAGTTTCCTTTTCCACCTATGAACTTACGAAACAGCTGCTTGGGCTAGATACCGGTATTGAATCATGACCTGATAAAAAAATATTGTGACTTTGTATGCTTTTAATCTCCAAAGTACTTTAGATCTGACCACTGAATTTAAAAGGAGTTGTATTATATTTGTATTAATATTGTTTATACATTTTTACCCTAATTTATTTTTTCACCTGTGAAATTAGTTTATGTACATACTGTTTTTAGGAAATGGTGCTTCAGCATGAAATTTAAAGAGTCAATTTATTATTTTATTTATATTCAATCAAAGTGCAATCTTAAATGCTAAATTTATTTAAACAATTTATGAATTATTACAAAGTTGTCCTGCAACAAATTTAAATTTTGAACCTTGTAGAAAATAAGACACATGTTTTTATGATTTCATTATTTAGTTATTTAAAGATATTTTTATTATTTAATATTAAAACTTGTTTTGTATAATCTGTTTTAAACTATTATTCAAGCATTTAATTAACCTGTAAAATAAATTAGGATATCATTGGTAGTTTTTAACTTGTACATTTAATAATAAATCAAACATATTACCAATTTTTTCATTTATATATATTTTTTCAAATTATATATATGAAGTTCATTTCTATACATTACAAGGCTATAAATATTTTTCTGATAAAATTATATCTGAGAAACTTAATTAATGTGGAAATATTGCAAATATATATTCCGAAAAATATTTTTGAGGAAAAAAAAATACAAATTGAATAATAAAATTTGGGAGGTTAATTGAATACTTTTGATATTTGACTTATTGCTATTCTTAAAATGGTATAGCTGAAATATATGGATTTCTGATTTTTGTTTCTATAAGAAACAAAAACATGCTATTCTGTGAAACTTATGTAATTTTTCTTGAAGCAGTTTCATAAAAGCCATTATAAATAACGTCTTTTATGAATTCTTTTTACTTGCAAAACTTAAGAATTCCTGAGCTTGAAAGAAGTAATAATAGTTAGACTTATTACAAAAACATTGAATTTTAGGAAAGCTGAATTAATTGCAATTAAATTTATACGAAAATATGACACATTACTTGCTTTAAGATTTAATTTATTAATATATTCTGGTATAATTTGAAACAATTCATAAAATGTGATTTTTTTTAAACTAAAAATTTTGAATTTTTTCAATATATAGAATTTTGATTTATTAATTCCTGCAAATATCATGACATTGTACATTCAATAAATGCAACATTATTGATTTACCAATCCTTATTTATTTCATGATTACAGTAATAATGAAGATAAAGCAATTTTCAAATTAAATTTGCAGCATGCTTTAAAATTTGCTTACTTAGTGAAATTTCATAGCAAGCACTAGATCTTGATATATAAGCATTTTTTATACATGTATTTCTTCTAAAGTATATTTGTAAATATTATGACCGAAAATTCAATTACTTTCTTACATTTATAATATTTTCAATACATGACAACTGATATAATCATAACTATACACATACAGCACTTATTCTTCTCCTTAAATGTTTCATTCATAGAATTTTCCATTATCATACAGTATTTTGTCTTACATTCTTATGTATATTTGTAAATATATATCTACTTATTAATTTTACAATTTCTTGTTAAAGGTAAATGTAAAACGTTCTTATGGTTCTTTGTTGTTTTATTTATATATTTTTAAAAATAATTTATGATAGGGATAGGTATACACTTTAGCAATTTGTTGTATTAAGTTTGAAAATTGTATTATTAATGTTGTATTTGTTGTCTCAAATTAAATTATGTTCATTTACAATGTCACAATACTTAGAATGGCAATTTCGTTTAATAAAATATCAAAAATTGCACTGTTTCATTATTTATATTACAATTATCGAATAACAACACTTTTATATTGCATTAAATAAAATGCTCAAGACTTTTTTTTAAAAAGAAAAGAAAAAGATTTGTTTGTGAACAAATTTCAGCGTCTGAATGTAAGTTTTTATGGTGGAAATCTAATTTGATGTTTTTCAAAATTGTTAATGTAATTAATACAAATATATTTCATATAAGTGAATTATAAGAATTCACATGTTTGTAAAACTGACTCTTTCAACATGCTTAAAAAATTTGTAAATATATTCAAAAAGTAAATAGATAATATCATAAACACGTTATCCAATAAATAGTATTATAGAAGTAAGAGATTTATGATATAATAAATGGAGCTGGCAGGCTTATCATTAAATAGGGGAGAGAAAAAACTGATTTGAACAGTTAGAAGTCAGCAAAATTAAACTTAATAATATGTGAAATAACTTAATATTTTGTAACTAGTATACATGGTTATTTAAATATTTATTGATTTAAACAGCAATGATCGCCTAGTTTGACATATTTTACTGTGCCTCATCAAGCTAATAATTTTTAGAAAATCTTTTAGTAAAATTCGAAAAAAAAAATGAATGTAAATAAATTTTTTTTTCATACTGAATTCATTCTAGTTATAGTTAAATGAATTTTATACTGTTACAATTGCTTATTTTTCTAAATACGTGAAATTAAATCAAATTATTGTCAATATTGTTCTTTTAAAAGTATTTATGTAACATGAAAGTATAGTAGCAGTAGGTGAATTAAGCATAATAGCAGTATCATTGATATTCTACAATATGAGTAACTGAGTGACTATTCCTTCATATTATAATTAAATAAAATTTAATGACATTTGTTAATATGTAATTTTTTTTCTTACATTTAGATGAATTAGTAACAGTTAATAATTTCATTTCTATGAATTTGAATTCTATTTTCATCAATTCAAATAATGTTATACAAGGTATCCAGTTCAGTCTTGTACTCTAAACATTGTAATGTCTAAAGCTATGATTATAAGAAAATTAATACATTACAAGATGAAATGATAAGCTTTGCAGTAAATAATTCTAAAATTTGGAAGTTCACTATTTTATTTAGAAATCTAAAAAAGTCAATAACAGCAACGACTTTTAGTAAATGGCACCATACTCACAGATATGCAAATAAAATGTATAACTATTACACTTAAGCTAACATTGTATAAGAAAAAAATTAGTTCTGCTCTGAGTCAAAAAAATAGTACGAATATTGGGGTCTTGCGTACAATGAGGCATATTTGATCCTTGTTGTCTTGTGCAGTTATAATGTATCTCAAGAACTACAGTCATTGCTTGCTGAGCTCTAGGATGAGTTAATTTTAAAACTAAGTGAGAATTATAAGGTCCCATCAACATTGTCTGGCTTTTAATGCCTCATAATGGATACACATCACAAGATGTGCTATGAAATATGAGATTTGTCCAAGTTTCCTAATGAATAATAAGCCAAGAGAGAGTGAGCATGCATGAAGTTACACTTGTTTTCATTACTATAGTGCATTTTGCAGTACAACCATTAGAATTTGCATTCAAACTTTTGTGGACGTTAAAAGTTTCTGTTAATCAAAGATCCTAAAACTGGGCACACTGTTTATATACAGTGATATTGTCACAATTATTCAGAAATAGAGGACAAATAGTATAATTTAAAAATTATAACAAGGCAGTCATTGATGTATATTTTAACTGAAGAGTGCTTTATATTGGTTACAAATTGGATTGTTACTTATGGTATTTTTGTGTTTATAAAGTAAACAAATATGCAGATATGTTGGTTTTATTTTCATCTTTACAAAAACAACCACAATTAAGTACTTTTTTAAATAGATTTATCAATTGTACAACATTTTTCAAAATTGTAATTAATTGCAATACATTATGAAAATATTGTTTTAAAGAATTATTCGCATTATATACATTAATGTTGAAACATTCAATTGATACTGTAATATTAACATTGTGAAATATACTTTTTGTAATTTTAACTACAAAATATTTTTTGTTAACAAATATAATTAATATTTAAAATCACAATCACAAAATAAATCTGTTAAAAAACTACAATGAAAATTAATCATCTCAATAGGCAGGTGTTTCTCTAAAAAAATTTCTACTTATGAAAAAAATCTAATTTTTGAACTTTTATTATTAGAAAAGAAAAAGTTAATTTGCAGATATTTTGGTTGAAATTTGGCACTATTTTGTACTCCATATTATTTTCCACAAAATCAGTCAACTTTTCCATACACTAAGGCTACTCTTGAAGGTATATATATCTAAAAAAAATTTAAATGTTTTATTTATTGAAATTATATAATTTTACATTGAAAATGTAACCATCAGAAGTATAAATATTTAATAAGATCACATTATGCATGCAAGACATGAGTTCAAGAGCAATTAAATAATGTAAAATGTAATTTCATTAATCTATACAAAATGCAGCACATAAGTCAATACATAAAATAAAATGTATTTAATATGATTACTTCCCTTCTCGTTGTAAGTGCTGTCTCAAAGAAGAGAACAAAGGGATTTTATTTCGAAAAACAAAATTTATAAATATAAGCAAATAATTGTATAAAATGCAATATTCTATAACATGATGACAGCCCAATTTTAAGAACCACAATTTACTATTATTGTGAAGTAATCATTGATATAGAAACTACAACAAAAACATATCTATATTTTTGAAATATGTAACTATTCTGAGTATTGAATATATATTACAAATTTTAAAAAACTACTTTATGTTTTAAATTTACATATGCAATATATGTGGAGATATGTAATAATGCTTGTTAATCATATATTAAGAAAACTGTGGAAAATTTATACAAGCATTATTCAGCCTCATTTATATATTTCAGGAGAGATATTTTTTATGTTAAATTATCAAGTTTGTTAAGCTTTTCTAATTCATTTTTTGATTAAGTAAGTATCTGAAGATTTTCATGGACTGAAAATCATTAAATACAGAAATAAGAATTATAGTGGAATGAATGACTTATTTTTGTTTGAAAAAATTTTAATGTATTAAAGACTTACATGCATAGAATTTTGCCTTCCACAATAAGACTGTGGGAATGTAAAAAATTCAGTGTTGTGGTCAAGTCTTTTGTGGCCTCCGAATTCTTCAGTGTCACTGTCCAGAATAATTTTGTATCTAATACTCATTAAGAAATGAAACAAAATAACATTTTAAAAATTCTGTTATTCAGATTATTGATAAAATATCACAATAATAAAAGTGTTAGCAATTTTTTTCTTTATCTTTATATATAAAAAACATAAGCATAATTTCTGGAAGGAATAGTACAATAGATAAAAGTCACACTTGTAGAAAATAAGTTACATTTTAAAATTTATTAGAAACATCAAATAATATTAAATGCTATATTAAGTAAAATTAAGAGTGGCATTGTTGCAAACATTACAGTCATAAATCTTTATATAAGATGGATGTATCACACATAAATTTTAAAAAAATGAATGAAATGAATATACAACTCAAAAGTAAACCACTGGCATGGAATTTAAACATTTCCATTTGTTAATCATGAATGTACTTATTTATTAAAAAGAGTATATATGAAAAATATTCATATCACGGACAAGGAATATTACTACAGCAATGATGGAACTAAATGAAAAAAAAAAAATGTTTATCGCTGCTATTTTTTTTTTCAAGCGAAGCATTTAAAATTTGATTTATTGTCTGAAATTATAAAAAAGAGCAGGTCACTACATACATATTTTTTATATTTCTTTAATTTTTTGTTGTGTATAATCTCTTTATTTGAAGATATTATTTCAATATTTTTTAACCAACTTTGCAATTGCATCACAATATTTTTTAGTGTAAACAAATGGTGTAAAAAATGCATATTTACTGAAAAAGTTTTCTTAGTAGTAAGAAAATTTTAGCTTTTAAATCTGTAAGCATAGTAGCATTTCTTCTGAAAATTACAATTATTTGCATTCTATTAATTGTAGTGGTATATTTTCAATGGAATATTTTATTAAGAACTAGTTTAAGATATCTAATTAAAGGTATAAAAATTTCAATATATAAGGAAATATTTTTCATAACTCATGCATTATCATCTAACTTCACAATGGATTTTAAAAAATTCCAAGAACTTGCTCATTTTCGAGTTAGAATAATTTTTCTCCATTTATTTTTCTATTTTTTTTTTAAATTTAGTAAAACCCCAAAAAATTTTTCTTAATTTTTTTTTTAAAAAGGCAGAGGCATAGAGTTTTTGTTTTATATATTGATGGCCAATGGCAAGTTGATTTACTATTCCACTATAAATTTTCAGGATGTAAATATAACATCACAAAATAATTAACAGCGATTAATGTTTTCAGTAAATAAGCATTGGGTTGTTCTTATTAAAAAACACAAAAAGAAATGACTGAATCTTTCAAAAAGATTGAAGCGCATAAATTTTCAAACTTCATACTGGCAATGGATTTGAATTTTTTGATAAAAGAACTAAAATATTATCGAAAGGAAAATATATGTTGTTATTTCTGATCCCTAGTTGGTATGACAAAATCAAACTAACTCTACCATTCCAAAAATTTAAAGGCTGGAATGATTGAAGAATTCAACAGAATTCTCAGTGATAAAAATAATCCACAATAATATTTTTGTAAGATGAATAGTTGCCTCGGGTATATAGGTTTCTGAGGAGAAAACAATTTGTCAATTTGCTCAAATTTCTTTAAAACCAATAAATCCAAAATTTAAATTTCAAAAGATAGAAGAATAACAAAATTAAAAAAATATTTTGAAAAGATTATAAAACAAATCTTCACAAAAGAAATATTTAAAATTTCTGAAAACGTTCATAACAAAACCAATTATTGAAAGATATGAATAATGAAATAAAGGGAACCCTTTATTAGAATTAATTGGCTCTTTAAAATACACCTGATAATTTCTATAAAATTAAAAAAAAACATTAAAATCAACACTTTAAAAAAACAGTTATTCAATTTAAGGAAACAATTCTTGTTTTTTAGACTGCTCATATAAAGAATTTTGAGGTTCACATATTAATAAGATTTAATTAACTTGAAGAAAAATAAATTTCATCTTTTTGTCTTAATTATTTTTATAGTAATATGACTTCATCTGAAATGTATTTTCATAATATGTATATATGTGCAATGCATACACTTGATAACATACATAGGTATTTTATTTTCAAATAATTGCATAAATATATTTTTATCATGAGTATTTCCTATCTGACAACAAAAAATGTTTAGTATTTCTGATAGTAAAGTTGAAATAAAATTACTTGATGAATTAAAAAGTTTTTTGTTAAATGAAAAAAATAGAAAAAACTTTATTGTCAGAAGAAAATGATAGCTCAAAGAGAGAAAATTTTTGGAAGGGAAAGATATTTAATTCTATATCTATCTATATATATATATGAAAAAATATAAACAGTGAGTGAAAACGAAAACAGATAAAGGGCAGCCTTTAAAAAAGGATACTTTCCTGGAATGTCAACTCCAACCCTGTAATCCGGGAAACTTTTTGTGGCATGAAAATTGAAAACAAATACTAATCCAGCTCTTTCAAATGCGATCACTTTATCATCTTCATGTTTCCAACTCACATAAGCCTATATTAAATAAAACTGAACTATCAAATTTCAGTAGTTTTTATATTAATTTATAGTGATGAATAAGTTTGTTTTAAAATTTTGTCACATTATAATGAAAACTGCTTAGTTAATTGCAGAAAATGATGTTATTACAATAAAAAATTAAATTTGACATCAAATAATAAAGTCAAAATTATTGAAGTACTGTAAAATAAAGAATATGTACGATTGAAAATAAAATTAAAAAAGAAAAAAATAATTAAAAGTAGCTTTTTAAGTCAATATTAGTGATAAATTCAAAGGAAAAAAATTAATTTAAGAAAATAAATCAAAGAATGAAATAATAACTATACACATTTTATTACTTCATTATTTTATACAATCATTATTTTATACAATACAATTTTTGAAATTCATAGATAAAATGATATAATTTTGTATTCATAAGGCAATGGAAATGATACATATAAGAAGTTAAATTAAAATAGCAGATTTGATTTCAGAGACTATAATAATTAAATAAGAATATATCCTATACTGAATCAAGTGACAGTAAAATCCCAATTTTCTTAATTATTTTTAGCATAATAGCATTGGCTGTTATTGATAAACAGTATTTTTAAACAGTTACGTTCTTGATAAACAAGGAATGGTTTATAAATAATGTTATCTTGATTTAAATTTCATTTTTAACAATCTTCAGGGTTATATTTGATTTTTTTCTGTTTCATAAATTATAGATTTATATCATATAAAATTATAGATTTATATTATTTCTTGTGAAGGATTTAAATTGAGAATTTTTAAGTAATTTTCTAAAACACAAATTAAATTATTTAATTTAAAAAAAGGAATTTTTTTAGTACAAATATATAATTTAAATATATATATTTTAAAGAATGTTAAAGAAAGAACCTCTTTAAAATACATTAAATGATTACAACTTTTATACAGTTTTTTAGAATCAGGATAATTCTTTGAAAAAGTGAATTAAAAATTTATGATTTAAATGAAAAGTTTTGAGCTAATATTTTTGCTTAGCACTAATACATTTCAACTACTAGAGAAAATTTCTTTTAGAATAACAAAAATTTAATCTTTTCACAAAATCAAATACAATCTAAGCTTTCTGATCACAAAAGCATTTAATTCCTTACTAATCTGCATATTTAAATATGAATACATTTTTGCGAATGGTCGACCTTTTAGGTGTATTTAGAACTTTTGGTACTACAATGGAAAGAAATGATGGCATCTTGTACAGTGGAAGACAATGTGGGGATGTCAGTGTAACATTAAAAATTAGTGAGTTATTTTAATTTTGAGGAAGGAACTAAACAGAGTATTAGCATATTTGGCCTACTACTTCCACAGGTATCATTTTTTTGGAAAGCATAGGAATCACAATTAACTTTATAGACACCGTACACCATTAACAAGCAAGGCAGATTTCGGCCTGAGTTAATGTAGAACGAGCAACCTTCTTGTTAGAACAATACCTTTGCCAGCCTGAACATCACAATTAAATTAGAAATAATAAAACCACATTTACAAGCATTAAAAACTCAAGTCATGACAACATTTTAAAACACAAGAAAAATACATTAATTGTTAAAATTTACTATTGAGAATATTGTTTCTTCTAAAATGATTTAAGACTGATATTTTTACCAAACAAGCTTACATCACAATCTCATTATAATAGTTTATAGCAAAGGAGAGAATGCAATAGTATCATAAATAATCAAGAAAAATAAGTAATTGAAAGATTTTTTTAAAATGTTAAAAGAAATTATATCATTCAAAAATATTATACTGACTGGTGCTGAGCACAGCCAATGATATTTTTCTTCAGTTTCATTCATAGCCTTGTCAAAGTTATTTAAAAATTTGTATCGCAATAATTCATCATCTACTAGATTCCATTGTCTTCTCGCATGTTTGTAACTTTCATTATTGCCAACTCTAGGAAAATCAAGCCATTCTGGATGACCGAATTCATTCCCTGAAAAGCATTTACATTAGTTATTATAGAAAATGAAAATATTAAAAAATGTTATTTGAAATGTATTAAAAAATAATCTAAAACCTTTTTATTTTAAACCAAACATATGAAGAGAATATATGCATTTTTGAAAGAAATGAAAGATTTAATTTTATAAGAACACAGAAAATTTCAGAAGAGAATCAAATGATGGAAATAAAAATTAAATGAGCTCTCCAATAAAAAAAAAAATTAAAACTGGGATTTTGTATCATTAAAAACTGTTATACGTATATTGAATTATTGTTTATTTAATATATGGTATAAATATTTTTTTTTTTAACATTCATAATAATTATAAAATAAGAACAATGAAGTATAAGTATCTTCTCTTGAAATTTCACAAAAATATTTGCTTAATTTTAATATTTAGGTTTCTTTGTGAGAGATAACTTTTTTTTAAATAAAAATCCATACCTGAATATATAAGAAAAAATACTTCATTTCCAATATTGAAAACATTATTTTTATTTAAAGTTTAAAAAACTGTTTAATAACATGGTCATAAACTTTTTCAATTGCAAACAATTAAAAGTTATCACATCTTAAGGAGTTGAATAAAATTTATTTTAAAAAAGTTACTTTCATTTAACAAATGCAAAAATGCATCCATTTTACATGCAACATACTAATGCAATAAAAATTTTTTTTTTGCCAAGAATTATCACATCTAACACTGTTCAATGCAAAATTAATACTTTTTAAATTTAAATAATAATAATAAATTTAAGATTTAAATTATCTTGAAATTAAAAACCCCAGTTTATTTTTCTCTTTCATTACAAAGGAATCAATATGAAAACTTTAATCATATTACATTTTTTCAATAAATTTTTAAATCAAAACTCAAGATTTTCCAAAAAAATATTTTATTAATATTATTCTGTAACTGCATAAAATGTAATATAGATTGAATGTTAATAAAATAGAAAGATTTTACAAATATACTACAAATTACCACAACAAAGTCTAAATCATAGCAAAAAATTCTTTTTTAATAATTTACTGCCTATTATTTTTCCTTTCATAGATAGTAGAGTAAAATTTATTTAATTTAAATTTAATGAATGATTTATCCAAAAATGAGAAAAATTTTTTTATGTACTTTCATTGTAATGTCATCAGCATATGTAAATATTTGTACAATTTTCACTTTAATAAGTTTTATGATAAATAAAATCATATTAAGTTGTTGGCAAATATATAAAGCATGCATACCAATAAAGTTCAGCCAGGCTTCTCCTCCCAGAGCATGAGTAATTAATCGAATCATTTTGTGCAAAGCTATTCCTCTGTCAATAGATGGTATCAAAGGGCTCAGAACAGACATATAATCATACATGTCTTTATCCATTAGCCAAAAGGCAAGTGTTTTATCCCCAACAAGAGCCTAAAACATAAATATAATTTCTTCACAGAGTTTTTTTTAATGAATTAAAGTAAATTAAAAAAATTGCAGCATAATTTTTCAAATTTACTTATACTAATACTATACTAATAGTTGATAGGAATACTATACTAATAGTTGATAGGAATATAATACTATACTAATAGTTGATAGGAATACTATACTAATAGTTGATAGGAATATAATACTATACTAATAGTTGATAGGAATACTATACTAATAGTTGATAGGAATATAATACTATACTAATAGTTGATAGGAATTATACTAATAGTTGAAAGGATAATTTAATTATGTTGAAAACTGTTACAAATCAATATTTAAAAATGATGTTAAAATAGAGAAAATACATTTACAAAACGATTTATATAAAAAAAAGATGTGAAATACAAAAAAATATGCATATTATTATAAATATACATGTTATAATCTCTATAACCAGAGCACATATTTTTACACATTTATTAGACAAAGAAACTTATTCACACTTTTTATAAACAAGTTCTTTAATTACAAACTCCTTTCGCATAGATATTTTTTAATATTTGAAAATAAAAAGCTACTAAAAATTATACAAGACAATATTAGAATAATATTAAAAATATATTTTAAGATTCTTTTTAGTTTTCCCAGTTTATTAAATTTGTTATTTATGATTCAAATAAATCTTTTCTAACATTTTGAATAAAAAACAATTGTTTTTATTTTTTTATTTTTAAAGCATTATTCTTGCCTATTTAATGGTAAAAAAAAATGCTGTTTTATTTATAATTTAAGAAAAAATCACACACACACATAATCTACGAATATGACACAGTATAAGACTGATATCTTAATTTGCATCACATCTGATTGACATGAATATATAATATGCAGACAACTCAGAATTGTTACAATTAAAAGCTTAAATCCAACTATCATTTAACATCTTGTAATTTTGAACACTGACCAAGCGACAAGTTCAATGCATCAGAGATTCAAATTGTAAAAATTACCTCAAGATAATTCTTAATAATTCAGAAGCTAAAATGGACACAATAAAGTATTTATTAAATTTGTAATACAACAAGATTTTATAACTTTTAAAAATTGTAAATTTTTAAAAAGTTATAAAAATAGTAAGATTTTTAAAATTGTAAATTTGTATACAATTACAACAAGAACTAGGGCTTTTTTATTCATTAGATTGGCTTGGAGAGATCATTATTATATCTAATCAAGTTTAAACTAATTCCTGTAATTTTCAAAACGACCCAATAATGAGGAGTTTATTTTAAGAGAAGTACTTTAAAAATAAGAGGATGTTCTTGAAACATAAATAACTTTCTTTGAAATATTCAAAAATTATACAGATTCCAAATTACAGAAAAATTCATATGTACATTGCTGATGGCTACATTTCAGATCTTTAAAAATTAAAACTCTTTATGTATGTGATATTAGGAAATAAATGGCTGTTGTAACTGAAAAAAAATATCTAAGTAAAGAGAATGATTTTAGTTAATAGGATAAAATCCATGAAGTATAATATGAGCATTAAAACATCTGATATTCAATTTTCAAACTTTATCAAAAACAAACACATACTGAATTTTTTAGTCCCGTATACAATGATTAAAAGTAGAAAGATAATTTATTTTTTTGTTTTAGAGAATAGTAGTTTATAATAAAAAAAATACTTTTATCAGATTAAAAAACTAATATATTCTAGCAGCGCCTTACTTAATGAACAAAAAACAAAAATACATGGAAAAAATGAAATTTATCAGCAATTGTAGAAAAATCTGATAGTTAAAAATTTTAAATTCAAAACTGTTGATAATTTTATGTATTTAGATACAGTATATTTTTCAAATTCTATTTCAGAAGAAACTAATTCCAGAATCTTGTAGAGGAATCATTATTTTCCTTAACAGTATTTGTTGAAAAATAAACTGATCCTGTGATAGCATGGTACACTTTTATTATCATCAAAACAATTATTCGTCTGAGAAGACAAATAGCTGCAAATCTTGGACTTTCATGCAATTATATCTATTACAGTTATATCAATTATATCTATTCAGACAAATAATTGCTGGAGAATTAGAACTAAGGTGAATTAAAAGCGCTTATATGTCACAAAATATAGTAAGATTCATCAAAACAAAGATTTTCATAGCTTGGGCATATTGAGAGATCACTTAGTAACCAAGAAATTAAGATTTTGGACTGGAGGCCTATATGTAACAGACCAAGAGGCAGCCCAAAGATATAGTGATTTGATGATATCATGAACAATATTAAAACTTTAAAGGTCTTCATAAGGAGAATTAAAGTCAGGGACAAAGGAGTCTAGTAGTACTCAGTTTAGCAAGGTAAAGATTAAAGCAACAATTTATTATTAAGTTTTCAATTACCGCATTTTAAACTCATTATACCATTGTTGCTTGAAATGCAAAATAAGCAATATATATATATATAAAATTAGTTTGAAGAAATTTTAAAAGGAAGAGCAAGCTATTTGGAATAAATGAATCTTAAATGATAAGCTATTATTAGCTAAGCATCTGTAAAACATAATGATAAAATTGAAATTTCTAGCTGAAATTTTATAATGATAATATCGAATCTGATTTGTCCAAAAAATATTTTTTTGTTAATATAATCATGTTTAGTTTGTTTGTTTTCAGCAAACTTTCATAAATTATATAGTTCAATAAATTATGATTTTCAAAAAATTTCTGCTTACATAAATTTTTAAATATTAATATATTATTTCATAACAAATTCTTTTATAAAGAATTGTCCAATCATGTTATTAGAAGAAATATTAAGAAATATATTTATATATAATTCAAAACCATAAGTACATTATACTTGATAAATAAAATTATATACATAACATTTGAAAGATTATACTTTATATATAAAGCAAAATTTATGTAATTTATGTGGTTTTAAAATTGTTTTGAAATGAACAAATTTGAAATGGAGTAAACATAAATTTTATTAAATATAATGAAGTCCAAATTTGTTATTTAGACTAAGTAACATTTTTTTAAAAAACAACTATTTTTTTCAAAAAGTATAACTACAATATCTTAAAATAAATTATTTTATTTAATTAAATTAAAATATGTTATATTTAAATTAACCTAGGATGTAACAATAATAAAACATAATATAGTCAATTAAAGAGAATTTTTATCTTTAATACATTTAATTGACCTACTTGATCATGCGATTCAGCATAGGCAACAGTTTTCTCCATCCATCGACGATTTGTCAGTGTATGAACTAAATTACCCATATTCCAATCTTCATCTTTCTGTTCTTTTAAAATCTTGAAAAATGAAATAAAAATTGAATACATGTAGCTAATTTTATAGCTATATAAAAACGCAAAAGTCATTTACATGCAAAATACAAGCAAACAGACAATTCAAGCAAACTATTCTTAGTAAGCATTGCCAAGGAAAGAATGCTTTTCAATACTTTTATAAAAACAAATGAATGACTATTTATTAAAACTGATTTATATATATATATATAAACTTAAACTTTTGAAAAATAAAATAAACCTTTTTATTTTTAAAAACCCTAAAATGCAACACACTCATATATATATATATACATATACACACAAAGGTTGATTCGGCTTTTCAACCACACAGTGAGTCGATGAAACTGAGTACCAAACACACTTGGGAATTAAATAATGGGGTCTCGCATTAGATAGAACACTAAATCAGGATCAAGTCATTTGATTCATATTACAGGACACTCAGTCAAGAAAACAGTAATGGGCACTGAACACATTGGCTTCATGGGGACTTTCATGCCACTGAACCACTGAGTTTATTTTAATTATATATATATATATATATATATATATATATATATATATATAGTGATAGTTATAAGAAGAAGAAACATAATTCCAAACTAGAGAATTTTAGAGTTTTTAAATATATTAAATATTTATATAATATAATGACAAATTATACATTATTTCTTGCATAATAACCTCCACTTTTCACATCAATAGTACAGAAAAATAACAGGAATTAAAAAGTTGAAATTTTTTTGAATAATTAATATTTATGGGAAGAAACATTAATGATCTACACCATTTAAAAATATAAACAATATAATTTGTTTCTTTTTGATCGGATTATTATAGGAATTTCGCACATCTATTTTGAAACAGCATTTTGTAACAAATGGTTCTTAATTTAGTGTTTCCTCAATTAAAATTATTTGGAATCACCTCTTCAATTTAGTCTTATACTCTTGTACACTATTTATATGATTTTATGAGCCTTTAAGGGATCTAATGTGTGAATTTTCATAATTTGGAGCAAAAGCCACTGTGATCTCCAACCCAAAAATTTTGCTTGAAAAACATGGCGACCATGAAAGATTTCATGTTCTTAAACTGTCATAACAGATATTTGATTATGTTGGATATGTAACCCACTATATTACAGTAACACTATTTTCCAACCAGGCCAAAGTAGCTTTCTAGGGATAAATTGTTATCTGAAAATAATTTTGAATTATACAGTCATTTATACATTCTAATCTACACTATATTTCTTCTAATTCAATGTAGTTTTACAGCTTTATACATAGTAACTTGATCGTCTTATATGGAACATTAATGTGAGGAATATTCCAAAATTCTACAAAACAGAAGTCTCCAAAAAACATAAATTACACATAACAGTTTGGAGAAATTGATTTCAATTATATAGAGTCTGATCAATATTAAGATGGAAACAATTTTCTTTGATTAATTTCAACAAACGAACAAAGCAATTATTACGAAAAACTTAGTAGTTAATTTGATTATCACATCATATGATGTCTTTTTGCTAACATAGGTTTGAAACAAATTTAAATTTAAACAGATTTTGGATCACTACAAACATCAATGTCCACAGTAGTAATCAAATACATATATTGTTGAAGTAATAGCTGGCATTGATTAGTCAGATTAATATCGGAATGATTAGTATCAAGAAATAGGTTGTTGAGTATTAATTAATCTTGACACATCTTAAATTTACATATCTCAGAATTTAAAAATTAAACTATATTACTTAAAAGAATTGTATTTTGTGAAGTATATTTTACAGAATACAATTCATGCTGAACTTCGTTGCTGATACAATTTTATGGAAAATGTCCTTTTATATTTTTTATGAATATAGTTAATGTTTTGACATTGTGATTCTGACACATCGTGTCTATAAATATTACATACACCTGTAATATTTCTGAACAAGACAAGCATCACTATTTATGACAAAAATGGATTTTCAATAACAATATTTTTCCAATTTATCATATTTCTACACTTTCTAATGTGACTTCACTTCAATACTACATTAGCATTTCTAAATATTTATCAAATAATTAATATTCAACTTTTAATGGAAAATTTTATTTTTGTTTCCATAAATTCTCTATTTTAAGCTTTTATTTATTAATTTGATCATCAAATGAAAATTTTAATAATTGACTTTCTTATTTAATATATTTTAAATGATGAAAATTTTAAATACTGAAGTTTCATCCTAATATGTATGAATACTATTATTATTCTAAGATTTTTTTGATTTTAATAAATAAAATAAAAATAATATAATATATATTTTAGAATTTTTTTAAAACAATATTTGCATAAATACATTAAATTTAGTTCTATGACTTATTTTCCTCAGGTATTTTTTTTCTTTTTGTTAACCAGAGACAACAAAATTCAAAATATGATTATCAAAGAATAGGTAAAAAACAAAAATTAGATTAAAAAAATATGCTTATTTTTTTATATGGATAAAAAATAAACATATTTTTGAATGAAATGAAAATTTCCTGTAATTGTGGAAAGTTACAGTTTTTGATTAATTATTTATAAGTACTTAACTTCGGATTGGATTATTTTAAAATTAATAGATTCATGTTATCAGGATTTATAACAATATATTTTATAAAAAAAATTCTACTAAAGCGAATAAAAATTTAAAAACATTTTGAGAAAAATAACTTTTTTAAAAAAAAAAAATCTGTGATAAGAAATCTAGTGACTATTTGATGATGTTTCATAAACGAACTTTTAGCAAAAACATGCTTATAGTTAAGAGTATAGTTCTGTAAGACAAATAAGGAAAAATATATTTTTGACTTCTTTAAATATATAATATACTTACTTCAATCCATTTATCTGGAATTGCCATTCCTAACCGATAGTCGAATCCGCTACCACCTTCAGATACTGGTCTACAAAGAGCAGGCATTCCAGATACATCCTTCAAATATAAAATTTATGTATTAAATTTTATGAAAATTTAAAACAAAATATAGCATTTACAGTTCACATAAAATTTTGATTTTATAAGAATGTATGAAAATAAATATATTTATGTCTGTGAAAAATAGTCACTTTTTTGTTTACTATTTCATTGGTAACATTGCAATTAAATTTCTATAAATATTAATTTATTTTGCCCTTAACTAACATAAGTTGCTGATGGTAAAATTCATAAGAATTAAAAACTTGCAAAAATTTCACAAAACATAAAAGAAATACTTCTGTAAAGTAAGCTGTTAGAATAGAATACATTTATAACCCCATTTACTTATAGCATTTTTTTTCACTAATAAAAATATCTGAGGTTATTTAAAAGTGAGATTTATTTCATGTAAAAGCAAATGTATTTATTACTCCATCATGAGAAAAACCATATTAATTAGGGCAGGATTTCACACTATATCATTTTTAAATGGTCATAAATGAAAAATTATTGTACCAATAGTTATAAACTTGGCAATACTAATAAGAACTTGTTTTAATTTTTGCAAAATCCAAAAAGTTATCATAAAAGTTAATGATGCTGCATGTCATATTTTTTTTAAGGAAACAAGGCATAAAAATATTGGTTTACAATATAGGTAATATTAAAAATCACTACTTATAAAAAAGCAAATTTGTGAAAAAAATCGCAATATATTACTTTATCAGCATGTTTATGTATATCATGTCATTAACAACGACATGACTTCTGATATATTTAAAACTGCTGTTAGAAACAAACATTTAAGTTTTCAGAAAATGGTAAACACTACATACAAAACAATTTTTTGTTACTCCAGAGATAATGAAAAATATAGTAAGCATATGCCTTCAAATTTTTTTTAATATAGGAGAGCTCTCCACTGATGTAACTTTTTGAACTTTTTTAAAGAACAATAAAAGTTTTGCTCTCCTGAGTATATTACTGAGTTTGATAACATTGAGTTTAATATTTTTTCCTTTAATTTTAACTTCAAAACACAAATCTTTTATATTTTTAGATAAAAGGCCCATTCTTCAAATTACTACTCAAATTTTCAAAGTGAAAAGCAATGAGTGCAAAATATTGTTAAAATTAGAGTTTCTTAAGATGCTTATTTACTGTAAATTCAATATAATTCGTAACAATTTATATAAAGCTGATTCAGAAAAACAGTCTAAGTTTAAATTTATGACCAAAGCGTCAATACTCTGGATAGTTTTCTTTTAGAGATACAATTTAAGGGTTTCTACTGCATAGTTATGTTAAAAGCCCAACATGTGATTTTAGAAAAAATAAATATAAAAAATATATTATTTGTTTAGTTATAACTGATTCATGAATAATTTGCTTTTGCTAAAGACAATATATTTAATGTCAGGACTAAGATTAAAGTGACAATTTACTCCTTTTAATTTTTTTCGAAGAGATTTTTAAACTCTGATTTAAAATTAATATATACATATGTATAAACTCAAAAGCAATAATGCTTGAAGTATTGCAAAAAGTACAAAAATTAAATTTAAATAAAATCAGAATTATGATTTTGTATATTTTTCGTGCACATACTTCTAATGTTTACATTTTTTAATATGAAAAGTCAGCTTAGTAAAAATATTTCTATCCATCAATTTGATTGGCAACTGGGACAAACTTGGTCCTACTGCATTGTATTCCTGTATTTCAATAGAAATTTTACATATTTTTAATACTCAGTCATGTTTGAGTGTAAAACATATTTTATTAATATATTGAGATAATTTTGAATGCTACAGTATGCTATATGACACTATAATATTTAAAGTCCATACAAAATCTTACAACAATAAAGCACTAATTACTTCTGCAATTGTTATACTTTCTGGGTAAAGTGTTTTCAACATATGATTTGCTAACATAAGGTAAGTTAAAGATTCTGAATCAGTGTCAAGTCCAAAGTATTCATTGTAATCACCACTGAAGCCTGTTCCCATACCATGATGATGGTACAACATTGATGTTACTCCATCAAATCGAAATCCATCAAACTGATATTCATCCATATACCAGCATAAGTTAGACAAAAGAAATCTTAATACTTCCCACCTACAGAAAAGATGTCAATCAACATGTATTTTTATAGGAAATACACAAATTAGAGAGAAATTGAATATATATAGTTACGCCATAAGTTCTGATACAATTAGAGAGGAATTAAAAGAAATAAGTTCAAAACAAAATTTAAAACTAAAAATGTTTTTAAACTTTTATTTAACCTTTAAATTTAATATATTGCACATTTCACTTGAAATAGTCACCGTTTGAATTCACATAATTTTAAGTCTCTTTGGCCAATCATATATTGAGGCACGAACTACTTCCATGGGAATTTTCATCACTGCTTTCTTTAAAGAATGTTTAATACTTTTCAAACTGAGGTGTCATTTTTGGCTCACTTTTGCCTCCAACAATGACCACAATTTATAGTCGAGAGGATTCAAATATGGTTGGCTGGAAGGCAGATCTTTGGTTTCTATGAAGTCTGGCACATTCTTTTTAAGCCACTGCTGGTTCGTCTTTGCTTTATGAGCAGGTGCAGAATCCTGTTGAAAAGACCAATTGTGTCCATTGAAGAGGTTTACTTTCAGGGGCTTCACTACTGGTTCTAAGATAGTGTCTTGATAAATTTTTGCAGTGGTTTTAACTCCTTTCTCATAAAAATGAATCTCTGTGACTCCTTCATAACTGACACCCCACCAAACCAATATGGAAACAGGATGACGTGTTCTCTATACACATTCTTTCTTCTCTATAGCTTCTTGAGCAGTCTTTGCGTATGCATAATCATTCTAGCAGTTCAAAAATTCTTCAACATAAAAATTTTTTTTGTAGGTACATAGAATTTGCTGTGGCTGTTATGAGCGTACTGTTGCAAAAGTACTTCTGTTTTAAGGCACTTTGGTCTTTGTTAACTACAAGATACACTGTTCTTTTTGATATATTCATTTGCTTAGTAAAAAGTGTCTTCTTTCGGTAAGGAATTCTTTCTCTTATTGCTTTGACGAGAGCAAGTGTTCTCAGCAAACATAGATGACCATTTCCAATACAATCTTCAATTCAGTATGTCGCAGTAGACCTCTTAATTGTTCAATAAATTAATAGCCTTTTAATGCCTAAATGTTAAAGAACCTCAAATATAAGGCTTCTTCATTTTTCAATGCAGAGAAATAACAGCTACATGCTTCTTTTTAAAGTTCCTTCTACTGAGTAAAACTTCTGCCAGTTTTATAATGAAATAATTAAAACACTTTGAAATGTTCTGAAAAACTTTGTAGATGATCTCCAACAATGAAATCAGTATATTATTTTATCATGTGCAGTGTTTGCACCACAGCAAAAGATCTCAAAATTTTGTATCAGAACATATGGTACTACTAAGTACAAAAAGGAGTAATAATTGGTATGCTAATATATTTATTAGGTAAATAAAAAAAAACTCGGCCATTTTTTATTTTATTAAAACTTGTAATTAAAATATTACATATATTTACACACATGTATATAATATATTATTAAAATGAATATATCTATCTATTACATATATTACAATTAAAATATTACACATATTATGAAAAACATTTATAATAAATAACATGACTTAACTAATGTAGTTATAAATGAAAGTTAAAGAAAATACCTAAAACACAATTTTTATACATTTTCTAACATACAAAATTTTTTTGTACTAAATTTTCCCTAAAAAAAATCTTTAAATCTATAAAAATTGTCCAAGATATTTTCAAAGCATAATAATCTTTGCAATTTACTGAATTCTTTTTTCCAGTTTTATTACAGTGTGAAATTTTTACTTATGTTGAGATACTCTCATCAATTAGATTCTTTGAATTATCCTATTTCACAACACATTGATGTACAGAAAAAAATCAATATCCCAAAACAGTCATAAAACTTAAAGAAAAATTTAAAAAATGCTTAAGGGTTCAATTTACTTTATGAAATTTGTCACATTTTGCATAGAAGAGTAGTTTGATTGAGAACAGTAATTTAAAATGATTTTGAATCACTACTAACACCCATTATTGATCATTCTATCAGCTCAGTTTTTATTTAACAGAAGAACTTTGGGTAGACAGAAGGCCTACTTAGAAGAGAAAAAATCTGTGGTAAACTCAATAACATTTATTAATATCTACAGCTTATATTAAGGAGCATCTGTCTCATGTTGCTAAACTGCAGTCAGAAGAAGTCATAGAAGAGAAAAAATCTGTGGTAAACTCAATAACATTTATTAATATCTACAGCTTATATTAAGGAGCATCTGTCTCATGTTGCTAAACTGCAGTCAGAAAGAATGGAGGATTTCTATTTTAAAGAACATGATCATACCAATAGATTACCAAAAGATCTAAAATAGGTGCAATTTAATTAGCTTCTTTCATAGAAACAGTTAAATATAATTAAATTAAAAAGTGCATTACATGGACATGATAAAAAGACTTGTGAAAATAAATATTAAGGAATTAATTTAAGTTGCAAAATCTTCAGAAACTGTCATTTAATATTATCTGATATTTGAAGTACATTTTAGATCAGTTTGAATGAGTACAGAATTTATTATATTTCATTTAAATTCATAATATGTATAAGGTATTATAAAAATACATTTATTAACATAACAATTCACAACAGTTCTAAACTTCAGGCATGTGATTTTTAGTTTAAAATTTTTTAAGATTTAGATTAGTAGATCTGAAATTTCACAAGAGGTTATTTATAATTATAGTGAGAAATTTAAAATAATATAATAGATATTATTAAGATAATATCTCAAAAATATTTCTTCCCCCCTTTTATTTATATAACATAGGTTTCAGGTGAGCCAGCTTGTTTTAAAAAATATAAAATATTGATTTTTTTTAGGTAGTTAAATTTTTTTTACATATATTTAAAGGTTAAGAACAGATTTCTTTTCCTGTAATTTTTCAGTTAATTTATTGTAATGTAAATTTACTTTATAAGTTCTCGAAAATTATTTATGTGTTAGTTAAAACATTGATATTATGATGGCAACTGAAGCTGCATGCCATATTCCTAAAAGTGTAAAACAGTTTTCTTATAAGTTCAAATCTTCTCTAATATGGAATGAATCAGTGGAAATTGAATACATATGAATCAAAAAGGAAATTTGTTATGTCTATTAATTTAAATCTCACATTAAAATGTGTCAGTATAATTCAGATTAGTTTCTACTAAAATAATTATATTTTACATCATATAAAGGCATGTTAATAAAAATCTAATTTTTAAGCAATCATAGTTAAATGCTAAATATTGAAATTTTGTTTTAATAAAACAAAAAATACAAATGGAATGGCAGTTTTTAATTTCTCTATTTGGATGAAATTCTAACTTTTATTAAGGAAGTTTTTATGTACAATGGCTATAAATTAAAAATTAAAACTTTGGTTTACATAATTTTTTATAAAAGTATTTCTAGGATAAAAGAATAAATTTTGGAGGTTAAAAAGTATTTTTAATAAAGCTGAATTTTCAAAATTATTTCAAGAGAATAAACTTACCATGAAACAAAAAATGAAAAACAAATATTACATTACCAAAAACAAAAACTCAGAGCTAAATCATCAAAACAATATACATTAAATAACAAATTACTTACTGACTATAATCAAAAAGTCTACTATCCCATAAAGCATGCTCTCCTCGTCCACCATCATGAAAGAAACATGAATTAGTTCCATCAAATTGATTTAGACCATCAAGAACATTTTTTGAAGCATGACTATGTACAACATCAAGTAAGACATAAAGACCATGAGCATGTGCATTGTCAACCAGTTCTTTCAATTCTTCAGGTGTCCCATAACGGCTAAATTTAAAAATAAATTTAAAACTTTTAATATATTAAATTAAAATTTCAATTCTTTTTAATCTAACTAATTTATCAATTTTCAAATAATAAATAAAAATCATATCAAAAGAGAAAGAAATTAGACATGCGAAATAAAATGAACAAGTTAATGGAATATCCAATTTATCTTTATAATTCAAATAATGACTAAGCAAATTATGAAAATGGATTTTATTAAAAGCAGTTTACAAAAATAGTGTATTTACTCAATTGAAAATGTGTGGTTTGAATAAGAAAGATTTTTTTCTTTTTCTTTTTTTTAACAAATATAAGTTAAAAATTTACTCCCATATTTGCTAACAATTAAAAATACTTTTCTGGAGATAAAATTGGCGATTAAAATAAAAAATTGTCTTTTTATATTAATACCAATGTAAATTCTCTGAATGGTTAAATATTGTTTTGAATATTCAAATTATTAAATAATTGTTTAAATATGAGTAGGTTTCTAGTACTTTTTTATAACTCAGGTTTTTTGCACAAGTCTATTTGTTCAATTAAAATGTAATGACTTACTTCTACAAGGATGATTTTTTACAATGAAACTCAAAAATTCAGATAATAATTTCATACAGTTTTTAAGAATCAGAAAAAAATTATAACAATAATAAAGTTTTAGAAAGCAACAATACTTTAATTATTAGAATTTTAAATGTCCTTGTCTCATTTATTTCAAAGAGTAATTTTTAGAATTCTTAAAAGTTTCTTATGGAAAAGAGATATAATACTATAAAAAAAAAATTCTATGATATTGTAGAAAACGTATATTGGAATATTTTTCTATCCTCATGAATAATTATTTCCCATATAAAATATGTACAGAATATTTCATCAAAAATATTTATTATGTAAATTACTAAACCTTGAAGCAGCAAAAAAACTAGTGATTTGGTATCCAAAACTGCCATAATAAGCATGTTCCATTATAGCCATAAGTTGAATTGCATTATAACCTATAAAGACAGAAAACACATCAAAACAGAAAATTTGTTATAGGTACATGCACATTTTAGAAAAGAATTGCAAAACAACAAAAATTAGCTTCATAGTAATTTATATACATATATATATAGATATTGTGACAAAATGAATATATTAAACTTTTTACAAAATATTGTAAAATATCTTTAAAAAGGAAAGAAAAAGGCATTTTATAATATAATAATAAAAATTTTGCTCTTTCTCACTCTATATATACATTAATCGTTGTTACAGAAAAAGTTAACATTTAAATTTGTTTTCAGTATGCAATTTTTTAAAATACTAATTAAAGAACAATTATAAAAGTTGCTATGAACAAAAACTTGTATTTTAAGGGACATGCATAAGATTTCACAAATTGGAAAATAAACATTTATAACAATGCATGAATACATATAATTTGGATAAAAGAAATAAACTCACAATGTTAAGAAATAAAAAATAAATTTCTAATTTGAAGGGAAAAAGAATTATTTTCAGCAGTTAAAAATAAATTACTGTTTTGGTGACAGATTACTCTCACATTGTTGTAGTCAAAATGAAAATGTATTTCTTTCTTTTAATTTAAGGTACCAGATTTTTGGAAGATTAAAAATTTAAGATGCAAACATTTTACTTTATGGAAGCTCAGTAACTGGATACAAAAAAATTAAGCCAAACTTTTTTATGTGAGTTGAAATTAAAGACTTTACACCATTAAATTTCCTAAATTTCAGATTTTAATTAGTAAATTTTTTTCACAAATTTAACTATATGCTAATGGATTTACAAACCACATCGACAATTTTTTTTAAAAAAGACACAAAACTTATTTTTTAATTCATGAGATTTAAAAACAATTTATATGGAAAATGAAAAAGTTTAATCCCTATCATTGAACAGAGGATTTTATGAATTATGGTGGGAAAATAATATTTCACAATGGGCAACATTACTTAAGAAATAAATTAACATTGTATCGTTTTATCAAAAGTCTTTTTTGACTAAAAATTTCTATTTTTTTTAATAAAATAGATAAAATTATTAAGAAAATATAGAGAATTTTTTCTTGGAAATGTTATATATAGTTTCTAACAAACATGTTATATTATAGTATATAAAAATAAATAACTCATTATGAAATTGCAATGTTATGTCAAATGTGTTACCTTGTTTCTTTATCCTGGGAATTACATTTTTGCTAAAATATGAATAAGTAGCTATACCCTCTGCAGCAGATGAGATGCCTACATGTGATTCATATATTTTAAAATTTTTTGGCCTCTTTGGTTTATCAAATTTGAAAGTGTACCGCTGAAATAAAGATAAATAAATAAATAAATATAACTATACATATACATACACACATATGCAAACATAATAAACATAAAAGAATATAAAGAATTTTTACATTTAAAAGAAATGGCTATTAATGATGACTTGAATAAATTTTATCAATTCTATAATAGCACATAAGTCATGGGATTTTATTTATTGAATATTATTTATTTGGGGGGAATATATATATTTTTGAAAAATATTTCACAAAAAATGCTGAGTAAGTTTATCTTTCACTTAATTTTTTAAATTGGATCACATTTGCATAAAGTGAAATATTATGGATATAATAATTTGTTATATTGCTTTCAATTTATTCAAAATATTTGTAAACATTAAAGTATATTTGTTACAGATATTTATTTTATTAAAATTTTAAGATGATGTTTTCATGTTCAACCTCTTCCAACGAAATTTTACACTACAGAATTTTTTTTTATGATGAATATAATTTATTATTTTTTTTTGAGGAAAATAAAATTTAACAACCTCCTGTAAATTATTATGAAATTTGATATCATATTTCATTTTTATGATCATTTCATATCAGAACATTAATTATAAAAATATTTGTATACCAGAAAATGTTATTAAGCAATATTAAAAATATATTAAAACAAATATCATCAATAAAATTATTCTGGGAATGATTAAAAATAAGAACTTCATTTAAAAGAAATGTGTTAAGCCTTAAGAGAGAAGATTAACTAAATATTATAATCAAATAAGGTTGTTGTAAAATATAAAAATAATTTTTCTTTTTCTGAAATGTTATGAAAATATACTAAATAAGAACTTAGTTGCCTCACTGTTCAATCAATTCATTTTTTGTTAGAGTAGTTCGTTAGGGTTTATTGGAAAATATAACAACTTTGATGAATTCCAAGAAAAGTGTGAAAAAATAAGTTTTTTTTTAGATTTCTGTATTTTGTACATCTTGTGATCTTGATTTCTGTATTTTGTACATTTTGGAAGTAAAATTAATATGCCATGCTAACTTTGCTTGATAATTTTTAATATGAATTCTATTTAAAGATATTCCCTTTTGATATATAAGAACACATAAAGTAAATATGATAAAAAATATATTTTAAATTTAGGAAAACTGATGCTGTCCATAAACTGTAAATTACTACAATAATTTTCTAAACTTACAAATGTTTTTAATAATTAGCTTTGAGGAAAAATTAAAAAAAATAAAATAATGAAATAAAAAATGAAATAAAATTTAAAATATTTTTAATTTATTGTACACAATTTATACTTATTAAAGAATTGAATTTTATGATTTAATTTAAATTGAATTACAGTACATAAACAAAGAGTAAAATAGACAAAAACTTTAATAAAACATATTAAAAAAAATGTCATCAAAATTTTGTTAAACTGTTTTTGTTTATAATCTGAAACTTTCTGAGACACAAAAAATATTAGTTTTAAAAATTTAAGAGATATTAAATTCACTATCATCAAAGAAAATAATGGTAAAATAGCTTTGATACTTATTTTTCCTTTTAAAGGATTTGCTTAAAATAGAAATTTGAAAAATATTTATCATTGTTTCTTACATTTGATTTGATCCTATAATCAATGCTCTAATTGCCACTATAATCACTAAGACTTTGCAGATTTATCTATTGTGTGACTGTTGTCAAAAAAGCTGATTTTAATTTTGAAATATTTTATTTTAAACAAAATCAATTAAATATTTTAAATTATTTTATTCTAAAGCATTTGTCCTTGATTCAAGGTATAAATAATCATATTTTGAATGCAAGTGTATGAATTACAATGCATGTTATGTATAGTTTAATATTTAACTTTTATATTTTGATAAAATTGCTCTATTTTTTTACTAATAACATTGTGTACTCGTTTAAAATTATTATGAAAAAATCTTCATTCTTCCTTTCATTTTCCCCCATTTATCTACTGTTCATAAAGTGATTTGCTTTTCGTAAACTTAAAAGTGATTACATAACATAAATAACTTTTTTTTTTAGCTGGCAACATATAATTATAAATTTAACCTTGAAATAAAATGCAAACAGACAAATGAATATAATTCGATATATTTATATCACTAGCATTCAAGTTGCAAGTAATTTTTCTTCTGAAGAGTATGAAAGCTATTTTTTTATAGGTTGACATTTGAATAAAAAAGTAAAATATTTTCAGCAATGTAAATACTAACTGAAGAATATTTTGCTAACATTAGTACTGGCAGAAAATTGATTTTATGCAATATATTCAGAATTTTAAAAACTTTATTTCAAAATATCAAAAATAAATTTTTATAGTAGCTGTTTTCAGGTAATTCTATTTAATGAATGACTCAAAAACAAGTAAATGAATTCCTGATTGTATAATAATACAACAATACACAATAAATATATAATTATAAAGAAATAAGAATGCAGAAATAATTTGTCTATAAAACTTTTTTATTTTTATCAGATCATGTTACTTTTAATACTTTTCACAGTATTTATTAGAGATATCTGAAAATAAAGCATTATAACCATAAATAAATTGATACCAATAATATATTTTTCACTTACCATTTAAAAATAGTTTAAAAAATTTTCCTCATTTAGGAAAATCTTTAAAATGTATTTAGTTTCTTACATTTCAAAAACATTACTGCATATTTTTCTGTAACCTGTCACAGAAACATGCATTTTATTGAGAAATAAAAGAACCAAACTGAAGATAACTTTAAACATATATTAAGCTTGTAGTATTTCATTATATATTGTACTGAATATTTTTCCCTCATAGTCAAATTTATTGAAGTTTCCTTAAAGAGAAAAAAGTTATTAAGATTTAATTAGAGACATTTGTTTGGAATCTACTCACCTACCTCATTAGTTGGAGGATTCCAAAACTTTTGATCAAATACAATTTGATCTTTAGGCTGAACAACATATGTGGCCCAAGGAGATAAGCGATCTTCCATTTTCCCATTTGAGGTTAAAATAACAAGCTAGGGAAACAAAATAATATTGTAATAGAGAATAAAAAATAAATAAGCCATTTTGAGTAGATATATAGGACTAACTTTAATTGTACTGTTATGAGCAATAGGACAAGAGCCATCAGGATTGGGAGGAATTTCTAATTCCCATTTTCCAAAATCAAGTTTTTTAAAAGGATATGTCACTCGTTTCCAGTCATCTGAAAAAAGATCAAAATTTAATATTAAGTTTTAAAGTTGATCAAAATTTTAAACCTGATCAAAATATTAAAATATCAAATTGCTTCTCATAAATGTATTTTCTTTAATTAGTTTTATTTTAATAAAAATATTTTTTTTTAATACAATATCATAATTTTTTAAAATTTAGTCAGCAATAGTTATTTATAAGTTTAATAAATTATATTTATACTTTTTAATTAGCAAGCAGCATTGTTATTTAGGTATCACAAAAGTTATTTATTCTTTATTTACTGCATATACAAAGTTGATTTCTAAATCTTTCTTATTTCCTCAATGAATTTTGTGGAAATTTTTTTTAACATTATTTGCTAATCATTTTTCCATTTTTATTTAACAAATTTTCAAATATTAGTCTAAATTTGAAAATAAAGTGTGGATTGAGATTTATCATTCTGCTGATCACTTGATCCCAAATAATATGTATAATTTCCCTTTTTAGCAAAAAAGAAAGGAATTATTTTCTTGTAATATAAAAAATATGGGAATAATTTTGAATTTAATTAAAATTAAGTGCACTTTCTTGTTGACAGTTAACATCAACCAACTCTTATGTATCCAACTCCAAGGAACTTTACAGAAACCACTTTTGTATTTACCACAACCCCCAGTAAAATTTTAGCATCTGGTGGAAAAGTTTTGCTCTGAATGATTTTAGAACAAAATTGAACATATCATTTGCAATGTATCTCTTTTCATCCAGATGAACTCTATTGGGTTGGACATGAGATGATGGTTAGCTGTTCCCCTGTGTGATTTTTATTTCATCATTTTAACACTTCCTCAGATGCATTCTATATTTCAGGTATATGTATCATTTTTTGGATCAACAAATTAGGATGAATGATTTACTTTACAATGAATATACTGAGATTGTTAAGTTCACCTGTCATATTTCCTTTCTAACAGTATGAAAATATAGTCATTTCTTTAATATTCTTTTTTATTTTATCCATAAGCATAGTGGCACTCTGATTAAGAACCATTACAAGAAATATTTCACCTGTTTTGACACAAATGTCCACAAACATCAGTTGTTGAGGAAACATTCTTTCTACACTTTTACGCTGCATGAACATGCTTTAGTTGATCCTCAAAATGCATTTTCTTTGTTCTTGCTATTTTTAGTAGATAACTATTACAATATACCACCATTTAGTTGGCTATTGCAACAGCTTTTGAAAGAAATTGACTTATGCTGACTCTTTATATGTGAATTATAACTTTCTTCAAATCACCTTCCTACATGAAATCTAATACTTTTACAGCATGCCTGGATGTTACACACTCAAAAAATATGATCTTTATTATTACATAGTTTCATTAGCTGCAAAAGTTTGCATTTTCAATTTTCCAGAAATATTCAGTTATTAAGAAAATGGCCTCTTTCATTTCGTTGTGAGCTCCGGAAATACACATAAATAAAAAAACAATAGAAAATATAAATTTTCTAGAAAAACTTTTAAATAACAATCTAATCCAATGACAAGCAAAAATTGAAATGTTAGGAATAGCATAGGTTGCAATAAACTGATACTGTGAAGTAGTTAGTATTTAATCATCGGAATGTGGATAAAATGAAAAAACCAAATTAAATAACAAAATATTAAGGAAAAGAAAAATAATCACCTATAAACTATTTTCAGATGGATAGTATAAACTTACTTATTTAAAATAAAAATACCAAAATTAATGTATGGAAATATAGGAGTATTTTTGGACCATTACATGAAAAATTTTAACATGATATTTTTTATAACATTAACTCATAATCTAATATTATTTGGTTCATGATGAGGTTCATCCATGAAAATGATTGTTTCTAGAAATATGTAAAGGTAAAGAATGAAAAACTAGCATAGTTTTTTAAGCAGATCATAAAAATCAAAAGTACTCTTTGCATTATTATTTTGTATTTCTTCTCAGGGTATTTCAAAATTAAACTACACCTGCTTTGAACTGAGATCATATTTGTTTCTCTATCTTTTTTTTTTTTAATCTGCATTATAACATATCAATTTTTTTGCATGTGCCTCTTTGATTACCTAAATTGGCAAATAGCAATTTGGTGACCACTGTTTGTATTATATAACAATATTACAATATATAATAAAAAATTAAGGAAATATTTTAAATACACATGCATTGAATATCTTAATGAAAGAAAGTGATGGCTATTTAGTAAATATTTGATTACCTATCATCCATTCAGTGATCATTTCAGTGATCACTTTACCATTAAATATATAGGTCTTGAGAAATAATATGAAAAGGAGAAGTTTGAACTAAATTAATAGCTTGTTTATTATAAAAAGTCATTGAAGTAATAAGCAAGCAATGAGACATTTTTACCAATCTAAAATGCCTTTTAATTATTTTGAAAAAAAAAAAATCCATACATTTTGCAAAAAATATCAATATAATTATGTAATATGATTTTTAATAAAGCTTGTATTTTTCTATGATTATAACAAATTAAATATTAAGAACAAAATAAAATTAAAAACCAGGATTGTAACAAGTGTTTGTGCAGATAAAAATGATTAAACAATTCAGTCTCTTTAGGAAACTGAATGGTTTTTACTTTACAGCAGAAATCTTTAAAAAACAATTTCAACTATCAAACATGTGCAGAAAATATTTATTTACATTTTAAATATAAATAGCACCTATAAAATCTTACAAAAAATAATAATAATAATAACAATTTTTTTTTTCAAAAAATAGTAAATTTAGCAATAAAGTTTACTGTCTTAATTTGTAAAGATGTTTACAGAATGAAATTAAACATACATTCATTCTGAAAAACAAAATTAACTCACATTTGACTTTAAGTAATATTCTAATGAGATAATTGATTGAAAAATTCTACTGATCTAAAATTGAACTTACTGAATTCCCCACGTAGATAAACAGCTTCAGCACCAGGAGCCCATTCTAACATGCGAATGCCATTATTTGGAGTAACATGAATGCCAAATTTTTTATAACTGCGGCAGAACTCACTAAGACCACCTTCATATTTCTGAATTTTATCATTTAAAACTTTGAAGGAGCCATATCTGTAATATTAAATGTACAATAGAT
This sequence comes from Latrodectus elegans, assembly GCA_030067965.1. NCBI lineage: Eukaryota > Metazoa > Arthropoda > Arachnida > Araneae > Theridiidae > Latrodectus > Latrodectus elegans. Next base: position 22,588,962 of record CM057821.1, on the reverse strand, counting down.
TACAAAACTAATGCACATAAATAAAAGAAACCCTGATTTTTGCAATATACCTACTATTTTATTTTACTGGTGATTTATTGATGAAATAATTGCAAAAATTATGCTAATTGTTTTTAGGCTGCAAAAAGAAGTTGTTTTAAGACAAAATCAAATTTTTTTTGTTTATATAATATATATATATCCATTTCAAGGACATTTAGGGTTTTTGCACATACTCCATGGACACGACATCATCATATATGTCCTGGATAGGTAATCAGTTAAACCCAAACTGGTACTCAATTTTACTAATCCACTGAAGAGAAGAAAGGCAAAGTTGACTTTGTTAAGCTCAAGGATAGAATTTGTGTCTTGGAGGTGCTATTGCTCCAAGACACAGATTCAATTTTCATTGGTTTCTATATATGCATGTGTATGTATGTACATATACATATAGCTTATGTGATTACATTTACAATTCCATAGGATTTTACAATTGACGATTCCATAGGAAAAAAGTTTACTTCTAAGTAATTTTCAACATTAATTTACTTAAATTTTATAAACAAAATTACATAAATCATTTCAGTTAGAGCTATGAATGAATTTAAAACAAATAAGAATGTAATGAAATTTCTATTAAGAAAAACACTTTCAAATAATATTACAGATACATTTTTCTATACAGCAATTTTATTAGCTAGTAAAATCATGGTAGAGGAAATATAATAAGCAAATAAATTTGAATACTTCCAAGTATTTGTAAGTGATCTGAAAGATGATCTCAAGGTGATTCCAAAACAATAAATACTAAGTGTTGATATGCATTTGTAAAAACTAATGAGTATATTCTAAAAGGTCACAAATTCACAGAAGATGCACAAATCTGTTTTGTAATTTATACTTTTTAAAAATAAGTATTTAAATAAAAATATTATTTGGCATACTTATTTAGAGCTAATACTCAAAAACATTTTATATTTGTTATGGTAAACAACAGTGACTACCAAGTAAGGAAAATGCTCTAATTTAGCAACATAATATCCTGAAGCAAAAATTTGTATAAACCAAAATTTTTCTAAGACTTCTTTCTGCTTACACAATTAAAGAAAGAAGAAAAGATTACATGGCATTTTTTCATATTTTGGGAATGACTGAAATTTTGAAAAAGGCTTTAGATTTTATTTGAGAGAGAGAAATTAGATCTGTACAACTCACTTTTACACAATTATTAAGTAACATATGTGCAAAATATGCATAAAAAATAATAACTGATAACAATATAAAAGTATTATATATAAAAGTACAATATATTTCTTTGTATAAAAGTTTGAACAATAATTTATAATAACTTTTGAAACTTGTTCCTTCTTCTGTTAACTCAAATAAGATAAACTTCCAAAATAGCTTAAATTAACTTAAAAATAATATTTAATATTTTAATTTAAATCTCCTTCTGAACAATTTTTCTTATTATAAGCATTATTCATGAATACTTGAAAAAAGTTGGTTTTGCATTCCTTGGAATATGCATATTACAAGTTAATAATATCTGTAGGTACTAACATATTATCCCGTTGATCTTTTTTACCATAAAACATGTTATATAAATTTACAAATTTTAATAATCTTTTTTAAATATGAAGGAAAAGCATAGTAGTTTAATTATATCTCCACTGTAACAAATAAATAAAATGTCATTTATAGGGTGTCAAATTAAATTATTAAACAACATAAATTTTTTAGCAGATGCAGTTGATGAAGCAGCAGGAGTCCTTAACAGGAATTATTATTAATTAAACAATACCAGTGAAATAGAAAAATTATAATATGAATAACAAATCTATTCATTTTAATATAGACACAGCTTAACAGTACTTTAATGCATTTCTGTAATTTTATTATATGGTATGAAGCAATCATTATGAAATTTTTTTACATTGTGTTTCATACTATTTTAACACACATAACTTATACATTAATAAATTAAAAGCTTTATAATGTATTTTTCGTAACTTAATGAATATTTATTGCCGCATGTAAACAATGAACATCCTAAAATACAAATTTTATCAAGTAAGCATTATTAATTAATTAGAAAATCAAAATAAAAAGAATCCATTGCACGTAAATATTAATTTCTTTTTGGTATATTTGTTTTCACCGATATTCACACTTACCGGCGTCTGATTTCTCGTTCGTGCGGCTTGAGATAGGGATCTAATTTAAGTAAATTTTCGATTTCGGGAACTGTAACATCCATCAAATCTCCACAAGACATTATTAAGTTGTTGCTTTAATAGTTAAAGAAAACATGGGTTTGTTCTGTAGGTAAAGGAGAAAGCTTCAGGGTCGTTTCAAAGTAATCAAGATTTGATTTGAAGAGCAAAACAGTGTCACGTGTCATCTGTATGTTGACGTCAAGGTCAAAAAGAGATGTATATAATACAGCTCTAACAAGTGTCACTGAAAAATTTATTGTTTTACTGTAAATGCATTAAATATAAGAGAAATTTACATTTTTAAATTTATTAATTTGTTTATTTTTATTAAAATAACAATAAATTGCGTTAAACATTTTTTTTAAATTTGAAATTTACAGACATGACACACTAAATAAGTTCTAGAAATGTTTCATTATTGATCAAATTTAATGTTTTCGAAGTTTTATCGAATCTATTAATCAATGAACCTTATTTTCACGGTGTTATTTATAGAACTAGGCACATAAAGTTTTGATTTAGAAGTGAATGTTGGGGTCAGATACATTGAGTGTCAGGCTTACGTCACAACTTATCCTCAAACGTTTTTTAATTACATTTGTTAGTTCTCTTTCTTTTCAAATAAATTATTGTGAAATAAGCTCCTGAGAGTAGAAAATGAAAACAATTTTTGAAATTAATTCATCACATCTTTGTGTTTTTAACTTCATGTTAAAGGAATACAACTCTCTCTATTTCATTTCCATATTTTCATTACTCTTTAATCAAGGCTACATAGGAGGTCTTTCTTTAATTTTTATGTCCCACTGATCAACCTATATCTTGTCGTGACTAATTAGCATGTGTGAACCCTACCAAATATTTTTTTTGTTGATTTGTTGTTCATTGGCTATTTTTTGCACATAAGTGCTAATTAGAGTGGGACCCCGCTGTTTATAGTGGATGCCGAACGTCTACAAATGTCCATGAAAAGTTGAGATTCGAGCCCACTAGCTGTTGACCTTAAGACAAGAACACTAATATTCAGATACCAGCTCTAGTGTTTGCCTAAATCAAAGTTGAAGCCTCAATCTTCTCTTTACAAGAGTTTTCTGTCTAATAGAAAGAGCCACAATGGCTCAGTAGCTTCAGACCACTTTTCATTAGATATTTTAAGGATCAGCAAAGTAAAGTATATTTTTCTGTGGTAATAACTGACACGGGTAACTGCATTTTTCCTCTCTGAGTTGCTAGAGCTCCGAGAATTAGAGATGTGTCCACGTTAACTTGTGACACCTAAAAGTCTTTCAGCTGGTGTGACCTGGATGTGCAGAGGAGGGTATCAACTCAGATTACCTGATTGAGATTTCAAAGTGCAAGGCTCTTTGTGATTGCAAGGCAGAAGGGAAAGAATACCTAAACCTATTTATATTAAACAGATTACTTCTGATGAATTGCCATAGATCTGTGAATATCTATGAGGAAGAATAAACTGTTTCTCAAATACGTGAGATAGTTCCGGATTGGGTTTTTTGTAGATCAGTTATCACTTTTTTTTGTGAGCCTTGGTTAATCAGACTGGGATCTGTAATTTAAAATGAATTCCACTCCACGAGAAAGATTCAACTTTGAGGTGGAACTGGAACCCATGATCGATTGAATTGAACGTGAGCGAGATAGTCATTCAGCTTTCACCTCGTCTTATTAATTTTTTAATGGCTTTTATGGATCACACTTTTCAAATGATAATCTTCAAAGGTGGTTGACTTATCAGATCATTATTATATCTTTGAGTGTTTATTCATTAAAACGGAATTTTCAAAATAAAATTTTTATGTTTCGTTTTAAAAACGTTTATTCTATATCATTCTCAAAAATTCTGTACAAAAATGTTGTTTGCATTTATGTGTGATTCAGTATATCATAATAAATTGTATCTGCCGGCAATATCGAATTAGAATAATGGGAACTTCACTTTTTAAAGCTATGGTGGTGAATGCGTTTTAGCTATATTAATAAGATTTTAAAATCCTAGACAAATATAAATTTTAGGATTTTAATTTTGCATGAACTGAAATTAAGATGAAAACAGATGCTGAGCATTTATATATTGATGATGCTTAGCCTGGACCTGGCGGAAATTAATTCTTTCAAATAATTGCGCAATAGAAAAAGAAAAAAATTGAGGACTGTTTTATACACTGATTACGATGCATTTTTTTAAATAAACAAGCGAATCTTGTATGTAAGAAATTGTTTTATTTCTATTCAAAATTTTATTGCTTGTGATAGCTACTAATCTTTTGCTACTTTGTTTTCGTTTTGAACAGAGTTTACCTTAAGGTCACATTATATTTTGCAGTGATAGTCTTAACTATGTATATATTTATTTATTTATTTTATATCTTTGCTTAACTTTTCACTACCATTATAATATACAAAGCTTCGTTTAAATCATTAAATTAAAAGAGAATTTCACAAAAAAAAAAAAAAAAAAATCTACAGAAAATTCACAAAAATTATTTACAAATTATTTGTTCTTTTAAAAAAAGAATAAATACGTTTATTCCTTTTTAAATGCAAATGAGTTTTAATTATTTAGCAATTATGTGTAAATTAGTTTTTTAATTTGAATTAAATTCTAGCAGAACACACGCGCGCGCACACACACACGCACGCATGCACGCTCATGCACACACACGCATGCACGCTCATGCACACACACGCATGCACGCTCATGCACACACACGCATGCACGCTCATGCACACACACGCATGCACGCTCATGCACACACACGCATGCACGCTCATGCACACACACGCATGCACGCTCATGCACACACACGCATGCACGCTCATGCACACACACGCATGCACGCTCATGCACACACACGCATGCACGCTCATGCACACACACGCATGCACGCTCATGCACACACACGCATGCACACACGCACGCACGCACGCACGCACGCACGCACACATGTTTCGTTCAACATAGTGGACTCAAAAATAAATTATGAGAATAAAGAAACGAAATTCTTTATTCTCATGGTTTATTTCATGAAATTCGCTCTTCTCAGAACTTAACTTAATTTTGTAATTTTTTTGTTCCGTTATATTTGTTTTCAGTTTTACTTATTATTTCGAAATTTATTTTTAAGGAGTTAAAGATTAATTATTTATCTTAATTTTGTAATTTTAATTAAAAATTTCATTGTTGTATATAAAAACATAGATGTACGTATAATTTAATCATTTTAAATTTTTCAGACTTATTCATAAATATTGTATATGTCATAATTATGATATATTTTTTATATTTTTAATGAAAATATTGTTGGTGTAGCTCAGGTATGTAAATAATGGACTGTATAATTTTAAATATAAAAGAAATACCCTTTATTTTTCTTAGCTGATTCATCTCACTCAGTTTACAACTGCTCTCCTCCAAAGCAGTAACTCGACTCTCTCCTCCCTCACTGTTTTTTTGTTTAGTTTTTCTCACATACAAAGATGGCGCTGCTGTCACAGCGCTTCATGGGTACAGAACAAATATTATTAATTTTTTTCTAAAACACGCCAATAATTACTCCTGTCTTATAAATTTATGACTTTAAATATTTTCAATAAATTTTGTTTTTAGAAATATACATCAATATTTTAACCAAAATAAAATTAGCATAAATATGTCAATACACGTTATATTTGAATTACAGTACCATTCTTTTTGTATATTTTTGTAGCAATATTCATATTTTGCATGTTAAGATCAAAAAATTATCTGAGTATTAGTATGTGATGGAACTTTAGATGAATTCGTTAAAAACAACTTCATTCATTCTTTTAATAACATTTTATGGAAAAATATTTAAATTAAACATTAAATATGCTACAAAACTCCTTACAAGATTTAATAATCTATTAAAAAGTTTCAGCTCCTTGAGAAGACCATGATTTATTTTTAATAATCAGAAGCGATGGTAACGGGTTCATAATTGCAAGAATTATATGTAGTATTATCATTAGTTTCTCAAATATTTTGGCTATTTACGGCATAATATTCTCGTGGAAAAAACGTTAAAAGAAGTTTTCACATATTTCTCAAATCAAATTTAAAAGTCATAGTAGTGTTTTTTCGGAATAATTAATTTTAATATATATTTGCCTTTTTACTACAAATTTTTCATTTTTGTAAACCGCCAAAAATTATATCATGTATAAAGTGAAAATATTTCCATTTTTGTACTCTACTTTGAGAATTTTTATGAGTATGATAAAATGTATTTCTTTGTCTGCATATAATTGAATATAATCACAACTTTTAACATAGAAATATCTGTGGCACAATGGGTTTTGTATTTTATTAATTATGATAAGATGAATTAGTGATTTACTTATCACAGCAGTTCTTTTATTAAGATCAATAAATGAATTTATGCCCCTCAAACTACATATTTGTTCAAAAATCCATTGACCTTAAATATTATAGTTAATTTTTCCTAGATTTTTCAGCTTAACAATTTCAATGATATTTTTCGGATATTTCGCTTATTTTCTCATGTAATTATTTCAGTTTGAATATCAAAAGATAATTTTAAATTATGGAAATCTAAATTCAGTACCGTGATGACTTTTGTTGACCAAATATAATTTTGGTTGTTGTAATGAAAAGGCACTTTAAAAATTTTTGAACTTAATTCAAAATGGTGAACTTTATCACATGAGCAGCCAAAAAAAAAGATTTATTTTTATTTAATAAATTCACATTTGAAGTAAAACAAAAATAATCTGTTTGGAAAACGAGTTGACAATTTCTGCTTCCAAAAACCTGTCTGCGCTGAAATTCTAATCATTTGCTTATCTCACTTCCGCTAATGCATGTTGTAAATTTCATGTTATTTGCATGCTTTCTCCAGGAAAGATGTATTTAGGGTGGCCAGCAGTGTATTTGAAATTTAAATAATAAGTGGTATGAACGGAAAAATTAGTTATGTTTCAGAATCCATTGTTTTCCCCGTGTTGTCTCGTTAAGGATTTTTTACATTTTATTGGCAGAACTGTAGCAGTTTCAGTAACCACGTGATCGCATTCCAAGGATATTATTGGTTCGTATAAGCATTAATTTGTTGTTAGAAAATTAAACTTTGATAGTTAAATAAAATTAAACTTCAAATAAAGAGATGATTTGAGATCTTTTTCAAAATAAAAATCCTCTATTATCAAATGTCATATGGCTGAGTGTATTCGGATTATATTATTTATATAGATCAAAGCAAATTTACCTAAATTTGCTACTGAAAGTTTTCAAAATATAAATATGAATTGGAGATTTTTGTTTTAAGTATTTATGACATTAGGAATGAAATATTGGCAGCACCATCGATTTTAATGGATTTAATTTTTATGTAACAGGAAAAGTATATTCCTTGGCAGCTTATATTCTTCATCCAAATAATTTTTCAGCCTTCTTTTAGATCAGCTGTTGTTTATTTCTTTCCTATCCCCTAGAAAATTATTTTCATCATAATATCGAGAATCTTTTATTCCAATTAGGAAAAAAATTGTTTGTAATTAGTGACTTATTATAATAGTATTTTTAAATGGAGACGAACTTTTGTAATTTTTCTTTGAATAAAAATAGTAATTTCGCAAAATCATTAGTGACTACAACGGATATTTTTAGTAATATCATTTATGACATGTCGAAACGAATAATTCATCTTTAAAAGGCAAAACATTAAGGAGCAAAATTTTTTCACTTTTAATTTCAGAAAGACTTTGTTTATTAATTACATTTTTCAACGTCAAAAAAAAAAGAGGGAGGATGATTACATATATTAAATTATTATAAAAATTGGTAACTTTTCAGTTTTCCTTATCATATGTGACAATTAACACAATGTGACAACATAATGCCGGGTAAATGATAACCAAAACAAACAAGCAGTATATTATTAAACAATATATTAACAGAATCACTAAAAGATTTTTGAAATCAATAATTATAATGTAGATTTATTATAAATTAAGTTGAAAGGGATTCACTTTTGTGCAATATAAGTTGATAATGAATTAAACAATTGTAAATAATATTAGTTACAATATGACTGATAGAATGCCATTACTAGAAAGTTCTAGAAAAGTTTTACGGCTTTTAGTTTTGAAAACTTATTTCATTTTTAGTGGCATTACACTCATTATAACAAAGTATTATAAATTATGTAAGTTTTTGAAAAACTATATTTAAATCAAAATTGTAGTTTCATTGGCATCAAAAGTACTCGAATCCTATTCAACGAAATACTAAATTCTTTATTATTCAAACTACAAGCGTAAGTGATTTAAAAAAATTATTTTGAAAATAAAATTTGTGACAAGAAATTAAGCACTGAGAATAGAAATTTAGTAAAAAATTTTTTTTTTACAAATTCTTAGCTATTTTTTTGAATTTTATTTATAAGTTTTCTAACGCGATTTCTTAATCCTAGTACATGTAAGATGGCGGATTTAGCGAAATTAGCAAGATTTGACTTCATTTGGGAAGGCGATAAAGTTTGTTATATGTAGATTGTTAATTTGGTGAGATTCAGTGGATTACTGCTTTTTAGGTATTTCGCATTGGTCATGATTTCTTTTAATAATTTGCTTTTATAATTTCTATGCTTTTTTCATGGTATGCTTATGCCATTTGATACTAACATTTTCTTTGTTTTTGATTATGCCAATTCTTTGTGAAAATCTTAAAAATGTCATCGTTGTTGGGAACATTTTGGCGACAAGCATAAACGCCTTATTTCACCGTTGGCGACATTTCTGAAAATCATATCAAACGTGTTACATACATTGGGATTTTACCCAAGCGATTTTGGGACAAAGATAATACCGAACAAGAACTTCTTTATTTTAAATTCTTAAACTTACCAAGTATTATGTGCAAGGATTAGAGAGCGCATTCTTGCCAATAGACTCACTTCGTACGACGTCAGTCTCATGTCTAATATGCTTGGCGAATTGTTTTTATTTGGTTGGTGCATCCACCGTTTAAACTCTATTAAACTTGAATCTAATAGGCTACAAGCAGTTTTACTCCGATATTTATTTCAAACTTTTGTCCATTTTTTTCGACTCTGTAACCATTTTGCCTCCTGTATTGTCTATGATAAGCATTTCATGAGCCTAAATTTTTCAAACATTACTTTCTCTGATGAAATAAAATGGTGACTAAATTTTAGCTATTTGGCTATTTTGGCAAAATATTTAGCAATTGTTGTAGATAAAATACAAACTTCTCCATTATCTTCCTATCATTTCACAAATAGTAGTTCTTACGATAAGTTTCTCTTGCCACAGTAAAACTCAATTCTTTTTTACTCAAAATACTATTTTTTCACTTATTCGCTAAAATTATTTAGTTTATTCAAACAGAAGAATTTGTAAAAAGTATAAATATTCAACGGTTTTATTTATTATTAAATATTACATTGTAAAAATTAGAATATTGTTATCAATTTGCTATATAAAATCAAACTGGACACGTTTACAAAATTCAGATACGAATATACGGAAAAAAAATGATCTAAATTATTTCTATTTTTCATTTGTTACATGATTAGCAACAAGTATAAAAGCTCTATCTGGTGATGAATTGATTCCATTGATTAATAACTTGATTGTTGTTTCAAAATGGGGTCATTCACAAAATAGATTGTTATAATTCTGTTAAATATTCAATTTCTCAAGATCTCTAACAGCAATCGTGGTGACAACTTTTTTTGGAATTATTAGTTTGTCATATTAGGTTGCTTGTAAGCTTTTATTCAACAAGTGATAGTTGTTGAATAAAAGCTAATACTTCAGTAAATATAAAATTTCAGTAGGTTTTATTAAAGTTGTCATAAATTGCTTAGAAATTTATTACATTTTGCTAACAAATGAGCAAAAATTTTATCTAAATTTTGAATAAAAAGATCTATTTTATTCTCATATTTGTACAATCACGGACTGTAATAGATTTTGTGCCACATAATAAATTTTTTTATTGTAATTTTTTTAAACATGATTATAGAAATATTGCAATTATAATTTCGAAAACTTTAATGTTAAGAATCCCATTTTGCAGTTTACAACTTTCTAACCAAAAAAAAAAAAAAAAAAAAAAAAAAAACTGTAAGGTGTTTTAACATTTAATGTGATATTTTTTTTACAAAAACATTTCTCATAGATAGTGGGCCATATTTAAAAGTCATTAAGTGATTTATTTTAAGTTTATAAAAATTGATAATTTTTTTACGGGACGAATCTACAATTGTTTGCTCATAGACTTATACATTTTGATTGCAACAATAATAAAATAAAAGAGAATTTATCAAAATATTAGTTTGTGACTTAAAAAGCAATACATACTTAGTTGATGTAGGCATCTTTAGATTGGCTAGTTAAAAATCATATTTGGGGCAAGAAAGCTGTGAGTTTGAAGCATGGATAAGATAAAGACCACTGTGTTCATTAAAGGTAGATGAGTTGCGTAAAATATATCATTTTATAGTATCCTCTCAGTAAAACGATATTTCCAGCGGTAGCCGTCAAATCTGGAGGTCTTCTACTTGATTCCAGCTTCTACTTTAGAAAGATTTCTTTTCAGAGTTAGATGACATATTTGCTGGGGATCTTTTACACAAGTAACTATCAATTTCGTCTCTTGAAGTAGATCTGCAATTTTTTAACTTTACCAAAAGTGGCCAAGCAAACAACAATCTAAATTAACATTGCTTATTCAAAACATCTCTCTGACACTTGAACAAGCCAAGCTCACTAATCTACTGCTGTGCGAAATTAAGTCAGAAGAGTGCGTATTTCGTTTTAACAGAATATTATGAAAGTAAAGTACATCGTTGCTCTAATTTTTCTCAGATACATGACACCATCAGATTATCCAACTCTGAATTTTGACTTTGGTCTGGAGGGTGAGGATTTTTTTTCAGGACTTTTACACCCATGGTAACTATTCAACAACCGAGCTCAGGTATTTTGATTCCTCAGATTCAATAGATTTTTACATATATTGCATGTACTCGGTGGGTCTTAGGTGACATTGGGAATCGAATCTAGCTCTTCCAGACGGGAAGCCAATACCCTAACCACTAGTTGGTTAGGGCATCGATCTCATTATCAGAAGATAGTGAGTTAGAATCCCGGCCGACCGAAGACCCGTCGTGTTCGCTAACGGCGGCAGGATTCTCAGAGATGTTAGTAACATAATTTATTATCATATTAAAATGGTACATTTATAGCTGAATGATGAATATTATACTAAATATTACTTAAAATGTCTTTATAATTAATTTTAAAAAGTAAAAAATTAATTATTAAAAAATAATTCGTTTATGTCCTTGGATCTCACGCCCCTGAAATGTTTAAACATATATAGTTTAAATGAGCAAATCAGTTAATTATAGATTCAGGATTCAATGGAGCTTGAATTACATAAAAGAGAGAGAGAGAGAGAGAGAGAAAGCGAACACATATATTTTGAATTTTCAGCAATATTAATTTCTAATACAATTGAATTTTACTCGAGTTAATAATCTTTCTTTAATTTTATAGATTTTATGTAATTATTTTATTCAAACGCAGCAAACATGGAAAATTGTAAGACCATTATTTCTCTTTCCTATCTCATTATAGAATATTGTATGGATTTATATATCAAAGTTAATTAAAAATATTTTTTCAGTGAATCACCAAAAATATTTTGAACTCTAAATTATTTTATCAGAAAAATTATTCTATAAAATGCAAACAGCGAAGAATTCAGGAAACAAAAGGTATTTATACTAATTTTTTTAAGACTTAAATATAATTTTTGTAATGAATTATTGTCTTTAAGATATTGAGATAGTGTATTTAATCTCTCCCGGAATATAATTGAAATAACACAAATATTTTTCTTATTGTAAATTTATTTTCAATATTAATGAAAAATATTTGATTTTGATTAAATAAATTTGTTTTCTGTTACTAGGACGAAATTCATTTATATTTAAATGTAAATTGAAATGTTAGTTTTTCCAGAAAGATATTCAGATACGATGGAAGCTTTTGTCTAGTGCAAAATTCTGCTAATCAAATATCCATAAAAAAAATAATTTAAAATTATATAATATGTATAGTTGTAAGTTATTATACAATAATATCTAATACATAACAGATGACTACTTAAGAAAAAAATAACCTTTTTAAAATAAAGTTGTGTTTTTTTCTCTCTATATGTATATTATATATAAATAATTATTACACCTCTAAACTTATTATATATAATAATTATATATTATACATTTCGAGAGAGTATTTGGTTTATGACGAAAGGGATTGTCGAATAACGAAAAGCTTGAAAAATGGTTTTTTATGAACTCATTTCTTTGACAACCAGTACTAGAATACAAAGCTTTTATGTCAAAGCTCACTATTGTAATCCATATTTTCCCATTTACTATTGAGTACTAAGCCTTTCATCTGAAGTCACATAGAATGTAAAATTAGCCTCGGCCTAGTGATTGATTTAAGCAATTACTAGTAACATACTGAATTAAATTAGAAGTCTCAGTACTGATAATTTATATACACTGCCCGATATTGAGAATAAAACATCAGGACGGAGTTGCCAGAAAGGGATGAAACTCGGCAAACAGAGAGAGAGAGAGAGAGAGAGAGAGGGAGGGAGAGAAGAAGTGAGAGAGAGAGACGAACAACAAGCGATCTGTAATTCAAAATGAAGTGGATAATACAAAGCGAGAACAGGGTCGAATCAATAGGTTGTAGGTCCACCGTAGGAGCAACACGTGTAGGCACAGAATCAATGAGAGTACAGATGACTTTCTAGGGAATGGTTCTCCATTCCCTGTCAACCATTTGCCAAAGTGCGCCTGCTGAAGGAGTCACTTGCAGGATCTGTAAATGGCGTTCAATCATATCCCAAACATGTTTGATTGGTGAGAGATCTGGAGAGCACGGTGGCCAGGGAAGTAGATGTAAACTTTTCAGGGCATGTTGGCTAATACGAGCAATGTGTAGTAGGGCGTTATTCTGCTGATAAAATGCATTAGGCATCCCCTGAAAGTAGGGAAGTGACACCGACCGCAGCACTTAATCCACGCAACGTTGGATTGTCGTAATGCCTTGAATACGAATTAGAAGTAACTTGGAATTGTATGTATTGGCACCCCAAGCCATGATGCTACGTTATCGCAAGCTGGGACGTTCCCCAATTGCTGCAGAAATGAACTTGTATGCCTATCGAGTCCACACTCGTACGCAGCGACTTTCACTGAAGAAACAGAAGAATGACTAACTTGAGAAGACAATCTTGTGCCACTCCATCGTCTACATCGTTCTAATCCTGCACCATTCCGTATGTTGGCGTCCTATGCTGTTGGGTTAATGGCAGTCTTCTTAATGGACTTCGTGAACGCAGATCTCTAGCAATCAATTTGTGGCAAATGGTTCTGCTGATAAGGAACATTCAAGGTATCTTATACATGATACAAAATTTCGATACGTGCTGGATATGCTTTGCGGGTCGTTGATCCACGTGTGCTGACGTCATTCTGGTAGCACCGGCACCTCGCAAACGCTCCACAGTTCCTTGTTTCAACCTTATTCGTCACAGTTAGAGCACCGTGGCATCCAAGTGTATGTCAGCTGTGATTTGCTCTAAGGAACTACCCGCCCTTCTCAGTCCGACCACCATGACTCTCGTAAACTCGTATGTTTGGTAAAACGGACACCGTCGACGATGGCCGGGAATCCTCTGAAATAACAGACATTTTTTACGTTAAAAACAGACTTCGATCATTGCTTTCCAAGCAGCAATAACGGCGCGAATACTGCCTACTCTGCCGGTTCTTCACATTATATCTTATCCTACCTGCACTAGAGAACTGAGCATTTCATACAATTTGAAATATCGGTCAGATACATCTACTCTGAAATTTGCATAGTTTTCTGGCCACTCGTTCTTGGTGTTGCATTTTCAATTTCGGGCAGTGTATGTTTATATGTTTCACTGAACGCTTCCCGAATTTATTACAAAAAATATAATTCAAAAATTATAAATTTTGCAAATTTTAACACAAATTCTATGAATAATAATTCAGGAGAACCCCGTATCGTATTTTAAGGTTAATAGGTTTGAAATGATCATTTATCACTAAATGACTCTTAATTTTGAAACAGAATCTTTATCAGATGACGAGTCATACTTGATCTGGCATTGTCCTCTTCACACCCACTCCCGACCAGCTATGGTACTTTGGACATCACAGAATAACCTGGATACATCTCTAGTAACCTAGTGAAAGAAAATGCATCTATCCTCTCAATCACTGCCCTCGACAAATTATGATTAACTTTGTTGATCTTACAGGAAACGGTGAGAAGCTACTGAATCGCTGGAGCTCATCACTTAAATGCAAGAAAGGTGGAGAAAATACTAACGTAAACCGCACACACACAAGCCTGATTCCTAGTGAAATTGACTCAAACGGTTTTTATTTTTCATTGATAAATGAGAATAAGAGAAAACAACGCTGTTACTTTTTCTTAAGCTGTTCAAGGACTTTCTGGTCCAAGTTCTAAGAAACTGTTGTTACATTAAGTGATAAAAATAAAGCTTTGATTTTTCCACCTGAGTGGCGGAATGTGAAAGTGCGTTTTCAAGAATTATAACAAAGTTTATTTTTTTGACAAACTGTTGCTTTTCAATTTTTTTTATACAGTTGGAATGAATTCACTTTGGAGCCAGATTTTAAAAGTTTTTGAATTCACTCATGTCTTTTATTGATGTATGTAATATACTGGTAGGGACTCCAGATTAAAAAAAAAAAGTGCTTATTAGATTTTTCTATTTACGCCAACTTAAATTTATGATTGCCGGTTGTATTGTTGCACGCCAATATGTTTACTTGTTCCTTTTTCTTGTTACATTCTAGTGCAATGGCTTCTTTTAAAGATGGAAATGCAATATTTTTGCAGGAAGCATCTTATACTTGAAAATTACCTCCTCGAATTAGATAATTGTCCCCAGAAATTATTTTATTTTGTATTAAGCTTGGAAAAAGTTGTCTTTGAATATATGTACAGCCTATTTGAAAGAAAATAATGCCTCCCTGCTTAAGATAATCTGACGAATTATAAGTCACTTTTTCAAGCGATTATAAGTCACTTTTTCATTCATCACTGATTAGATCACTGGAAAAAACGATTGGCAATACATTCTGAGTGTTGTTTTTCTATTTGTCCATTAAATTGCTAAGCTTTTTAGTGCAATATTAGCCCAGTTACTTGTACTATATTTTAATTTTCTGTGCGTACATGGCACAAAATAAAGTTTCATAAATTTCTTTTTACTAATATTCCAACATGGTTTTTCTTAATTTCATTCCACTTCTGCTAGTTTGTGCAACACACCAGTTTTCTGACTGCTTTTTTCCCTCTTTTTTTTACTGTATATTTCTATAATCCTAACTCTGAAACCATATTTTTTGCTGTTACACCAGAGTCTGGTCACTATTGCCGTAGGATTTAATTCCTTCGCCGTAGTCATTACAACTTTATTTCCTTTATATTACATTTCTAAATGTTCACGCCTTATACACTTATTAAAAATAGCTTGAAGCATATCCCAAGAATACTGTATGTATTCTTCAACTTAATAGTAAACTGTGGCAAAAACTAAAATTCATTACATTCTGACAAAACAATAAACAATGAGAAGATTTCTGCTCTTTTTATGTCATTACTTGTATTCTGCACACGTCACGTAGAAAGATTGTACATACATAAGAGATGGGAGTGAACCTCGTACTGTACCAATCGATTATCGGGCTTAGTCCACTTATCACCATCATGAGCAAGCAGCACCTTCCAGGGGTTAAAATGTTGTCCCCAAACTGTGCCGTCACCAAGCATGCTGCTGAAAATGAAGGATTTACAATGGTGGGACCTTAAGGCCTTGTATTGGATCACGCAGTGTCTTAAACATTACAGTTCTATATAAGGCAGAGATGACAACATAAGGATGAATGATTGAAATTAAAAAAAAAAATTTAAAGATAGGAATTAAAAAAGTATAAGTAAATACGACAATGAAAAGTTATAGACAAATGGAGAATGAAACTATTGCGTGGCTGCAAAGTCCTTGATTCTGTGAATGGTAAGGAAGATACAGTTATTTCAGTTATGAAGTCCCTAACTAAAAGTTCAAGTTTGTTTAAACATAGGAGGTTAAATGTCTGAGTCTGATGAATCGTCTGGCGAGCTGATACCAGGAGGATTCCTGTCCTTGCACAGATCGTGACTTTTTTCTGTGAGGAGCTTAGCGATTAGCGTTAATTTTTTCTTGTGGGGAGCTGAACGAAGACAGAATCGAAGAAAATCGGTGTAGTTAAGGTTTTGAGGGCATTTGAGATGATGCTGTGCGGTGTAGCTGCATTCTGTAATGTAATGGAAAATATTGCCTTCCTTGACACAGAGACAGAGAGATGAAGTTTCTATTTATTTTTTTGAAGTAAGTTGGGAATGGACCATGTTCTGTTACGAAGTAATTTACATACGGGTTAGCTAATAGGTGTGGCTTGGAGACTTTTGTAAGTTGTTCTTCCTTGGTGTGCTATTGTCCATGCGGTTTGCCATGAGGCTAATTTTTGAAATTTAAGGTTGCGTTTTTTGGATGCTTGGGACCATGCTAGGTGATATTGTTCATCTTTTGGAAATTTGGTTGATTCTTTATTGTAGCAAATGTTCGTTTCTCATACCTTGGTAGCGCACTATGTACTTATATATATATATATAAACACACACACTCATGTCCATAAATTAAAGATAATTCAGAATCACGCAGAAATTGAAATCTCTAAAATAAAAATTTCCCATGTAGAATTATCACAAACATCTTAAGGAATAATGTGCAAATTACAAGAAACACCAGATGGCACTAAGAGTACGTCACAATGACGAGAGTGTAAGATAGGAGTATATAAGAAATGGTTGAAAAGAAGTAAAATTGTTCACAAGTGCTTGAAAAGCCTTTCAGTGTAATATCCGCATAGTTATGGCACAAAGGAAGCATTTAGATGGTTAAGCTTTCAGTCTGATCGTCACCGGACTTTCATATGGAGAGGCCAGGAACCCGTTACAACCATAAGAATAACATTGAACAACACCGTTACGGTGGTATAGGATTGATCGTTTTGGAAGGAATTATATATTATGGTTTCCAGAATAATTCCTCCCAAAACTGTCATGGTTACATTCTGAATATGGACTAACCAGCATGTTCAGAATGTAAACATGACAGGCCATATCTATCGGGATGTCATTCTGGAACAACAAATACGTTTGTTTCAGGGCGCCAGGGGTGCAGATTTTCTGTTTATGGATGGAAAAGTCCGTCCTCAGCGTGCAAAAATTGTAGATGAATGCTATCAATCGGAGGACTGGCCAGCATACTCACCGGCCTTGAATCCA